>OZ018393.1:50218000-50382569 GCA_963969525.1 Ontholestes murinus | reverse complement strand
CTACCCCCGCCCTTCCTACAAAGACGTAAAGTACTCAAAAATAGCGATTGAGTACTTCTTTTTCAAATTAAATAATGATAAAATAATTCAAAAAAGAATGTCGTTTTTTTTCAAAAAATGAAGCTATGAGGGGGGCCAGGTCAAACACTGTTTGAAAAAAAAATGACATTCTTTTTTAAATTATTTTACCATTATTTAATTTGAAAACGAAGTACTCAATGTCTTTGTAGGGGGGGGGGGGGGGTAGTATTTGGGCAGGCTGAGAAAAAAACAACCTTGTAAGGTTGTGAGTAAGTCTTAAGTAATAATAACAGTTAATTACGTGACGATTTTCGCAATTTAATTGATAAAAAACTTTTACATTTGCAGTGCCATCTCTCGACCAATAAAAAAATGTTTCGGATAAAACTTACATACTTTTTAACCGTCTATTAGAATCTGCAATAAAAAATAGGGGTTTCCATTTAAAATTTTAAAGTTGCCCCCTGTTCCCGCCCCCCTTGGGGGGCTGGGGGGGCAAAGTCTACGGCATCAGATGTCCCCCTCAGAATCATTAACTTTTCATTTGGAACACTTTTTGATTCAATGCAAAGTTTCAGAATTATCGCTACTGGCGGATTAAAATGGGACACCCTGTATACTAATAAAAAAACAAATTCAGCATTTGCAAACCACCTCTTAGAAAATAATCATACACCGGACATTAACCCCCTGGAAATCCTTCACTTTTGCGACAAAGGCCCTAAGCTGGATCTACTGGAATCACTGGAAATACATAAAGCCCACCGTAATCTGGAAAACCCGCTAATCAACGACCAGACGGAGACAATATACTCATCTATTTTTAACGCCATAATAATATAATCCTCTTTTGTTAATTTGTATACCGCCTAATTATATATGTAATCTATGTTTTACCTGCTTGTTATAAATACCGCCTAAAGAAAATTTGTAATTTAATTGTAGTTTGAAAATTACCATGTAATGGTCGAAACCGGTCACTAATAATAAAAACCGTGTGTGATAACAACAAAGTGAATTTTATTTATCGTCCTAACTTAACCTAAAGTTGATAATTTAGAAAAAACAAGTATTTATTCTATCAATTGCAATAACAGTAGTAAAATTCATCCGAGACATTTTAAAGGAAGATTCAACATAAAAATCAGCAATAGCATATCATTCATCAGTAGTAACAAGACATGTTTTTGGCAAACGAGCAAATTTCAGAAACAAAGAAATGATTACAAATTCAATATATTATCCAACAATCTCAGTCTGGCCAGTTATAATACGGAGTGTGTTCGTGCGTTTGGGACATTCAATGACAAAATTTAAAGATCATCATAATCTGTTTAAAACTGTGTGCCGTCCCTGTACGGGGTACCCACAAGTTTCCCGGTAAGCTTACGAACCAAACGCAGACTTTCTCTGCACTGATAATAAACCGCCCGCTTTTGTTTTCGATTGTACTCGGAAAAATGTATGTGCCTCCCGTTTAGATTCTCAAATTTCTCTCTCTGCGCAGCCCACCCCATCATGGGCCAGACTGAGATTATTGGATAATACTTGGGGCCATCCAAATGCATAAAAATAAAAATCGGTTACTTTAAAGAATTTAGTTAGTTATTGGTAATGATCACATAGCGTTCAAAATCTACATATAATATTTAAATACGTGAAATAAGGCATAAACTCAGTTTTAATTTGATCAAAGACAATACATACATACAAGATATTTCCTTCATCTCCTTGCTTTATAAGAAATTGGATTACTAACTTCCTAATAGCTATACAAGAGCTATAAACGTTTATTCAACTACTCTCACAAATTATATTTAATTAAAATAACTACTTATAATTTTTTTACAATAAAACCTTTCCATTTATTAGCATAGCTACTAATCATTTTAAACACAACATATGGTAACTGATGATTTAGTTTTAAAGTTGCCCTTGTTAAAAATTTATCCAGCAATTTAATCTTATTAAAATATTACCATAAGTGGCTAGTCACAAATCTTGGTTGGTACACGTTACGTTCATATCAAACATTGATAATTAAATCATTATGTTCAATTTATATTATAATATATATCTGTATAATGTAAACAACCAGGAACTTTTTATATTAAACACCAATATATGTAAAATACCATACAACCTTAATAAATTAATAGGGCAGAGAAGCTGAACTGATAACTGTATGCATTAATCATTCATCCACGTTTTTCGGGATAACACAACGTAGCATTAATTAATCAATCAAAATTATGTTTCATCAAGGGAATTATCGTTTGTAATCTGCTTGAATATTAAAATTATTACTTTAAGTTTACCGAGTGACAGTTGTTTTCGAGGTTATGAGACAAATTAAACAATTTATCGAATGCACTTACGGTTTCAGCCCCTGTCGGTTTATTTCCAGGCTGGGGCGTCCCCAGTACACTCTTTAAACCACTCCTAAAGTACTCCATTTAAAATTTGCCCCTTTTCTGATTCAAAATATTGACATTTGCGACAGTAATCAAAAACACGTCAGCTTAACAGAGACCAGGGCAAAAAAGTCGCCTACAGAGGTTTATAATACCGGCGAGATAACATAATCGATTGAAAGAATGCCGATAGATGGCTTCACTAAAGAAAACATGGGTTTCTCAATTAGAGCCTATATTAAATAGACAGGATTATTAAAAAAAATATTATTGTGATTTTCTTAATATATTTATATTAAAATAAGTTTATTATTATTCCCTATATAGAATATATAGGGAAAGTATTGTTTTATCCGATAATTCTAAACAATCAATATTTTTAACGCCTGATATACAATTAACAATTAGTATCTCAGGCTTGATTTCTGCAATTTTTTTAACAAATGGCCAAGGTTATAATAACTCAAACAAAGTATTCTTATCAGACACTAATATTATAAAATAAAAATTAATAATTAAATTGTTTTTTTTTTATTTAATACTATTAGAGCCATCTATTAAGACTATTATATGTGTAATGAATTCCTGATAAGAAACATAGATGGCGGTATGAGGCATCAGAAACCAAATAAAAAGCACTTTTATAATTATTTTATTGCAATAAATTTTGCTAATACAGTAATGAAGTATGAAAATATTATAAATTATTAAATAATTAAATTATATTACCTCTTCCAGTCTCTTTACAGTACCAAATGGAATCTCGATATAAATATAAATGGCGGTATGATTAATCCTGATTAACAAACATGTAAAACATATTTTGTTCACATTTAAAATGAAGAGTTAAAGTAATAATATTTAAATGTGTATCACTATGATTTACTATTAAAAACGGCTTTGATAATAGCCTTGTCGAAAATTAAAAACGGTTAAACCCTAGAGAGTAGGACAAGTGAAAAGTAGGCAAAATACTCTGTTTTACCGTTGATTGAAATATTGTACAGATTCCTAACCTTATGCGAGCCTCTAAAAGAAACCGAGAAACAAATGGCGCATGAGTAGTGAGCCTGTGTACTACAGTGTTCTGTAGCTTTTAACAGTTTTCTATAGTATTGAATACATCCGGTCGCCTAAAATTTCACGAGAACCGATAACGATGTGGCACGCGCGGCTTCAAATTCCCGAGTACGACCGCCTTAACGCTGATTGCAAAACGTATAATTCAATTCTATAGAAAACTGCAGTACGCAGACTCACTACTCATGCACCATCTGTTTCTCAGCATCTTTTAGTGACTCGCATTTCCCCATAAGATTAGGCATCTATATAATATTTCAATCAACGGTTTTTGGTAGTTTAGGATTTATGTAGTAGATGTCTTATAGCACCCAAATTACCAACCTCGTTGAATTTACACAGAACAGAAAATATGCGGATTCTTGTAGAGCCATTATAAAACATTTTTGGTTAGTATAAGCTAATCAATATAATTGAACTATTAAAGAAAAATAAATTGATACCTAATAAAGAGTAACTTTTTAAAAGTTATATGTGTAAAATGGAGATAAACTTATTATTACATCTTGAATTAGTTTATATTAACTATAGTTGAATGACACTTGGTGTATTTTTGGCATTTTTACTTTCCCTATATACGAAGTATATATAGGGGAAGTATTGTGATCGTGATTTTTTTTTGAAAATTTTTTTTGCGGAAATATCCGTTTTGAGGTCCCCTGAGTCCATTGCACTGATTTCTGGAAAAAAAAAAATTGTGTCTGTGTGTGTGTGTCTGTCTGTCTGTCCGTGGGTGCTGTATCTCAAAAACGACTGATCCAATTGAGATGAAACTTTAAACGTAAGGTTTTATCGTTAAAAACTGGAACTGAAAAGCTTTTGGTAAACATTCATAAACCGGAAGTGGGTGTTTACTCGAGGCGTTTTTTTGTTTTTTTCCCGATATTTTCTTTAATATGAAAAATATTACAAAACTTTTCAAACAAAAGTTAAAGAGAATGAGAAACTGAACAAATTTTGTTCAAATATATTTTTCATAAAATTCTTAACTTACGAGAAAAAAAAATAAAAATTGAAATTTTTGACATTTTTTGCCAATTGCTAATAAACTATTGAAGCAACATGAAAGTTATATAACAAATAATTGTAGAGAATTCAAAATTGAATAAATTATCAAGAATAACCCTTTTGCATAAACTGCATAGTTTTCGAGTAAAATATAGGGAAAGTACTATGATGGCCACATCACCATTTTTTGATTAAGTTCAGGAACAATGTCTTTTCACACTTAGTCAAGAATCTGAAAATGAGGTGTGGTCAAACACATTTTGAACATGTTTATCATTCGCAGTATTTTAACCGCTACCAAAAATATGATAAAAATATTAAGGAATTTTAAGCAGACATAGAACTACTGGCATATCCGGATATAACTGACCAACTAATTTAGTAGGCTCAAGTGTTGGAGATCGAGACTCAAAAACCACAGTCACCAGCTATTAGCAAAAACCTTGTTCACTCTGATACGGCCATTTTAGTTAGGATAATTAATACTAACTATTATTTCACACAATTTAGGAATTAAATGTTGTTAGGATATTATTAGCCAGCTTCATCGATGCTGATAAAGACTGCAATAGATAATGGGAAAGTAAAAGTAATTACTCAGAATTGCAAAAACTGAAAATAACTTCAATATTTGATCTCAGTTCAAATAAAAATGAGTTTTTCATAAATACTAGAATTTATTGAAAATATTGCACAAACATTGTTCAACATATTACTGAGAATACTCGAGCAATGAAAAAAGAGAGCATTATAAAGTCTTGTATTTGATTCTCTCAAATTTCACTTGGTTTGTTTCACTAAATTACCTATTATTATAGAGTCATTCATCTGTCATCTTCTTTCCAAAATGGGCAAGGAAAAGATCCATATTAACATTCTCGTCATCGGGTACGTAGATTCTGGTAAGTCTATCTTTACCGGTCATTTAATCTACAAATGTGGTGGTATTGATAAGCGTACGATTGAGAAGTTTGAGGAGGAAGCCCAGGAAATGAGCAATGGCTCATTCAAGTATGCATGGATTCTGACAAATTGAAATACCAACGTGAACGTGGTATCACTAATGATATTGCTCTGTGAAAAACTTGAAACTGCCTAATAATACGTCACCATTATACCCCTGGACACAGAGATTTTATTAAGAACATCTCAGGTTGATTGTGCTATACTGATCGTTGCTGCTGGAATTGGAGAGTTTGAAGCTGGTATCTGTAAGAATGGACAAATTAGAGAATACGGCCCGTTTGCTTTTACTATAGGTCTCAAGCAGCTAATTAAGATGAATTCCACTGAACCGTTATACAGTTTTGAGGAAATCAAAAAGGAAGTCTCTTTCTATATCAAGGAGATTGATTACAATCCTGCTACTATTGCTTTTGTGCCAATTACTGACTGGTATGGAGACAATGTGTTGGATGCTTCCGACAAGATGCTCTAGTTTAAGGGATGGAATTTTGTACACAAAAAGGAAAAAGCTGATGGCAGGATACCATAGAGCGCTTCGATAAGGGCCCTCTATAGTATCCTGCCACTTTCTCGTTCAACTGAAAAACCTCTGCATCTTTCTTTTTAGGACGTTTACAAAATTGGTGGTATTGGCACAGTCCCTGTTAGCCGTGTTGAGATTGGTGTCTTAAAACCTGGTATGGTGGTTACCTTTGCCCCAGCTGGCATAATAGCTGAAGTCAAGTCAAATGCACCACAAAGCTCTTCAAGAAGTTGGTTCTGGAGACATTGGATTTAACGTTAAAAACGTCTCCGTTAAGTAATTGAGTCGTGGCTATGTTGCCGGTGATTCTAAGGCTAGTCCTCGAAGAGGAACTGCCGATTTCATTGCACAAGTCATTGTGCTCAATCATCCTGGTCAGATCGCAAATGGTTACACTCCAGTGCTTTGCACAGATTAAGACCCCTGAAGAAAACCCTAAATCCATTCTGTCTGAACATACAGCCAAACTGAATAAACTTGGTTCCTTCGAATCCGATGTTCGTTGAATAATGGCAGGAATTCCCACTGTTATGACATTTCGCTGTACGTGATATGCGTCTTACAATTGCTGTTGGTATCAATAAGTCTGTCAACTTCAAAGATACAACTGGTAACGAAAGCTGTTGAGAAAGCCCAAAAGAAGATATAACTAGACTTAGTATAGTCTGTTGCCATAGACACTTAGGATGTCTTGATTAATAACCACCGTTTATTATTCTCTAGATGGCTCCAGCAGAATTACTTAAATCGCAATGAGTATAGAAGGAAAATCTACTCAGTCTATTTTAAGTTTTTGGTTAGACTTATTTAAATTATATCCACTGAAAATAGTTATTTAAGGTACAAGTGTAAAAAGTGATGCTTTATTGCACGAACTGGCGTTTAAAAACACGAGCGAGGATCGAGCGAGTTTTTTTAAAGCCAGGAGTGCAATAAAGAAACTTTTTACACGTGTGCCTTACAAAATTTTATCTTCGATCGTAAAGGATTTCAAAGAATATATTCTTATGAGTAATATTTTAATGTCATTTCAATAATTCAATTAATGAACACGTATTTTACCCGCACTGCACTAATGAAAGCGTTACTTAGCAACCAGTAAACAAGTTGCACAAATGTCGACCGCCATTATTATTTATGGAAAAAATGTTCGCTTTATTGTAATCGCTTCGACTTGCATTAAATGAAATCTTCAGAGTTCTTAAATCTGCCATTTGGTTTGTATTATATATTTTATTTATAGTTTATTAGTTATTTGTATCAATTAATGAAAAAATAAGTTTTTCGTCGAAAATGTGTGCTATAATATATTCATCTGTCAAATTTGACATTTCTGTGTAATAAAAACAGTTTGACATTACCGTGCAATAAAAACGTAAAAAAGCACTAGTGCTTTAAAAAGCCACTTTTACAATGAAAAATGATGCAAAAAGCGTCTACTTTCTGTACGATCGTAGATAAATGCTTTATAAGCTTACCAATTAATCCGTTATCAGATACAGTTATTTTAGTAATATCTTGTCTAAACCAGAACATAATTATTACGCGAGTAGGAAATAATTACTCGCATGTTTTATAGAATATGCAAAATTAATTGATAATATGATTTTCTTTTATAAACACATTAAGTAACATGTTGCATTTAAGTATGAAAAATTATATCCTTCATATGACCACTTAATGCCGCGTTAATGTGACGCGTTCATAAACATTTGGTGGGATGCTCTTTTCATTCAGCAGAGAAATCATTATATACGATGTGTAGAATGTTGCACCATCTTGTTGAAACCAAAAATTGTCATTTTATCCACAACTGCAAAAAACCAATCAGAACGCATGTTTCTGTAATGGTCGCCGTTTACAATGGCGGCATCTTCGTCATGAGTTTCAAAAAAAGTACGGGCCGATCACTCTTCTGTTTATTGACGTACCCACTGGGTATGATTTTTAGTTATTGTTCTCTGCATGTCGAGTCAAGATCCTCTGAGTAAATCGATATCTCTTTCTATGATCAGCAGGATTCAACGCTTGTATTAATTAAATCATATATGCATGTATTTTTTGAAAGGATTGCATGCATTGAACTGGTTGATAAATTCAATTTTTGGGCTCGTCAGCGAATCTATTCTCTGGGGCTAACGGTCACAATGTTTTCTTGTGTTTGATAAGAACGCAGTCGTCCTGTTGTGTTCTCTAACTTCAGGATCAACTTCTGAACTGAGGATTCGGTTGGAGCAGCGTTACATTTAAGGGTCGCACTCAATTCACAAATAGTTGCCGTGAGATTTTCACTGTTTTTGTAATAACTTTTAATCACTTTGCTTGGTTGTAATCTGCCCCATGAGGAAAATAAACATCAAACTACAATGCTCACCACATAAAAGATATCAGGCTGCAAATGAGAAGGATAGCAAATAACAAACATGAATCAAACACGACTGCCAAACATCATATGACAAAATGGCACCAAATTAAAATTTGTCCGTACTTCCTGGACATCCTATATAATTTTGCTGCGGTTAAAAATCCAGAAAGATAAGGCTTTAGATAACTGAAAAGATTTCAGATTTACTTTAATACTAAACACGTAGCTGGAGCGAGCGATTCAAATGAATGGATATGCTTTTTCTTGAAGACCCTATCCAGAACATTGTAAAAACTGTAACAACACAAAATTTAAGAAGAGCTAAGTACGACGATCAATAGTTATAGGGAATAGAATACAGAAGACGTTCAGAAGGATTGAGATGAGGATTCCATTTTAAAATGGAAGAAAGAGCATTCCAAACCAACATGGGAAGAATTTGCAAAATATTTTCCAATATTGATATATACGGGTACTTTAAAAATTTAGAGTGCTAAGAAAAACCGACAGAGATTCACAATGGATCTCTCAATAGACATTTGGGGTATGTTGAAAACTTTAAAGTAAGTGACTTATTCTACTGGGTGAAGTGAAAATAAGATGTGCAGGAAATGTATAGTTTTACGAAAAGCAGTAACTATGCATAGGGACTTCTACAGCCCTTTTGAACGAATTTCATTTGATAGTGTTAGGCAACTCCTGGAATTTGACAAAGGAAAACATCGTCGTGTTAATGGACTATTTCAGTAAATGGGTCGACGCATATCAAACCAAGAATCTGATTGAGGAATTAATGTGTCGTTTTGGTTTTCCCTTATAATTTCATTCGAACCAAGAAAGAAAGTTGATTCTAATCTTTCTTGAGGCGTGGAAAATCCTTAAAAAATAAGACGAGGACGACAATTTAATATCCGCAATCCGATGGTATTGCCGAAGGGATGAATAGAACTATTAATCGTTATTTTTCAAAGGTGGTCTCTGACCGTTAAAGAGACTGGGGTCGATATTATATTTTTGCTAGCCTAACGATAGCTATAAAACATGCGGAGAGACTCTGGCGAGCAGTCATGGAATTACGTCTTCTTTGTGATTTGAAGTTTAGCTATCCATCGAGAATATTTTATGATCAATCTGTGACGTAAAATAGATTAAATCCATACGCAAATAAGCTCCAAAATTCAACGGATTAGCAATTGAATAAAGCTAAAATACGACGTGATGATATAAAATAGTGATTGCTATTGATTGGTAAGAGATATGGTATAATTATTTAGACAAATACCTCTACAAAATTATGGGATTTACTCTACCAAAATTTTAGAAAAACAGCAACGATGTAGTATTTCGGATTAAAAAATAGATATAGTTAAACTAGGGGTTGTTTAATTAAGTAGTTTAATCCCTTATGCTGGAAAAAAGATTGTGCTACAGCTCGTGTTAATGTTCGTGTTCTATAGCAAAATGACAAAGAGGACTTTAAAGAATTTATGGATTAAGTCTCTTAAGTACCTTTTGATTTTTATTTAGCATAGTTGGTGGCATAATATTTACACGTTTAGGGGGATTGCTACTATCTTTACAGAAAAGTTTGGAAGGATTGAAGAGTTATTTACCCATGTAATTATAATTTAATTAGATATTAGCTCTCAACTAAAGAGTAAGCAGCAAAGAAGTACTCCTATCAAAAGCCAACTAATAGGAATTAATAGCATAAAAGCATTCATTTTTACAGGATGAAATATTTTTTTTCTGCGAAGTTATCCTGTTCCTGGCCCCACTTTTTGTAATAACTGTGTCGGAAAATATTTGAGACAAGTAATCAGAAATTCTTCTAGCGTTATTTGATGGTGCTCCAGTTTGCTGGAATCAAAGGCTATTTAGACGGTTGAGGCAAATGTCAACGATGTAATCGGTCAGATAAGTTATTCACAAGTGCAAACACCCATCTACTATCAAATTGTCTTCGTAAATGTACGGGTCAATGATCTTATCGCCAAATAAACCAACTCATAAATTTAGACCAAAATTCACGGAAAGAAAATGGGGATTTTGCAATTCCAGCGTCATGATGTTCCTACAAAACGTTACTCTTCGTTTAGTGTCTCCTGGATGCGATATGAATTTTAAAGGCACGATATTTATGATTTTTCAAGACTCTCCACAACACTTGACTAGATACATTCATTTCTTATTTTGAATCTAATGGAGAATTTATAACCGTATTTCGTGTTCATAGGCACCAAACTTAAATTTCTAAGAAGAATCAGAAAATAATTTTCAGCAGGTTGTTATCATTCTGGATATCGCTGAAGGTATGTTTCTGAAGTAACTTGCATATTTCGATGCGATGCGTAATAAAATTCTAGCATATTGCGTTTTCCTTCACTTGGAAACGGTATTTGGTTATAAATGTATACCAGTTTTGGAACTGTAGGTCAGGATAAGCGAAATTCAGTCCAAGTGTCAAAAATTGCTTTCTTAAACAAAAGTCTAGCTGCCAACCAAGGCACTCTTTGCAAAAGCAGGATTTTTGGTATTTCGATCAAACTGTAATCAGAAAAAAACTGTATTTGAAAATCTAAAGATCTAAGATGGCGCTCATAAGAAAGCATAAAGTTGATGATGTTTGTCGAAAATCTAAAGGTCGAATTATTATTATTATATCACCACGTTGTAGAGCATACAAAGTGGCAATGATATAGTGTTTTGAAGTATCCTTTAAATTGTCTTGCAAAAAATTAAAAACATTTCTTTCGGATATCTTCGGAAGTAGTCGGAATATTTTATGTTTCAAAATGGCATTATGTTATACTCCACATTGGGCCATAATTTAACCGACCTTCTCTTCAAATAACCGACATCCCCATGCTTGAGCTTCAAAAATTGACATCCTGTATATATATATATATTCTAGTATGCAATTATAATCCAAGTGGAATTTAGCATGAAAAGGCCTTTTTTAAATATCACATTGTAAGAAGTGTTATCGAAGTTCGTTCTCTATTGTCTTGGGCTCGGCGGTATAGGAATCCATCCACCATTTCAAATAATTTATCGCGTTCTTGGAATTCCGGGTGTTGATTATTTATTAAAATTTGTATAATCAGTTGGGCTTCTTCGTCGTTTTCTTGGGCGTCCATTATTGCTTCTGCGAGAGGAATTTCAATTACATTAATCGTTGGTGGTAGAATGTCTTCGAGATCTCCGCTTTCGACTGCTGGTCCGTTATCAGGTTCTCTTGAGAGGAGGTCGGGCAGCTCGTTTTCTCGTCCTGGACAATGTTCAATCTCAAAATCAAACGACTGTAACAAGATTGCCCATTTTGTTAATTTCGAACGTGTGTCCTTAAAGTTTGCTAACCAAGTTAGCGCTTTTGAGTCGGTACGAACGAGAAAATGACGTCCTTCCAATAACGGTCGGTATCTCTGTAAGGCCCAAACGAGTGCGAAACACTCCTGCTCGTTAACGTGATAGCGTTTTTGAGTTTCGTTAAATTTTGCAGAGTCGAAACTGATAATTCGCCTTTCTCCATCTTCACCGGTCTGGTACAACACAGCCGCAATGCCGTGCTGAGAGGCATCAGTCTGTACAGTGAATGGAAGTGTTGAAATGGGACGATGTAATCGCAGTGGCTTATTGATGGCTTCTCGAAGTCGTTTCAATGATTCTGTGGCTTGTGAAGTCCATACAAAAGGTTTTGTTGTTGCGGTTAGTTCATTTAATGGACCGACTATTTCCGCAAAACGATCCACATACTGCCGAATCCAGTTGCACAAACCGAGGAATTTGCGTAGCTGACGGCGCGTTTTTGGTGTTGGGTACTCTTGAATTTGCACGATATGTTTCTGAAGCGGTCGTGTACCATCGACGTCGACAAGGTGTCCCAGATATTCAAGCGTGCTCTTACCAAAAGAACATTTTCCTTGGCCTAGTCGTAAATTATATTGATCTAGCCGCTCTAGTACGAGGGCTAGGTGTCGGATGTGGCTTTCTGGAGTTTGTGAGTACACGATGATATCATCGAGATAAACCATCGCGTATTCATGGAGCATACCGGATAGGACTTCTTGTGACATCATGCGCTGGAATGTGGCGGGCGCGTTTTTCAGACCGAAGGGCATGACACGGAACTGATAATGTCCTCCGTCGGGTGTGCTAAACGCGGTGTATTTCTTGGAGGTGGTTTCCATAGGAATTTGCCAATATCCACTCTTCAGATCCAATGTTGAAAATATGTTTGCATTGCCTAAATCTCGAAGAGCTTCTTGTATAATTGGCATTGGGGTTGGTTCGGAGACAGTGACCTCGTTGAGTCGTCTGTAGTCAATACAGAACCGACTCTCACCATCTTTTTTCTGCACCATCACTATGGGTGAAGAATACGGGCTTGTGGACGGTTCAATAATTCCTTGTTCCAGTAAATCCATCACTTGTCTATCGATTTCTTGTTTCTTCGTCGGATTTACTCGATACGGACGTAGTCTAATCGGTTTTTCGTTTACCAGCTGGATACGATGTTCGGTGCAATGCGGCCTGTCAGCGAATTGGTCGTGAGGTTCAAAAGTTTTCGCAAAACGCTGTACGAGGTCCATGAAATCCTTCGCGTTCTTCCCGGTGAATCCGTGGTCTAACGACAGTGTGGTTCCTTGCGATTGCGATGGCTTGTGTGTGGCCCAGTAAACAGTTTGTCGTAAACCGGTGCCGAGATGAACACATCTTTTATGACAGTCGATGATAGCATCTTGTTTCTTAAAGAAACCCAAACCTAGGATGACATCGTAGCGTAATTCTGGTATTACGAAAAATTCTTCAGAATATTCTACGGTGCCCAGTCTAAATTGTATGGTCGTACTGCCGGTGACATCGAGAGTAGAGTTCCTACCTGCTAAATATGTTGTTAGGTTGACCGGCTTTACATGTGTGGCAATATTTGGCTGGATGAAATTTTGTGATGCTCCTAAGTCCAATAAGCACGTATATGTCTTCTTATTGATGATAAGTGGCAGCAGAGCAAGCGAGGCTGTGTGTGTTTGCGTTACAGCCGAAAGTGGTATTTGTAGGAGGTCCTCTTCTGATGGATTCGCGGTATTGATTTTATCATTGATACGTAAACGATTCGCGTGTGTAATATCAGTTGCGGTGCACGGCGATATATTGCACGTATGTTTATTTTTGTGTAGAGACGCACTAAAGTGTTCGTTTATACTTAGGGGGCAGTATTGGGTGTTCCTGTGTATCAAATCGTGTCGTTTTCCTGTATTGTGTCGTGGTGCGGAAGGCCTTACTGTGGACGTTGTGGGCCTTCCGGTTTCACGTTTCCCGGCCATTGTGGACAATCGCTATGCCAATGGTTTCCATTTTTGCAAATTAAACAAGGAGGTGGTGTATTTCTCGGTCTTCTGGGTTGTTTAGGCGATCTCGTGTTATCTTGAGGCGATCTTGGTCGTTCAGAATAATATTTACGCTTTTGTTCGTTATAATTTGGACTGTAACGATTGTTATAATTCCTGGTTTCACTACTTGGTTTTCCATGCGACTTCTGAGTTTTCTCCTGTGGTGATGGCGAACGTTGATTTTCGTTACTGCGATTTTTGTTATATGAATGACGATAGCTATTCCGCGTGAATTGTTTTCGCTGTGGTTGTTTTTCGTGATAGTAGCGATGTTGACGGTCATTTTCCTGCGTGTTATTTCTATAATAGTTCTGATTTGTTATTTGTGTTGCATGCGATGTATTTTCTGAATTTATGGGTCGGGATTGGCGTGGAGAATTCGTTGTCTGTGTGTGCATGTGTTTATCGTCTGCAGGTTTCGAAATAGCGTATTTGGAAGAATATGTCGCACGAATTGCTTTACGCACAAATTCTTCCACTGAACTTGGGCATACGACTAATTCTTTCTTCAGACTATCTGAAGCCAGTCTCCATAAAATGAGTAATTTATACTCCTCTTCATAATCAGCTCCATACCGACGAAATAAATATTGCTTTCTCGTAGCATACGGTCCTGCAGGTGTGTCGCCTTGTGGTCTTGTAAGCATTTCGACGGTCTCGTCCAATCTAATTATTAATGGATCAACTGCGTTACACAATGCTTCCTTCGCCAATTCCCATGGTTCGTCCTCGTAGAAGTAGCAACTATATTCCTCTGCGAGTTCCTTTTCCATGCGCGCTAGTGTCCTTCGATTCTTTTCACGATCGGTTAGGTTTAAGTTGCGAAATTCCTTCTCGAGCATATTTAAGAATGCTCGTGGATTGCGCCTGTCGAATTTCTCGGGAATTGTCGTTTGTGGAGTTGTTTTCTGTATATTTTGAATTAGCTCCAGGAAATGTTCGTCGCGTTGCTCCCTACGAGCGGTTTCTTGATTCCATCGTCTTTCTTGTTGTTCTCTGTCGCGATAGTAATCGTGGTGTGATGATCGGTGATACGTCGAGGGCTCATATCGTGTAGGGCGTGTGGTGTATGTACCTTCTCGTATCGGTCTTCTTGTAGGTGTTCGAGCATGTGCGATTTCTTCTCGTTGTGGATATGGCGAGTAGCAGCGATCTTCCGCATATGTCATTTCACGGTAGCGTGTGTCACGATATTCCCGTTCTTCATAACTATATATGCTACCACGAGATGCTGGTCGATATTCAATATCATGTTCTGCGGGCGGGTGTGGCGGATAGTGAACGATTGCTTCAACCTCTTGTTGGCGGGCTATTGCCGGTCTAGGTTGTTGGGAGATTTCATCATCACGACGGTAGACCATTCTAGGCCTTTCTTGTGACTCCGTCGAGTGGGTACTTCTTGGCTTTTGTCTCAGCGAAGTTCGCGGCAATGGTGTGGGCACAGAATTATGAGTCGTGGTTGAGATGGGGCTCATGTTTCTTTCTGAGTGCATTTTTGTATTTGCGAAGGTGACAGTAAAATGAACCGCGATCGAGTATATACGAATACGACAGCAAATTGTTTATGTAATTTATAAATTACGGCCCCGTCTGAGACACCGATTTTAATAGTTAATTTCACCAATCAATCTTTAAATTTAATCGACTTTAAGAAGCTAAATTCAAATGAAATTAATGTTGAATATAAAAAAAATCACACTATTTTGAGTCGTTTGCTACGGTTTATGTATGAGAACCAAGTTGATCTAAGTGCTGTCGTAAACTAAAAAAAAAAACATGTAAATTATACCCTAAGTGTTTTTGCTATAAATTAAAATACTCGTTGTGTAATAGAACGAAATTAAGACTTAAAACTAACACTTCACTTTGCTGAAATAAAAATGTACACAAATATACACACAACGGGTACTTTGAAAAGGTGAATGTCGTGATTCAAGTTGAAAAAGTTAAGCAAAAGGATGTTGAAGTTAAATATTCATTAAATAACCATTATTTGGTCTTTACTTTTTTTAAACTACTTCAAGTTAAAAAAATAAACAAATAAAATTTCTCAGGATTGTGAGTTTTTTCGAACTACTAGTTGGCCGTCAATTGCTATTGTTGAATGAGTGGTATAAAACTATAAAATTAATTATAACAGGGTCGTGGATTCTTTAAAAACCTATCAAGTTGGGCGCCAATTGTTATCGTTGAAGCGCGAATTGAACACTGTTGCGCCAATTTTTATAGTTTGGCGTATGGCAAAAAAAATGAATAGCGTTTGGGCGCTGATTGATAACGTTGAATGTTTTGAAATAACGTTCGACGAAATTCACCTTGATAACCAAAAAGCAAAAACACTCCTAACTTCACAATAAATAAGAAAGTGACTTTACTTACCCGATCTGATGCTCTTGCAGTTGTGTTAATTTTTACACAGGGTCTTTTATTGTTATGAATGATAAATAAAAAAAAAACAAACTAATTGACTTTGATTGCGGGGATGTTTCCCTCGGACAGTTTAATTAAACAACAAAACAAAATGAAAATATATATATACAAATTTACACAGAGAAAGGGAATAAACAAAAAAATAAATAAATAAAGAACCCTATGTAAATAAATAACCTAAGATTGTCACGGTTACGGTACGGTGTGGAAGTTGTGATGTGTGATGGCAGCGTTGAACTTGTTTTCTCTTGGGACTTGGTGATTGCTCTGCTCTAACTTCTATTATTGTCACCAACTGCTCACTTAATTGATTTCACTGGAACTGACCGATTTCTAATGTTGCTAACGCGTTGATGATTATTTCCGACTCTTACTACTCTTACTACTCTTACTACTCTTACTACTGGCCTTTTTGGGGATGAACTCGTTTAAGTAATTTCATCCCTTCCTCCAGTGGCCGGAGTGGTGGTTTGCTTTTGTAGTTCCTCGTCCTGTGCTGAGAGGGCGCTAGGGGTACCGTTTGTATCTTTGCCGAAGTAATTAATTCTCATAATCAAAACTATTTCCTGTTTCTCAATTACTGCCTTGTTCTTTGAGTAATTGTTTTGATTATGTTCTTCATTGTGTTGTCCTTCAGTTGTACCGTAATCGTGACATCCTACCTATATATAGACTAACTAACCTACTTATCTAATTAACCTACTATCCTAACTATATTCACATAATCTAACTATAAACATATATACAAAAAGGATTAAATTAAACAAACAAATAATGATAAAATTGTTAGGATATCTCATGCGCTAGTAAGAAAAATAATGTTAAAAAAATGAATGACCGCGTAATGTATTTTGGACTTTCCAGGATTAACGTAATTGGTGCGGCTGTACCGACGTCTATTGTTCGCCTTCTTAGCGATCGGCACGTTTGCTTAATCCTGGAAAGTTTTATAATTCTTTTAAAACGAAAAGGCTGCAATAAATTTTATGATGGGCTGCATGAGGTACCTAACTAATATTTCGTTAATACTTTCTTCTACGAACTTAACGCATTTGGAATGAATTGCTGAATCTGTGAATTTACGATGGGTAATAAAGTATGTAGATGAATGTCGCGAAAATATGGGCTCGTTGTTCCGATTGATAATAATAAAATGAATTAGATAAATAACGCGCGAAGTTATGATGAGTAAAGTCATTGATTTAGCAAGTTACGGCGATCACGGTAGAGCGCCGGTAACAGAAGAAACCCTCATATAAATGAGTAAAACATTTAAGAAGGGATCATCGTAGCGATCATTCTAGGCTGTACTATATACGTGGTATATATGTATTATTCATGCCAAATTTAATAATTTACGTTTTTCAATATATCACGTTAAATGAAATTTTTATTAAAGAAAACTTATCAAACAAGTTAATTACACCCGTGCGTTATATTTATAATTACTACACATTACAATTAATACATATATCGTGATTACTAAAATAATACTAATAAACATATATTATATCATTTAGACGCGGTATGACATTAAGGTCGAGCGGTAGGAGAATGCCATGTTAGCTTCCTAAAACAAAAACGTAGTGAGCAAATTTTAATTGTAATTTATTCAAAATTAACTTACTTCTAAGGCCGATGGTGTTGTGACTTCAGAAGTTAACGAATATATTGCAACAGGTTTCTCCAGTATAAAATATGACAAATCCCTCACCGCATCACGTACAGCTTTATGTTTGGAATATTTCAAATAAAATTTATGAATAATTAATCCAGTTTCATTAAACTCAAATTAAATCTATTAATAAATAACAAAAAGGTAATTCATTAAATTTCATGGAAAGAAAAAAATTGAATTGCCCTAAAATAACGAATAATTCTTATAATTTACTTTATTGATATATAAACTATGTATAGTTTAGCTGCACAGAAAAACATTTTTGTTTTTTATATGTATGTGCGATTATACCAATCATATAATTAGCTTTTATTAACTATTATGCTGATAAAACAAATTTTTGTTTATTTATTTATAATAATAGTTATTTAAGGTACAAGTGTAAAAAGTGATGCTTTATTGCACGAACTGGCATTTAAAACACGAGCGAGGAACGAGCACCATCTGTTTCTCGGCATCTTTTAGACCGCCATCAAAAATCCGATGAAGATCTTAAGGAATTTGAAGCAAACAATTAATTTAGTCAAGATCGAGATTCAAAAACAACCCACACCAGTTATTAGCAAAAACCTTTTTCACTCTGATACGGCTATTCTAGTAAGGATAATGTATACTAACTATTATTTCACACAATTTAGGAATTAAATGTTGTTAGGATATTATTAGCCAGCTTCATCGATGCTGATAAAGACCAAAATAGATAATTGGAAAGTAAATGTAATTACTCAGAATTAGAAAAATTGAAAATAATTTCAATATTTGATCTCAGTTCAAACAAAAATGAGTTTTTCATAAGTACTAGAATTTATTTAATAAAAGATCCATATTAACATTGTCGTCATCGGGCACGTAATTACGTATATTTTACAAATTTTGTGGTATCGATAAGCGAACGATTGAGAAGTTTGAGAAGGAAGCTCAGGTCTCATTCAAGTATACGTGGGTTCTTGGCAAATTAAAAGGCGAACTTGAACGTAGCATCACTATTGATATTGCCCCGTGGAAATGAAAATTTCCAAATACTATGTCACCATTATTGATACCCCTGGACACAGAAATTTCGTTAAGAACATGATTACGGCTACCTCTCAGACTGATTGTGCTGTACTGATCATTGCTGCTGGTATTGGAGAGTTTGAAGCTAGTATCTCCAAGAATGGACCCTTCATGCCTTTACCTTGGGTGTCAAGCAGCTGATTGTTGGTGTTATCAAGATGGATTCCAC
Organism: Ontholestes murinus; assembly: GCA_963969525.1. Classification (NCBI taxonomy): domain Eukaryota; kingdom Metazoa; phylum Arthropoda; class Insecta; order Coleoptera; family Staphylinidae; genus Ontholestes; species Ontholestes murinus. The sequence goes on along the minus strand of OZ018393.1, from coordinate 50,363,466 downwards.
TGAACCACCCTACAGTGAAGCACGTTTTGAAGAAATCTTCCTATATCAAGCAGATTGGTTACAATTCTGCTGCCGGTGCTTTAGTGTTAATTTCTGGCTGGCATGGAGACAATATGTTGGAAGCTTCCGACAAGATGCCTAAGGGATAGAATGTTGTACGCAAAGAAGGAAAAGATGATGGCAAAACCCTCATCAAAGCTCTTAATAATATCTTGCTACTTTCTCGTTCAACTGAGAAGCCTCTTCCCTTACAGGACGTTTACAAAATTGGTGGCATTGGTACAGTCTCCCTTGGTCGTGTGGAGACTGGTGTCTTAAAACCTGATATGGCGGTTGCCTTTGCCCAAGCTGGCTTAATAACCGAAGTCAAGTCAGTAGAAATGCACCACGAAAAGTTCTTCAAGAAGCTGTTCCTGGAGACAATGTTAGTTTCAACGTTAAAAACGTCTCCGTTAACTTTGGTTAAAACACTTAGAACCTTTCTTCAATATTTTATTTTTATCCAGATGCACATTTCGGACACAAAGTGTCCATGATCAATGGATTGATTTCTTATTTGTATATAAAGTGTGGTGATTGCGAATATATATACATAGGTCAAATAGGTAGAACGTTTGAAACAATATTAGAACACAAAAAAGCAATATACAATAAAAATTAACAACAGGATTTTCGCAAGATTGTATAGAAAATAACCATTTTTTCTAAAAAGATAATCTAAAAGTATTGTACTCAGGTAATAAAGGTCGGCATCTTAATTACAAGGATAAATAAGGCCATAATGAGCGGCAAACAAATAATCAATAACATTGTAGAGATTTGGAAGTCCCCGATTATGACGGCCCTTATTACCTGAGAGCGTAATCCATATATATTAGCCTAACCTTTTGTACATCAATCATTACTCTTTGAAAATGAAATATTGTCGAAACTAGGAAGAAGAAAAAATAAGTTTTCTGTGAAACAAACCAAGTGTTTTTAATTTCTTATCAAGATATTTCAAAAATGTTTCATCACGGGTTAAGTGAGCAATCAATTAAATATATAAAAAGATTTAGGATTAAAACTTAGGACAAACTATCATACTTTCAAGAAAGAAGTTTAGTACCTAGGATATCTAGCTTCGAGTCCATTTACGAATGTTTTCAACGCTACAAGAATGTACCGCGTCAAGGTTTTGGATTATGCACTTATTATTGACAGTACAGACAGCTAAACCATCTTACCGAAGAAAAACAAAGGTTTAATGGATCAAGAAATATCAGCAGATGTTCAAAACACTGAAAAGTACACTTATAAGCTTACCAATTAATCCGTTACCAGATAAGGTTATTTTAGTAATATATTATCTAAACCAGAGCAGAATTATTGCGCGAGAAGGAAATAATTACTCGCAGTAGTCAAATTGATAGAGCATTTATATAACTTTGCTGCACTTAAAATTCCAGAAAGATAAGGCGTTAGATAACTGAATAGATTTCAGATATTTGATTTTAATATCAAACACCCAGATGAAGCTATTTAAACAATTAAGTAAGTCTTTAAGGGACTAGAATACAGAAGACGTTCGTAAAGATTAAGATGGGGATTTTAAAATGGATGAAAGAGAATTAAAACCAACTTGGGTAGAAATTGCAAAATATTTTCCAGTACTTAAAAAATTTAGTGTTCAGGAAAACGCACACTGATTCACAATGGATCTCTCAATGGGCATTTGGGTATGACGAAAACTTTTAACAAACTACGACAATTATTCTACTAGGTAAACCGAAAATAACATGTGTTACAAGAAGTTTATAGTTTGTGCGATGAGCAACGGTTGCAATATACCTAAGGATCAGTTCAACTTTGACAGCTCATTTGGACAAATTTCATTTGATAATGTTAGACAACTCCTGGAATTTCACCAAGGAAATATGTACATTGTCATGTTAATGGGATATTTCAGTATATGGGTCCACACATATCAAATCAAGAATCTGATTGGGGAATTAATACGTCGATTAGGTGTTCCCTTATAATTTCATTCGAATCAAGAAGAAAGTTTTTTGAGGTATGAAAAATCCTTAAAATATCCAGATGAGGGCGGCAACCTAATATCTGCAGTCTGATGGTACGGCCGAACGAATGGATAGAACTATTATTGTTATTTTTAAAAGGTGGTCTCTGCTCGTTAAAGAGATTGGGGTTGATACTTTTTTACTTGCCTATCGATAGCCATGAAATACCCGGAGAGATTCCGGCGAGCAGAGTCATGGATCGTGAACTACGTCTTCTTAATGATTTGAAGTTGCTGTCCATCGAGACAAGCAGTGGAGGAGAATAATTATATGATCGATCTTAGACACAAAATCGATGAAGATTAGCAATCGAATTAAGCAAAAGTACGACGTGAAGATAGAAAAGAGTAATTGCCAAAAACGGTGATATGCTATATTTATTTAGACGACTTCCAGGCATCTCTAACAAAACACGGGTTTTGCTCTGCCAAATTTTAGAAAGAAATCAACGATGTAGTATTTCGGATTAAAACATAGATAGAGTTAAACCAAGGGTTGTTTAATTAAATAATAGAAGATTGTGCTACAGTTCGTGTTCGTGTTCTGAAGTAGAACCATAAGGAATTCATGGATTAACAATTTGAATTATTGTTTGAAACACTAGTTAGAAAAATACTCGCATTTACACTTCTGGGGGAATGGCTACTAGCTTCACAGCAAAATATGGGAGGATCGAAGAATTATTTACCCATGGATGTATAGATCAATTAGATATTAGTTCTCGACTAATAAGTAAGCAACAAAGAAGAACTTCCATCAAAAGATAATTAATAAAAATTAATAGCATTCAAGCATTAATTTTTAGAGGATGAAATAAAAAAATGCTTTCTCCGAAGTTATCCAGTCGATTGAAATAATTGGAGTTTGAATCAGGATGTTGGAAGAACTATAGATCGGTAGTGGGTAGTGAGTCGATATTTCTTTTCTTTCCAGAATGTTTTCAACATATTTGTCCCACTTCTTTTTTGGTCTTACTACTTTTCTTCTTCCAGTTATTTTTGTTTGCCATAAGTTTTTTGTTTGGTTGGCGTCTTCTTCTCTGTGTAGATGTCCCAACCATTGCAGGTGGCTGTCTTCAATTATTTTGTTTAATTCTCTTCTTATGTTCATGATTCTGATTCTGTTTATTCTGTTTATTCCATATACTTTTCTTAGGTACTTCATTTCTAGTGTCTGTATCTTGCGTTTTTGTCTCCTGTTTAGCGTCTACGCATCCATTAATATTACTTTATATATTGTTAGTTTTGTTTTTCTTGATATCTTCTTGTTGTTTACTATCATCTTTTGGATCGTCTGGTAGGTTCTTGTATCTGCTTGAGGTCTATTGTTTAATTCCATTTCTAGGTCCCATGTGTTGTCATTATTTGCCCTAAGTATTTAATTTGCTTATTTTTATTTCTTCTGTTCCGCTTACTTCCCCTATTTTCATTATTTTGTTTTTTTCTGGGTTTATTTTCAGTGCTTTTTGCTAGTTCTTCGCTCCACATCTTTGTTCATGTTTGTTTCTAGGTCCTTTATGTTTTCCGCTAGTAGTAGTAGTAGTAGTGTTTGGCTAACGAACACGTGGTCCTTCCGCCATGTGTCATTTGTGTATTTGTGTGTGTGTAAATGAGCTTGTTACTTTAAAGGATCGGCCCCGTCACTCTAAATCTCCATTAATTGTACCCCAATGGTGAATGGTACCGATCACCCATCCAATCTAACCAACGTTGCTGCACGTCAGATCGGGGCCGTAACCGAATGCGCCACCACCGGCGTGTGCTTTCCGCTATTAGTGCTACATCATCTTCAAATATACATTCGATGATTTATATTACTTGTAGGTTCCTGTATCCTATGTGTGTTTTTTTATTTTCTCTTTTATATTTTTCATTACCGCTATTTTTTATTTATTTAGACCGTTTATCGTTATGAACTTTTTGGATTTCATGTTATGCGTTTTTATACAGTTCTATGTTTTGGTACATATACTTTGTATTGCCCTAATCAGTTTTTGTCCAACTTGTTGTTCTTGTAGTGCCTGCCATAAGTATTCTCTGTTTATTTTATCAAAGGCTTTTTCTGGGTCTATATATGCTATGTATAATTGGTTCTGGTGTTCTCTTGGTTCGATTATTAGGTACCTGATTGCGAATAGGTGGTCTATTGTGCAGTGTTCTCTTCTGAATTCACTCTGCGATGGTCAGTTTCCCTTCTAGTTTTTGTCTTATTCTTTTCTATTGCACATACTAAGGTTATTCCTCTGTAGTGACTACCTTCCTGTTTATCTTATGCCTTCCATATCAGTATTATCTCTGCTGTTTGCCAGTCTTTGAGTAATTTTTCTGTCTTCCAAACCAAAATGGTCTTGTTAATTGCTTAATTTCTTCATTTCTCATGTATTTAAGTTGTTTGTTTTTGATGTTGTCTATTCCCGGGGCTTTCCCCAGTTTCATCTTTTTTAATGCTTCGTTTACTTCTTTCAGTGTTATTTCTCTTCCTTTATTTCTGCTTCTTCTTGTTTCTGTTTTCTTATTTTCTTCTGCTGTTTCGTTTGTTGTCCTTCGACTCTGTATTCATTTCCCTTTTCTTTGCCTAGGTTGGTGTGGCAGCACCACGAAGAGGTGCCTAGCAACTCCTCAAAGTGTTGCTTCAATCTTTCCGCTATTTCTTCGTCTTCTGTCAGTATTTTCCCGCATTTGTCCTTTATTTGGTGAATTTTGATTTCTTTATATTTTCTGTTTCTTCTTATAATGTTGTAGAATAATTTTTGGTTTTCTGTCCGATGTTTATCCATTTTTTCTCCGAATTGTTCTCATGATTCTACTTTTGCTTGTTTCACTTTGATTTTTACCTGTCTTTTTTGTATTGTGCATTTTTCGTAATATATTGTTGTTATGTTTTGTAGGTATCTTTGCCATGACCTCCTTTTCAGATTTATTTCTTTCTTTAGCTCTTCTCTACAGCAGTTCGTTTGTTTTTTTTTTCCTATTGGTTTTTATTATTAACGTAAAAGTATAAAGCCAGTTAATTACACACGTGCGTTATATTTATAATTACTACACATTACAGTTAATACATATATCGTGATCACTAAAATAATACTAATAAATATATAGTACATCGTTTAGACGCGGTATGACATTAAGGTAGAGCTATAGGAGAATGCCATGTTAGCTTCCTAAAACAAAAACGTAATGAGCAAATTTTAATTGTAATTTATTCAAAATTAACTTACTTCTAAGGCCGATGGTGTTGTGACTTCAGAAGTTAACGAATTTATTGCAACAGGTTTCTCCAGTATAAAATACGACACATCCCTCACCACATCACGTATAGCTTTATGTTTGGAATATTTCAAATAAAATTTATGAATAATTAATCCAGTTTCATTAAACTAAAATGAAATCTATTAATACAAAGGTAATTCATTATATTTCATAGAAAGAAAACATTGAATTGACCCGAAATAACGAATAATTCTTATAAGTTACTTTAATGATATATAAATTATGTATAGTTTAGCTGCACAAAAAAAATGTGCATTGGTATAAACCAATCCTATAATTTGGTTTTATTGACTGTTGTGCAGATAAAACAAATTTTTGTTTAATTAATTTTTATATAATTTCAACAATATCGTTGAAGTTAATTTTGTGATTATTATGTTTGCTTACCTTATTTAGTTTATAGCTAATGAAAAATACAACTAAGATCCTTGTAAATACGCCACAGATGAGATAGATCAATGCCAATACCATATTCAGCGCTTTTATTTCATAAATTAGAAATTGTAACACGTTATAAAAATCGACACCAATTTCCTCAACAATTATTATTAGATAAAAGAAAAACATATATTTGAAGCACTGCGAACAATTGGAAATGACAATATGTAATTGAGAATAAATATTTGCCACCGAGCTAAAAGAAAAATTAGAAATTACCTACATATTAGATAAAAGGCTTGTATTTAATTTTAATAAAGTACGAAAAAAAAACATTAAAATACGAAATATAATAAAACTTGAAAATCAAGGGTATGAAGGTTAGGTAAGATTAGGTTAGGTTAGGTTATGTGTTAAATCTATCACTCATCCTCCTAGTCAAAACTATAAAAAACAATAAAATATGTACTAAAATATAATAGATATAATTATCTATAGCACGGAGATAAAACCATGTTTAAACAAAGAGAATGGTTGAGACCGTTACTAGGTGGTAATCCATACCTATACTGAATTGAATTTCAATTCAGTGCAATCATGTTTAAACTCTTATTTTATTTCGCATTTAAACTACAGTTTGATCTCTTTATGATATTACATTTACTATACATACGTGATGAAATGCAACGGGCATAATTTCCGAATATCAATACGGTCCAACTGAAAACATAACTGGCATGAGTCGGAACCATTGCTCGAAGATAAATAATCACTAATTAGCTTATTCAATTTTTCGCATTTATCAGCTAACCCTCCAATCAAAATTCTCACCAATGTCGTCAAGGAGCTCAACGTTATATAATACAACTTTATCTTCTGCATTTCAGTTATATAAGTGGAAAAAGTCAATAATGCGTACGCTACAGGACAAGCAATCGCTGAAAATAGAAAACAGTATGTAATGATCCTCTGGTTCTTGTAATTTTCCGTTCCAAAAACATCGATTCCAAACGATGCCATTAGTTCATCCACGGAATGGTAACTATTGATTAATTTTACGTATTCCTCCTGGTCTGTGTATTGCAGATACATAAGAATATAAATCATTATTATTAACGTTAAGTATTCGATCAGCCTTAATTCAAAAGCAAAAATTGATTGTCCCTTATGCGGTTTGATAGATTCGTACGTGTAATAAGCAATCACCGTAAAGATGATGTAATAAATTAATAATTTTATTTTCGCTTTTGTTGAACGATCGGTGTAGATTTTGCCCGTTTTAGAATCATAACGCAAATGATTCAAACAAAATATATTCATGACTAGTAATTGTAGTTTGAATTCTTTGTAAATGTTTGTAGACATTATTGCGCTAAATCTGCTCTAGCAATGAATATGTACAAGAGGGAATTGTAAATTTTATCGTTATTAAAATAAAGCGTTTGTTAAATAAATAATAGTACCGATTTCATTTTATCAATGTTAATTGAATTTTAATGCTCTTCGTTCGGGTGAGTTTTGAATAGAATATTAGTTTAAATAAATAATTGATTGCTTCTTAATTTTGATGGAATTGTATTAAATATTTCATTTATCCAATGCAATAAATTCATACATATTTGTATCTTAATGATATTTTTTTAGTAATATTCGCACTAATATTTAAAAAAAAATGTTTGCTGTTTTCTACTGCTCTATTATTAAGTAAATATCAGAATTTCAAAATTAGTAAAAACGCCAGTGGTGGGCGCATTTACACAAATATAAAAACACAAAACATGGCGGAAAGGTCACGTGGTCGATATCCAAACACTATTACTACTACTACTCTAAATTAGAATGAAAGTTGACTTCAGAAAGCTTTTATTTATTTATATATAACCTAACAGCCAAGAAGGCCAATTACAGGATAACTTAAATATTACATTGCATAAATAAAGTAAATTAAGATTGCTTAATTGTAATAGAATAACTTAAATTAGTGCGAAATATTTTAAATCAAGTTGACAAACTGAAAATTTACAACAATAATAGGCAGCCGTTACAAAATAATACAGAGAAGATACAAAAAGCTAAACTTATTACATCTAAAAATATACCAATATAAAAGTATACCATAATTATTCATGACGATACTAAATTTGTACAAACAAATTATTTTGTTTTAATTGTAGACTTAACCCTGTCTCGCTAATATGGAATAAATCTATATTATTACAATACTTATTAACAGTATTACACATTGATAGTACTGGTGAGTTTAAGTGATGGTAGCTATTCGTAGATACAGGAAGGAACATAAAAAACTTGATTATGTCTACTATTTAAACGTGGAATGTAGAAGTTCAACAGAGAAAGTAAGTAGGGATCATTTATTTTATGATGTATTAATTTGTACACAAATATTATTTGTGATGTAATTCTTCTATGTTGAAGTCTGGCAATTCCAAATTCACTTTGGAGTAAGTTAGATGGATAACCTTGCACAGGATAAAAATTGTGTTTCCTAAAATACAAATATTTAAGAAATTTTCTTTGAACCTTATCAATTTCAAGTGCATATGCTTTGTACATAGGGCTCCAAATTACTGAACAATACTCTAGCCTACTGCGTATATATGCGTAAAAAAATGAATAATTGGTTCTACACTGTTAAATATTTTGGTATTTCTAATTATAAAACCCAAAAGCTTGTAGGAATGACTAGTAATCAATTTTATGTGGTCGTTAAATTTAAGTTTATTATCAAATAATACTCCTAAATTATTTGTGTATTATTTGATTGTATGTATATTATATATTTTTTTTGAATTTTGTAAGCAGGAGAAACAAAGATATTAATAATAAATAATAAATAAATCTTTAAAATGCTCTACACGGTCTATGAAAATATTATTAATAAGATATGGAAATTCTGTGTTAGTATTTTTTTCTGCTAAAAGTCATTATTTTGCATTTACTTATGTTTACTTGTAAACCATTTTGTTGACACCAATTAAGGAAGTTAGTTAAATCATTTTGTAATGCAGAGTAGTCATTGGTATATTTATAGGTCTAAAGATCTTTAAGTCATCAGCGTACATTAAGCATTGAGATTTGATCTATTAACAACATCATTAAAAAATAACAGAAACAACAGAAGGCTCAAATTTGATCCTTGAGGAACACCACTATTAGATATACCATATATGTATGTGATCGAAAGCCTTTGTACTCCACATAGTTTGTTCGTCCTGTTAGATAGCACGTTAACAACTTTATTAGAGAGTCACTTAAACCAAACATGTGCAATTTCTGTATTAGTAAATTATGTTGTACCGTATCAAAGGCTTTCGATAAATCAGTATAGATGACATCCAGTTGGCAACGCCTATCTAGGGTTTCAGATACAATATTGGTGAAAGTACATAGATTTGTGGTAGTTGATTTTCCACTGATAAATCCATACTGGTTTGGTGATAGATATTGAGAAACACAAGCATATAGTACCTTATACAACATGATCTCAAATATTTTAGCAAAATTGCTAATTAGCGATATCGGTCTATATATTAATAATATCAACATTATTACCTTTGTGGATTGATATTACCTTTGACGTTTTCCAATAAGTTGGAAATGTATTATATTTGAGCCTCATGTTGCAAATATGAAGTAGAGGAGTTGCTAATGCATATCTACAATCTCTGACAACCATGGCTGGTATATTATCGGGGCCCATTGTTAGTTTCTGTTTTAGTGACTTAGCAGCAAAAAGAAACTCATCTAGATTAAACTGTTTAATATTTATAAACGCTGTTTGTAGCAAAATTTCATTATTTATTGAATTCGCTTCCTTGGGATTAGAATTACCGGATGTACGATAGCTTTTGATGGATCAATCTACAGGGTAGATTAAAAATGTCTGAAGAAGACCAATGCAAGAAAGTTTAATCTCAGAATCATCGAAAAATCAAATCATATGGCAACGTTGAGTTAGTGGATCGTTCGTATAAGTGGTGATTCTAAACTATTATTATGGCAGTTATTGCTTCTTCAAAAATTGTGTAAGAGTGCTACTGTGAGGCTGGTTCCACATCGTATCTATAGATGTAATTAAAGTGTACTAGTGCATTAATCTGTGCCATAATTTTCGATCATTTCTTGCCGTAGTGTTAATTAATAACCAAAACAATCGATTTGCGCGTGTGCATATTGTACCTCTCTCTGTCTAACTTCAATTCAAGAGTAAATTAGCGACTTAATACAGAGCTTATTAATTTGTTAAAACTAAAGAAAATTGCACATAAGAAATACAAAAGCACTAATACTTCACTTCGTTCAAAATGTAAAACACTTAATGAATTATTATTATATATTAAATATGTTGAGGATAGTTTGCGAAACAACAGTGCTTCTTCTTGGAACTTTGTCAATGAGTCTAGAAAAACAAAAGGGTTTCCCGTTAATATGTTTTTGTTAGATGAGAACAGCTCTAATCCTAATGAAATAACAAATTTATTTGCTAATCATTTTTCAACTGTTTATACTTATAATATAGTTCCTAATTACAATTTTATACCGCATAAAACTGTAGATTCGTGTTTTAAATTTCACGTCGATGTTACTCAAGTATTCAATGCCACATCTGATTTAAAACCTACTACAACCTGTGGACCTGATATGATGACTTTTTAATTAACTGTATATTTACCATAACACAACCCTTAACCTTATTATTTCAAAGATCACTTGTTGAAAAAACTGTTCGAGATGTTTTTGGAAGGAATCTTATATTTCATCTATTTTCAAGTCTGGAAATAGAAGTGATATTACCAATTATCATGGGGTGTGCCTGCAATCTGCAATTCCAAAATTATAGGACTGTCATCGTAGATGAATAGCATGGTTTTCACAGGGGCCGCTCTACAACTACCAGCCTAATTTTGTTTGAGCAGTATTTGTTTGAAGCTTTGGAGAATTGTAAACGCGTAGACGCTGTGTATACCGATTTCTCCAACGCATTTGATAGAGTACCTCATCACATATTATTACATAAATTAGACATACTGGGTTGTAACAACACTGTAATTTATTGGATTAGCAGTTATCTTACAAAACGTAGGCAATATGTAAAAATCGGCAATTGTGTATCCAAAGAAATTTTAGTAACTTCGGGGGTCCTCCAAGGCTCGCATATTGGCCCCATACTCTTTAATATTTATATAAATGATATTCAACTTATAATTAAACTATTCAATATGTTATTGTATGCGGATGAGTTGAAGGTCTTCAAAATTATTGATTCTTTAAATGATTGTAAGGAGTTACACCCAACATAATGTATTCTATTGATGATATGGTATTAGAAGTGGTTCCCGAAATAAAAGATCTTGAAATGTTTGATTATAAAGTATCGTTCTTGACTCACATCAAAATGATAACAAATCTAGCTCTAAAACTTTTAGTTATTATTATTATTATTATTATTAACTTCTAAATTCAAAGAAAAAACTTAATTGTATTTTCCATTTCATTTCGTCAATAATTGCTTATTCTTCTTCACAAAAACAACATTAATTATATGGGTGCTAAAACAGCCGTAGATTATTATCAAAATTTTAAATATTGAGTTGGTACTCGTGCACGATTGGTAGCACTAAATAATTTCCGTGTCTATTAATGACACCTTGCCATGCTATTTAAGTTGCAGATCATCCAGGAACCCAACAATTTTGTTACACAAAAACAATTCTGTAAATAAATGTTGAAATGAGTTTGTTAATAAACTGTGATGTCAAACAAAGCATTTTCACCTCAAGAAATGTATTAACAAATAAAATTTTAGATTTTAAATACAAGATAATCGCATGGAGGTATTCAAACATTCTGATCCCATGCATTGTTTAACAAATTTATTTTCATAGAAATATATTTGCATTTATTTTTATTGACCCCTCTTCTGTTAGCAAATAGCGACTTTATTGTTAATCAAAGATGAAGAGTAACCGATTTTTTGGCTATTCAGAATTCCCGTTCAATCCGGGCTTAACAGTAAACACCTATTTTGTAAATATTTTGAAGTTTGTTGAGAGACACTTAAATTCGCTGCGATTTGAATTAATACAAATAAAACCGTCGAGTTGAATCTTCTAGTTATACTCGTCCAGAACAAAATTACAGGAAATTCAAATAAAATTCTCACAATTTCATTTCAAGAAAAAAGCTTCTGAAGAAATGCAAAACCCACGATAAAATATCTCAAGAATTTTTGTAGTTATCAGGAACCTAACAAAAAATGTTTGAAAATGTTCTTGAACATGTGGAAAAAGTTCTAAGAAAATTTTACATTCTCTCTGGAAAATTCTCTAAAAATTGGTTCTTAACTAGAGAATTTTTTAACCTTTGTAGAAAGATGGGAAGCTGATGTAAAATTGTAGAATCCTTTGGAAAATCCTTTACAATCTATAAATTGGAGGAGAATTTTGAGAAAATACTAAAAGAATTATTAATAACTGTCCAATCTGCCAAATGTGGTAAATAAATTTCTAAAAAGTACAGGAAACTCAAACAAAATACTCGTAATTTAAATTTTAGAACCTTCGGAAAAATATTCCCCCGTTCTGAACAGGAAAATTCTGGAAAAAAATGCTGAAAAGATCTCTTAGACCAAAAATCTCAAAAGTTTAAAGGAAAAAATGAGCTTCTATTATTTTAAAATAGGAGCTCTTGGAGAATTCTAAATACTATTGCTAAATAAACAGAAACTTAAGAAAAATTGCTTAAAATTATTCTTAAACATAAAAATGTCTAGTAGCTCCGTAAAAATATTCGACTCTTTATAAAAATTATATAAAATAATCATTAGAACTACTACAGTTCTAAAGTAAAGAAATTTCTTGAACAAAAAATTGCTGTAAAAATCCAAAATAAAATTTTCCATGAGATAAAAAACGCTCGAGAAGAATTTCAGAACCTTTAAAGAAAACTTTTGCAGTTTATAAAAGAAGCTGCTGGAAAACTCTAACACCGTCGAAATTGTAAGAAAATTTTAACAAAATAGAACAAGAATTACTTAAAAATATCTGAAATCTTGCAGATAATTTGAACACCAAAGGTTCGAGAAACCTGAAAAAAAATTCCAATGATTTTTCTAGAACCCTGGAAAAAAAATCCTAGTTGGAAAAGATTTTCCTCTTCCAAACATGGGAAATACGTCTAAAATTATGAAAAAAGATTACAGGAAAATTTTGAATAATATAGTAAACTCAAAATATCACAAGTTGAAAGGAAATTGTTAATAAGTTCTAGAATTTTGAAAGAAAAATTACTGGAATATTTTGAAACTTGAAAGAATTGCCGATAAGATAAAACAAAAATGATAAAAAAAACGCCTACCAATTTGAAAAAGAAAATCCTATAAAGTTCTAATAATCTGACAATATATAGGAAATAATTCTGGTAAATATTTTTCAGCAATTGGAAAAAATGCTCGAATTCGAATGTTAAAAATCCATATTCATTTGTTTAATAAGGTAATGAATAAATGTGATTTTCAAAAAAGTGTGTTTATTTTCAAAACAATTGTTTCGCAAATTTGGTGCTTCTTCAGGTGAATGCAAGTTTATAATGAAATTAGAAATCCTAGAACTATTATATATAACAGTATTGGCACTATGGTGGGTGGATTTTTAAGTTTTTTTTTTTTAAATTGGATTTGTTTTCAGAACTATGGAATAAACTCTCAAGAAATTTTAATTTCGGGATGAGAAATTAAATTTTTATTTTTATTGAATAAAAGGGAGGTCACAGGCACCTGATTGGCCAAATTTACGTTTCCAGTGATGAAAGTACTAGTTATCTAGCCACTCTACTCGTTTAATAAAGTTGAGGATCTGCTGGGAAACAGGGCTCCAGATCGGCTGGTTTTGGTTATGATGTCCCCAGCAGGATCTTCCTTAATGTTGCCAGAGCGGGATATGTAGCACAGGATTTACTCCGCCGACTCCGCTTTCTATCCTCTCAGGTCATGGCAATTATGTTGTATGCAGATGCCGTCTCCAGTGTCATAACGCATTAATTTGCCAGCCTTGACAAAACCTTGGGAAGTGTCAAGAAGACTAGTTTTACTGTCTGTGTGGATGCACATGTTTTCAATTTTTATCCCCAGTTTAGTTATTTTTTGGGCATAAACAATTATTCCTGTGAGTTCCACCTAGATGATCGTAGAGTATTATGCCAAGGCTACTTTTTGTTCCAGATTTAGTTCGGTATAATAAATGCCTGAATCTGTTCTTTTCTTGTTTTGCTCCATCCGTGAATATGTGTATAGTAGGTTCAGCAGTAGTAAGTACACCTTCATAGTGGCCTTTAAGCAGAATTGTTATGTCATATGTGTATCCTATGTCTGGAAATCCAGATTCATTTATTTTCCTTAGCAAGTCATCTATCACGCCATCCACAGGAGAGGAGATATTACTCTTCACTGTGGACAGCTTCTTTCTTCTGAAAAGGCATGTCTCTACATGACCCTATTGATTGCACGCGGTTTCAAGTATAAGTGCCATCCTTCTTTTTCATTGTTCAAAAAAGATTTTTTTTTTCAGGTCTGCGGCTGAATTTTTGGACACAATTTGTTCAAAAAAGTTCCTTCGGGATTCTCTCAGCCGTTATCGTACCTTCTTTTTGTATAGTTGGTGAAACTCCTAGCATGCTTGCTCTAGAAATTTTGTTTCTTATTAATATTTGGACGGTCCTTTTACTTATCATATCTTTTATCCACTCACTAACTGCAACTGGAGTGCCGACTATTGAGAGAGCTTTTCTAATGCTGTTTAAATAGGCTTTGTCAAAAGCTCCTTCTATGTTGATAAATAGGCCAAATGCCAACTTTTTATTTACCAACGCCTCCTCAATATTGATATCCACACGGTGAATAACTGATTCGATTAAGTGCCCTGGTATATGTGCGTGTTGATGTAGGCAAAGAAGATTCGTCTTTAGAATATGGACCCTCTTCAAGGTTTTCTACATAAATGATGTGAGGTTTATCGGTCTGAATGTTTTGGCATAGTTATAGTCTTCCATACCTCGCCTGGGTATAAACACCACCTTGACTTTTCTCTAGTTTTGGAGGTCACACCTAAAAGCTATGCAGGCCCTAAACATAGACACCAGGTGTTAAAGAAGAGGCTCCAGTCCCCATATAAGTATGGCCAGGTAAACACAATCCATTTCTGGAGATTTGAATGGTGAGAGTGCTCCAATGTCTCAGGTTATCTTGGGTCCTGTTATTATGTTGTAGGCTATACTCCAATCTTCATTTAAAGTGGTATGACTCTCCTACTGGTTTTCATCCGGGTCCTTTATGTTTTTTTGAATTGGGAAAATGAGTTCTTAAGAGTATATGCATTGATTCCACGAGATTGTAAGTGAAGGGCACGGTAACATAACTTCTTTTTTTGAAATATTCGCCATTCTGTCGGTTGATGTCGTAGCGAAGCGCTAGTGGTCTCGTTTGAGAGGGGGAACTATAATGTTTTGTTCCGACAATGTTCAATCGCCATTATGCATTAGAACAGTGAGGAGCATGCGTTTGCCGTTGAGACCTACTGAATAATATTGTGTCGTTGGTTTGATGTGCTTTGTAAGAGCATCTGGTTATAACGACTCGAAGAAAAATAAGACAAATACTTTAAAATTATACTTCTATTAATGTTTACTGTACAGAGTTTCAAATGGCAATGATAAAATATTTACAAAAATAGATCCCATCTGGGAAGGAGAAACGCGAACTGGGTGGTCTCGCACTGGGGGTGCACGACATTCTGTGCTTAATATGTTCGTTGCGGTACCATTTTCCTATAAATATTGCGATGAGATCGGTTGGAATGTTAAATCAGAAAGCAGGCAGGAATTTTTGGTATAAATTACCTGCCAGAACCGAACACCTACTCGAGCGGATGTTCTGTGATCGCAATCAAGCTCTCCTTTTAGAATCGGAAATCAATTGTTATTTGGGTAACGTAGTGACAGATAAACTGCAAGTGCGACAAGACGAAGAACTGGAGTTTTTGGGCCCATTAGTACAGCTGAGAAAAGTGTTGTGATCACCACGGCGTTCTGCGCCCAAACACACGTCTGCCCTTGAACTTTCCGATCGTTCCATGAGGGGAATTCTTCATGATGATCTTCATTACCATCCCTACAAGATGGTATGGATACAGAGGAACGCGTGTAAGGTTCTTCTCGAAGTCGTTCCTAAGGGCGCTATTGTATTTTTTAGTAATGAAGCTCATTTTCGGTTGTGTGGATCCGTCAACAAACAAAATATGCGCTACTGGGCTGACACCAATCCTCGAGAATTACATCAAAGGCCTTTACATTCACCAAACTCAGAGTGTGGTGTGCAATTTACTCAGCAGGAATTATTGATCCTTGATTCTACGAGGAAAATGAAATCGCAGTGACAGTGAATTCGGATCGATATGTAATCATGTTACAGGATTTTTTACTTCCACGGCTAGATGAGTTGGATTTGGACACATTTGGTTCCAACAAGACGGTGCAACGGCTAACACTTCAAGTCATCGATGCCTGTTTTTAGCGCCTAATCTCAATTAGGGGCGATTTGGAGTATCCCGATTTGGCCACTAGTGATTTTTTTCTATGTGTTTTTTTTTTTTAAATCCCGTGTTAATGTGAACCGTCCAAGGACCCTAAAAGATTTGAAGACCAACATCCAGGAAGAAATTGAAGAACATAAATCCTGCTATATTGGTAAGAGTCACAAATCGTTTTACTCAGTGTATGTAGAATGGGGGACGTCACCTACCTGATTTGATTTTTAAAACTATATAAAATAAAATTTTATGTATGTACTTATATTATAAAAAAAAACAAATGAAATTGTTCTGATTCATACATAATAAGTTTGATTAAGTTTTGAAAAAAAAAATATTTTAGCACGTAGCTTTGGTTCTTCGGAGGAAACTTTTATCAACCTTGTTTCAGGCTGTATTTGTGGACACAATTTGTTCACAAGATTTCTTCCTTATCTTCTCTATGTATAGTCGATGGAGATTCAACAGATCCAATCGATTTACTGCTGGGTGTTGCGCTTTGTTATACGCTTTTCTTGCTTGCTTCCTCATTTGGTTGAGTTCCTTGTTCCACCATGGATTGGTGGATTTCCTTCTACACGAGTTGAGTGGGTATGACTTTTCATATCAGGAGATGAGAGCCTTTCCTAGAAACAGAGCAAGGTCATTGACTTCAGCCTGCGATCTTAGCATTCGGTTCTCAACACCTTGTAGTTTAAAGTTTTTGTAAATAGTTCCTTACCGGTTTTCCTGGGATTTTTGAAAGCTTTCTCTTCAATAAGTTTAGTATTTAATTTGTAACATATCCATCTGTGATCTGACTAGGACAGAGTATCCGTCGACATATGCCAGTTATAGATATACTTGATTTTACTCTCATTAGCAAGGGTGATATTAATCACCTCTTGTCTTCTTGAGGTAACAAATATTGGTTCACAGTATATATTGAGTATGTGTAGATTTGTACTGATTGGTGTGCTTTAGCATCACAACCTATGAGACTGATATTATCGGTTTCACAGTATCTGATCTGTGAAATTCGCTTTGAAATTGAGGCATAAGTATGCCTTTCATGTTAATAGTTTGCACCATGGAAGATGCACTTTAAATTACCCAGTCCACAAATTATGTTTACCACTTCATTGGGTTCTTGGAGTAGGATCAGGGTATTTTCATTGCTTTGTTGTTTAGTGTTTGAACCGCTTCCTTGTTCTCTTGGTATCACTGGGAATTTTCTTCTTGGGATTAAGAGTTACAAGTTGGAATTTGTAACTGAGAGACTTTACATCGTAAACTGACATTGGGTTTTACTTCAGTGTGGAAGGTACAACACCAATCTATCCTGCCAGGAGTTTAATTGTCTACTCCATATCAAATGGTCATGGTCAAGTTGGATAACCGTTAGTTTTGCCCCTTCCCATAGTGGGGCTAGTTTTTCGACTGACTTTGAGAGTTAGTCTAGGGATGATGGATCCACACAGGTAATCCTTAGGATCTCTCCGGAGTACAGCCATCGATCTAAGATGGGACTGACACCGTCCTATATGTGTCTTTGACCAATTCGGTGATGGTAGCACCATCCAAGATCTTAACCTCTGTGATATTTTGTTTTATGAGTTATGTTAATTAAATTCGTCAAAGTATTTTGCTTCTTAACAAAACCATGTTGATAAACTGAAATTATATGTGCAACAACATTTGTGAAAAGTTACACAATATTGAAATTGGTCTGTAAATCTTTGAAGACAGGTGCAACTTTAAAAGATTTCCAACAAACCGGAAACATGTCGCACTTTAATAGGGTGTTGAAAATTCTTAATTGAACGATCACAGGCTAAAACATTATAAAAGTCCAGAAATAATCCAAAAACACCGTCCTCTGGCCAATTCTCAGTTATAGCAATTACGTCATATTTGCAAATCTTCCATAAACAAACAAAATTCCTGACATTTAGAATTTAAACCACGAGTATTCTTGTAGTACTTATATACATATTTTAACTTTGATTCGGTTGTATTTTGTTGGAAAATTATCAGTTTTCTGAAGAAACGAGGTGATGATTTTGGTAATTCCATTAATATATTTTAATATTATATTTACTTCACCTGATGCTTGTCTACACTGCAATTCTGAAATAACGCTATTAAGGTTGCAGGTTAGCATTGATTTTAGATTTACTCAATACATTAAGGACGGTACTAGAAAATAGATGCCATGTTAAATAATATGACTCCAACAGAAAATTTACGTTTAATATCCTCACAGTAATATTCTGATCCTTGTTTTGATTCCACTATAATTATAAAACCGCGATGAAACCCGAATGATTTTAAACCGGTTTATCTATACATTAAATTATACAATGGAAGGCTTTTGAAGATTTTATAATATTTTTAGTTCGAAAAATTTAAATACTTAAATACACACCACAAAAAATTGAGAAGACTGGAGAGCAATCTTTACTTATGAAGAGGGCTAACAGCTCTGTTAACCCTCCTGTTTCTTCTTCCACAGCTTCAAAATCCCCGAAAATGATTAGCGAAGCTAAAGATACAATAAGAAGGAAGGTGCGCATTGAGGCACAGGCTTGCCAAACGTCAGACCCTTCCACCAGCACTGTGGATACCAGTCGAACAAAGGATGGACGCCCACTGGCAGCCCATGGGACCTCAGGCCTTACCGAGAATGACCACCTCTGCGAAAGCTGGAGGTTCAGGTAAAATAAGAAGAGGAACATATCGCACTACTATTTATGTGTTTCGTGTAAAAACTCTAGGAAACTTCATTGTTTTAGGTGTGGTTGCGTAGGCGTAACCAAGGTAGATTGCCCTTGTTGTAATTCTAATCCAAAAAACTAGGCAGAAAGCCACACAAATTCGGTCATTGTGGGGTTAGTAATATAAGGACCGACACTAGAAAATTTAAAACCAAAACTTTTTATAACAAAAACTATATATCTCCTTTATTAGTAGTAAAACCGAATGATTCTAGACCATTTGTGAAAGTGACAATACTTAGTAATACAATTAATGCGCTTATAGATACTCGAGCAAATAGGTCAGTATTAGGATTAAAGGGTATATTTTTGTTGAAGGAATTGAACATAGAAATTATGAAAATAGATTTAGAATGTGTGGTCCCAGCTGATGGCCAAAGACAACAAGTTTCAGGTATGGTGAACTTGCCTATAATGATTAATGGTATTGACGCTAATGTAAAAGTGTTAGTTGTTCCATCTTTGAAGTGTGAATTTATTATCGGTGTGTTAGGACAACTGAATAAGGTAATTGATTTTAGAGATAATCCCTGGCATTGTAATAGTGATAATGTACCTAATAGTGTTATTGCTGATAAAGTTGAATTGAATGTTGACCAGGAGAGGGATTTAAATAAAGTTATTAAAATGTTCTCAAAATTGGGATCTCGAGGTTTAGGTCGTACTAATTTGGTCGAGCATTATATTGACACTGGAGATGCAAAACCCTTTAGATAAACACCATATCAACTGTCTCCAGCTATGCAAAATCATTTAAACTCTGAAGTAGACAAAATGTTAGAATTGGGAGTTATTTCGCCAAGTTGTTCACCATGGAATTCATCTGTCCGATTAGTTAAAAAGAAATCTGGCGAATTTCGCCTATGTTTCGATAGAAGAAAATTAAATGCTGTTACGAAACGTGACGCATACCGTTTACCCCGATTAAATACTATTTTGGATAAGTTGAGAGATGCTAAATTAATTTCAAGTATTGACTTGAAAAGTGCCTTCTGGCAAATTCCTCTGGAAAAGTCCTCTCAAGAAAAAACAGCCTTTAGTATACCCGGCAGAGGTTTGACATTCAAAGTTGTGCCTTTTGGGCTGAATAATGCCGCCCAAACCCAACAAAGGTTAATGGATAGAAAATTTGGTCCCGCTCTGGAACCTTACGTCTTTGTTTATTTCGACGATATTGTTGTTGTAAACAATAATTTCGAAGATCTTATTGAAGTGCATAAAAGGTTGGTTGATTCTGGATTATCTGTTAATGAGAGTAAGTGCGAATTTGGTCGAAAATCTTTAAAATACTTAGGGTACGTTACAGATGAGACGGGTCTGCACACTGATCCTGAGAAAGTAAGTGTAATGGCAAAATATCCGGTTCATAAAACAACAACAGAAGTAAAACAATTCGTGGGCCTATGCTCATGGTATAGACAGTTCGTTGATAACTTTTCTACTATATTGGCTCCTATTACTGAATTAATAAAAGAAAAAAAAGAAAAGGCAATCTATTCAGTGGAGTGAGAATGCGGCAAGTGCTTTTTCGCAAATTAAATCAGCTTTAATTTCTGCTCCTGATTTCTCAAAATCTTTTACTGTACAATCAGATGCTTAGAATGTTGGTCTAAGCGATGTGTTAACACAGATCCAAAGTGATGGCATGGAGCATGTGATCGCTTACGCCAGTCGTACATTTACTAGAACAGAGAGAAATTACACTATAACAGAGAGATAATGCTTGGGTTTGTTGTTTGCAATCGAAAAATTCCGTCCTTATATCGAAGCTATTACTGACCACTATTCACTGTTGTGGCTTAAGAACTTGAAAGATCCTGTAGGCAGATTAGCCAGATGGGCTATTAAAATTTCAAAGTATGATATGGAACTTGTGCATCGTAAAGGAAAGCTCCATGTTGTTCCTGATGCATTGTAACGAATTCCACATGTAGAAGTAGAAGAAGTAAGTCTTTAAGAGGCTGATAAATGGTTTGTATTAATGAAGTTTCGTGTCGAGAATAATCCTGAAATACATCCTCGATGGTCAGTTAATGAAGGTAAATTATTTAAGATTTTTCCTGCTAAGAATCCGCTAGCTGTAAATTCCCCCGAGTGAAAAGAAGTATTATCTAAAAATAAAAGAGCTGATGTTATGATTATTCGACATCTGGTCATTTTGGGTTCTTTAATACATACCATCGTGTGTTCGAGCATTATTATTGGCCCAAAATGAGAAAGGATATTCTCAGATATGTCAAAACATGTCGAATTTGTAATAGCCAAAAAGCTCCGAATACAACTCGTTTTGGTTTGATGGGGCGAATGAAAAGAGTCGAGTTCCCATTTCAAATAATATCTCTCGATATTATAGGACCGCTTCCTAGATCAAAGAATGGTAATTCGTATCTTTTAGTCGTAACCGATTGGTTTTCCAAATTTGTTTTATTAGAACCAATGAGAAAAGCTACTTCTCAGACAATTGTAAAGTTTCTGGAAAATTGCGTATTTTTAGTATTTGGCGTTCCACAAATTGTTATGGTCGACAATGGTGTTCAGCAATGTTATGCGAATGATTATAAATCAAACGTGTTTATTGTTGACTGATATAGACATTAAAATAAAATTATTGATCAGGTGGTATAATATCGCAGTTATTTAAATAACGTCAGTCATAATGACAATTAGAAATATCAAACTACATTAATGGGGCAAGGTCCTACAAGATATGAGAATATTTCAGCTGATGAAAAGAAGTCCATAAAACAAGGTTGGATGCTGATGAGGAATAAGATGAGCCAATTAGGAATGGTTGTTTTTAAAACGTAAGAAAAAAATGTGCCATATTGAATAATTTTATGTGTTATAGTTTATTAATTTCACTTGAGATTTAATACACCTTTACTGCGAAGATATCTTAACTGAATGTATTGTTTTATTTGTTATTACCTTTTTCTTTATTTCCTGACATTAATTTTTCTGATGCTTACTATTAAGCCTGTTCCTATCCCTATCACTGAGTCTAATCCTGTTCAGCACAATCAGTATCCATTTGCTATTATTGTTTGTTCTTATTATTCCTAGCTAATCTATTCCTTTTATTCTTATTTTTTACATGTAGATTTTGTATATTAAATGTATTTATTATTAGCGTCTATCTTTTCTCATTTATACAATTTATTTCTTATTTTATGTATATCGCCTAAAAAATTCCCTTTTTTTGTAGTTTCTTTGAAGATTTTAGTGAGCACAAGAAATACTTTCCAGTGATTTTAGACGAAGACATGATCGAAAGGCACGGTTTAAAGTTTATGAGAGACATATCACAGATAATAAACAACATTGAATCCGTAGAAAATATTCTATATATTTTAAGGTTAAACGCTTTAGAACATAGGAAATTTAAGATAGCTGCAAGTGCTTACGACGTAAGTTCGTACATTTTAGTTAATGATTAAACAATCATTATAACTGTTAATAATTTGATTGATGGTGACAGCTATTACTTTGTGATAATCAGGCACTTAATATAGTGCAGTTTCTATAAAGTTCTTGTAATAATTTCATGTCAATAAATTTTATATACTTCGTAAAGTTATCATATTAAAAATATCTATGCTGATGATGTTCATGTGTTAAAGGATGAGAAATAATAATTAAAATCATAAAAATAATGTATTTATTTATTTGATAGTTTAAACCAATTGTAATTAAAATGATTCGAGCAGTATTAATAAGTACCAAATATGTTTGCAGTTAACAAGAATATTAATTAAATTATGTTTTCTTTAAGGATTTAAGAACGGCTTTTATTAAAATGTTAAGTCAGGAATTTAATAATAAAGATGAAATCATGCGGAATATTAAGGCTTGGGATAAAGGACTGAAGATTATGTTTCAAATAATCACTGATATTAACTATGAAGGGCCCGTTACCAGGTTTGCGAAAATAACAGAGGTTACTAAGGCCCCGAAGAATTCGCAAGTGATGAATTAAATTTATTGTAGTAATTTACTGTGTTCTTAATTTTATTATAATTGTTAATAAATATAATGATTATTTTACAAATAACTTTATATCTTTAGATGAATACTTTGTATCATTACATCCTCCGAATACATCAAAACATTAGATGCAATGCGGGATTCGAAGACATTCATATAAATAAAAAATAACAGTGGACCAAAAATTGACCCTTGTGGTACACCAGTGGTAAGCCTAATAGCGTGTCATTTGTGTTTATTGTATTCTAGAATTTTGGTATTTTAATTACTTAAAATAATTAAATATCGCTTTTAGCAAAACCTTTTAGCCATTTCTATATTATTATTATCATTAGTTGATTAATGGTTAAGCCGTTTACTTCGTGATACATTTTGACTATTTAAATAAAGTAAAACTAACTTTGTTCATATCACACACAAAGTGAGTTTTACTTTATTTAAATATTATTATTAGTATTATAAAATAGAGAAGGTAAACAATTCTAAGTTATATATTTATTATCAAACCGTCACTTATTGTCCAATTAATAGGCTTAACAAAATACCATAATTACACTAATTAAGCCAATAAAAACATTAGCGACGTGCACATGAAAAGATTACGCGCACATTCGGCAAACAGCCTCAAATACAATTTACGACCTCCCCGCATTATCATAATCCCGGTTATTATCAGCGAAAACCGCGCAATTCAATGTTGAATTTTCCAGGGACAGCAAAGTGAAAATGTCCGTGAACGAAGTCGGCCGCGGAATAATTAATCAGGCTTACTCTGATGATGACACCAAAAATGTGATCGAATTGAGAGGTGGTGAAACCGATGAGGGCATCTACGAGGACGACAAGAACGACGACAACTCGAGTCGTACGGTTACCATCGCGGAATTGGAAGACGGCGAACATCAAAAGGATGCAGTGGATGGCAAGGGACTTTATGTGAGTAAATTTTCTTATTGTTCGGCGGTATTATATTAGTGCCTTCATTAAATTTGCATTAGTTCGCGGTTTATGTTATGAAGTTATTACATCGCCCCGGCCATAAAATATTCACGTCTATCCCTAATGTACAGGAGCATCAATATATAACATAATTGGTTTTAGATAACGCCGGTGCGATGTTAAATCCTCATTTTAGTGCGGATAAAAGACATAAGAAAGGCACCGTCCCGAAGCTAATTACTTTTCGATAAGTGATTATTAAATGTTCCAGATCGTTTAGAGATTAGTTTTTAAGAGAAATACAAGGCACATATTACAAATTTACGTGTTCAGTAATTTTGTTGCTAATCTAAATACTTAAATATTTACTTCGTGATATTGAATAATAATTTCAACTATACTGCACATAAATACAAACTTCTTGAGGATTCAAAACTTAAAGTCACTGCAAAGATGATTCTAAATTCTAAAATGTTTTTAATAAATCGTTTACATAAACGACGAAGTGTACCGGACCTAGGCCATTACCTTGTGGTACACCATAATTCATACATAATACTGATGATTTTTCTTTATTCATTTAAACGAAATGTTTTTGTCGTTGATTTTGAGGTTTCTACTTCGTTATACATCACAAGTTGTAAAGTGTTTTTATTGTATAACATGTTTTTGGTTTGTAATGTATGATTTTATAAAATTAGAGTTAATACTGCGCAGTTTACAATGGTATAATTACAGTAAAATATTATGATTCACAGAATTAAAGGCTTAGGTAGATTAGAGTTTTGTATTGCATTCATAATATTACAGTGTGTTGATCTATTTTCTAAAAACTCAAGCTGAAATAATTCAAACAGATTATATTTGCATAAGAAAACTGTTAATATTTTTGTTATCCTTCAAACTCTTTGTTACAATGAATATGTACTGAACAACAATACAAAGATCCTGGTTCAAAATGTTCAATGGTGGTAATACCAAGGTTTTCAATTCAAGAGAATGGCTGCGAACGTTAGTACGTGGTAATCCATACATATACCGAATTGAAAAATTGAAAAGGTCCAAGGTTTTCCTTTGATGCCCAATGTTTGGTTCCTCCTGTTTTCTTACATTTTTAATGGATTTGTACAAATTTCATTTAAAATTTTAAGTAACTTTTCACAGTTCAATATTGAAAATTTTCATGCAGATTTATCCTGTAGAAATTAGGATCAAATCTATAATAATAATTTGGATGTTAATATAAAATATAAACACTTATTGAGCATAGTTTCAAATTGTTTCAATGTTCACTTTACAAAAATTAAAACAAACATTTTACATTTAAAAAATACCTATTCTACTTCTCCCCAACTAAAAGAATGTTATGATATGATGAATTGCAAATATAATAAGAAGCTTAAAAAATAAAAAAGTTAGTAGGTATGGATGAGATCCCAGTAAAAATTATTAAATATTGTGCCAATATAATAACTAAACCAATTTGTAATATCATTAACGTCTCTGTCTGTTTTCCAGATTTAATAAAAATTGCTGTAGTCAAACCTCTCTTTAAAAAAGTGAATCTAGATGAACTTGATAGTTATCGTCCAATAAGTTTATTAGCGGTATTCTCTAAACTTTTTGAGACACTTGTTTTTAATCGTGTTACTTGCTTTTTAAATTCACACAACTTAATAAATCCTTACCAACATGTATTTTTAAAAGTAAGGAGTATCGAAACAGCTGTATATACGTATACATTAAACATAATTAAACCATTGAAGAATAAAGAGTTGGCTTGTGGAATGTTTTAGATTTATCTAAAAGCACGTTTATAATGGCGGGCGAAAGTTGTGCGTCAGAAGAATCGATTACTTACCTAAAGTGTTGTATAAATACACCTTGCAAAATATTAGTGTGTGTGAAATGTGGCAACTCCTTCCACCGAAGCTGCAGTATTAAGAACAAAGGTCTAAATATCCTGGACAATACCCGAGTAATTTGCTGTGGTTCAATGGAGGAAATTGAGGTTAATCATCAACTAAGGCTTGAAAATGCATTGTTAAAGAGACAAGTGGAATTACTAACTAAAATAATATCGGAAATGGAGGATAAGAATTTAATACTAAAAGAGAATATCCAACTTCTCAAACGACAAATAACTTTTCCTGAAAATATCAAAACAATTGAAGAACAAAATCGTAATATTGGCGACATCTCGGGCACAATAGTAAAAAATAAACATACGGAGAATATTAAAACGCCGTCTAATAAAATTTCAAAATCTAGATCTCTATCTGCAAACGTTTTTGAAGATTGCGAAAAAAACAGAAATAAATAATGCGCATTCCAGCGCTCAATTAATACGCCCTGTACCGGCACATTCCAACCTGCGAAAACTTGTACCACGGAGACGTATATATAATTTCACAAGCAGCGAAACAACCAACAACAACAGAATCCACAAAAATATGGACATAAATAATGGCATTTGAAAAATAGCCACCGGAAAACGGAAGAAAAATAAATCACTAGCAATCGTTGGATTATCAACAAATGTGCAAACCATAAAAACAGTTGCGCGAAAATCATTCCTGTATGTGTCTCGACTACAACCATCAACAGAACCAGAACATCTCAGTAGCTATTTGAAGCCCCAATTTCCCGAAGTGCAATGCGAAAAACTCGAAAGCAAATGTCCTGAACATTACTCATCATTTAAGGTGACCATAGACAGAATCAGTTATGATAAGGCTATGGAAACAGAAATGTGGCCATGTGGAGCTTATGTTTCAGGAATTTTTCACAGAAGCAAGATTCCCAAAGTTAACATATAACTCAAAGGAAGGAACTAAAATCTAACATTATAATAGTACTTCAACATAATGTACAATCAGTTAAAAATAAAATACACGAACTAGATATAATTCTGAATCAGCTTAACGTAAATACTTTTTGGGCACCGAACATTGGTTGACGAATGGTGAGGCTTTTCCCAATATCGGCAATTATAGTCAAATTTCCACCTTCAAAGCATAAACACGGATGAGCAGTAATACTAGCTAGAAATGATTTACATTATACCAACAGGTTAGATTTAAACGCATTCTCCCATAAAATGATTATAGAAATCGAAGGTGCTGAACGCCAGATTAATAAACAACATAAGCTAGTAATTTTGTCCATCTATCGTCCTCCTGAAGGCAGTCTCGATGAGTTTTTAAATACTTTTGAAAATATCATTCATCAAATAACGATAATTGAAAAATCTAAAGTCATAATTGGCGGTGACTTTAACATAGATTTGCTCAAAAATAAAGATTCCAAAACATTGTCTTTTAAAAATTTAATGGAAAGTAACAATTTAAAAGTTGGTATAAATTCCTATACTAGAGTCACAATTACAACTAAAACTTGCATTGATAATATAATTACTAACATAAATTAGGAACTTTATCAAATGATAAATAAAACTTACTTTGTTAATATCACACACGGAATTTATTTCGTAACTATAGTTTCAACCTTACAAGGCCATTATCAAACGTACAGTACGTTTGATAATGGCCTTGTAAGGTTGAAACTATAGTTACGAAATAAATTCCGTGTGTGATATTAACAAAGTAAGTTTTATTTATCATTTGATAAAGTTCCTGATTCAATATGTATCACAAAGTTATGGCTTCAAGCATCCAACATATTAACATAAATTACCTTAATGCTTCTGTAATTGATAGTATCTTATCTGATCACTACGGCCAATTATTAAAATTTGGATGCAAGACAGAAAAGGTTAGAAAAACATAAGGGACATTAATCAAATCACCCTTAACCCTCTCAACACTGAATTGAGAAAAATAATTTGGAATGATCTAAAAACGAATCATACAAATTCTGAGTCATACTTTACAAAATTTTATAATATGTTCTTCAACTATACCACCAGACAAATAATGTGGATATTCATACACTTATAAGACTATAAAGAGAGAATACAAAACCTTACTACAATGCGAAGTTCGAAATTATAACACCAAGCATATAGAGAACTCGAATAATAAATCCAAAGAACTTGGAAATTCTTAAATAAAAAACTAAAGAAACTACAAATTTAAATAATAATTCAATACACTATATCTACGACGAAAATAATGAAAAAATATGTAGTCCACAAAATATACTAAACGCTATAAATAATTACTTCAGTAAAACTGGAAATAATGCAAGTGCTCCCAAATCAAACAATTATAATTTAAAACATACTAGTGCAGATTAAATTTTTCTCCGCCCTGCTACACAAGCAGAAATACGAAAATTAATTTGCGACATAAAATTATCAAATACCAAAGACTTGACCTAACACCCGCAGTAATAAAACATACAATGGACTACATAAGAGAACCGTTAATAGTTGCTATTAATATGTCAATGACAGAAGGTGTATTCCCGACAATACTAAAAAATGGTAGAATCATACAAAAAAGGTTCTAAACACGAAATTAGAAATTATAGGCCGATATCTATTCTACCAGTGTTTTCTAAAATATTCGAAGCTGTGTTAAAGGATAGAATAGTAGATTACTTAGATCATAACAACACACAAAGTAATAAAGAATTTGGTTTTACAAAGGGCATGACAACCACACACGCAATTTACAACCTCACTGACTTCAATCTAAATAATTTGGATAACAACATTAAAGTTTTTTAAATATTTGTCGATCTCACAAAAGCTTTTCATTGTGTACCACATGAAGTATTACTCCACAAATTATCCCTATACGGTCTAACTGGTTAGCATCGTATCTGCGACCACATGTAACAACAGCATTTGTAAACAATAACTTCTACAAATCTAAAGCCGCATACCAAACGGCAGTTGTACCATAAGGAAATTACTATATATTTTATACTTTATTTATTGTGTTTGTACATAATTATAGAATTCGTGGAATCGCAAACCTTTGGTTGAAGCAAATTTAAATGGACAAAGACAGCTAGTTTCTCTTGACAGTGACAGAGTTTCCATCACGTCTAATACTATGGATATAGAGATGGGTGTTCTCCAAGGTAGCATTCTTAGGTCATTACTGTTTATTATTTATATAAATGATTTTGGCAATCAAATCAATGGGGAAAATATGTTTACCATAAATTATGCAGAGGATACAAATATTTTGGTTCGGGCCAGTAATAGCATTGAGCTTACCAACAATTGCGAAAATGCACTACAGCCAATAAATAATTGGTTTCAAGAAAATCAGTTACTACTACATTCAAATAAAACAAATACAATCGTAGTTTAAACTTTATTTGCAGTGACTAGTTTCGCTAAACTAAGTAGTTTGATAATGATTACCATGTAGTCGAAACTAGTCACTGCAAATACAGTTTAAAGTGGTATAAAAGAGTAAAAGAGTTTTCTTTATACTTAATATCGAAATGTACCACGAAGTGAATGACTTTAATAACCAAGAATTAAATACAATCAATAACAAATCATATCAACGACACTCTTACAACCTATACTAAGGTTTTAGGCTTATATATTGATAAATGTTTACAATGGTCATATTATATCGCATTTACGTGTAAAAGGCTTAGTTTGGGTTGTTATGCAATGAGAGTTCTTAGTAAAACAGTCGTAGAAGTTTCAAAAGTGGTCTATTTTGCGAACTTGGGGAAACAGTTTGGCTTATAAAATTTAATTTCGAACATGCCATCTATTTTAATTAAATCATATATGTTATACAATCAAGACATAGATTTAATTACGTATATCCCGTCCATAGCCTGAATCTTACCAAAAAACATCCCTCATATGTAAGTAGAAAATTGTTCAACAATTTACCTGATTACCTAATAAATATTAAAAACCATAATGTGTATAAGATAGAAATTTTTAACTTTCTATGTAAAATGGAGCCATATAACTTATTAGAGTTTTATGACTATGCCAAAACCATCATATAATATTACCTTCTTTTATATTGACCTGTTTTCTGTGTGTATGTATTACCTTTAGAAAATAAATGTTTATTATTATTATTATTATTATTAACTCTGTTTTCACTAATTTTAAAGTATTTGTTTATTTATTTATTTGCTTGTTTTAATTCTGTGCTAACATAAAAACCTAATACATACAAAAATAATATAAATAATATTCATCCAAAATTTAGAATGCACCAAAATTGGGCAGAGTTCATCCTAGATGATCTTCCACTCATACTTACTTATTCTGCTGACGCTGCTATCATACAGGAACTCATCAGAAACCATTGAACCATATTTAGGTTTATTTTTGCTAAATATTCAGCCATTTTTGCCTCTAATGTGGGAATTATATGTCAACTTGACTGACGTTTAATTATTGTTATTATTTTCCAACAAACGTGAGATTATGTCAAAAATACAAAATTTACAGTTATCAGCCAACACCGTCATAAGAAGAATACCTGCCATTTCAGAGGATATCAACACTCAATTAAAGACTGACTTGGAAATATGTGATTGGTTCTTATTGTAATCAGACACAACACAATTAGCAGTTCTGATAAGAATGGTATTTAGTAAGTTGGCTATAAAAGACGATCTCCCTAAATTAGTAATCATGAAAGAACTAACGACAGGTGAAGATATCTATAACACATTTAGAACATATACAAAGTTGATAGATATCCCGTTGCACAAGCTGTCTGCGATAACCACTGATGGAGCAGCAGCAATGGTTAGTAATTACAATCAATTTGTTGAAATATAACTCATTTTCATTGGTTTTGTCAAATCACTGTATTATCTACCAAGAAGTTTTGTGTGGTAAAATACATGTCATAAATAATAGTCACAAAAATGTTCAACTCTATTCGAGCAGCGCCTGAGGAACACCGCCTTATTAAAAAATTCTAATCCTGATCTTATTCTAGATAATAAAGTACGCAGACTCAGTAAAAGCAAAGTTCTTGAAAGATTTATAAATTTAATTGAAGAAAGAAAAAAATATCTTACTACCAAAAAAACAAAATTTTGTTGAACTAACGGACCGTTGCTGGCTGCTGGATTTGGGCCCTATCACAGAAATAATGGAACAAATTAATTATTTAAGCTTGGAGCTGCAGGGAAAAGGTGAACTTTTAGCTGAAATGATAGGATCTTTAAACTCGTTTAAAGCTAAACTGGTTTTGTACATATCACATCTGCAGAAGAAGTCACTCACAGACATAATGGAAAAATTCAATTACTTAACCTTGGAGCTGCAGGGAAAAGACAAACATTTAGCTGACTTGATAGGGTCTGAATATTCGTTTAAAGCTAAACTGGTCTTGCATATATCACATCTGCAAAAGAAGTCACTCGTGCATTTCTCAAATATGGAGAAATGATAGGCGGCGGTGACATTGACTTGTCATTATTTGTTATCAACCTTCAATTACTTCAAGACTAGTTTAAAAATCGATCTCAACAGTTTAATATTATCGAGCCAATGGTCATCATTTTTATCAACTTGCCAAGTAAAAGGAACCAAAATAGCTACATATATTGCAAAGCTTATTCAAGTAAAGACATAGGAATTGGAGCTAGAAATTTTAGACCTTCAGAAGGACTTTGTCCTAAAAATATGATACATTGTATTGAGAATTTGTGGAATATAGTTGACAGAAACAAATTTACATTCTTAAAAAGAGCAGCATACAAAATAAAATCGTTTTTTCGGTTCCACATACTTGTGTGAATGATTGTTTTCGACAATGAATGTTATTAAATCAAAGTACAGATCTCGACTTACAGATGAACATCTTGATGATTGTTTACGAGCAAGAATAAGAATATATCTATTTTAGAATATTGCTGTTAGAATGGTACAAAAGAAATATTGTTAACAAAAGTTACCAAAAGTTAGAGAGAAAATCTAAACGAAGGTGAAACAACTTACAGATTAATTTAGTATTTATATATTTATATAACGGTTATACAAAACAAAGTGATTATTGTGTTTAATTTTGTGATTAACTATGTATAACGAAGTAGAAGCCTCCATCGTCAATGGAAATATAAATATTACTGACATAAATATTCATTAAGGCTAAATGGTTCTATAACACATATATAGCTATATAAGGAAGTCTTAAATGCTTTTGAATGATCAATACATTTTGTGTTAAATAGTAGTCTATTGAAAAATGTAACTGATGAGTAAAGACAACCCTTTTCATACAGTGTAAGTGTGTGCAATGGGTAGTTGTATTTTTTAAGTTTATTAAATGTCAGTTTTACTTTATGCTCAGATATTTTATAGTCGACAATCTGTGACTTATTTGTGCAAATATTTTCTAAACAAGTTACAGAGTTTTGTGTTTCTCTAGTAGATACTACATGTGATATTTGCAACCCAAATAAATTTATAAGTGACAAGAAATCCATCCCAGCGTTATTATTAATATTTAAATTTATATTAAAATCGCCGCATATGAACAGATTATTCTTTTCAAGTACAAGCTTTTCTAATATATCTTCTAAAACTATAAAAATCTACTAATATTAGAACTTGGGGATCGGTATATTGATAACACTACGCATGTTTTGTTTTTAAATCTAATCTTCACTGTCGCCACTTCACTAACACAAATAACAGACATGTTCACAATATCACTCAGACAACATTTACTGTCCACATCCTTACGACGATAAGTGTTCTTGTTCACCTCTGCAGACAATTTGATTTAAGTCTAAAATTTTGTAATGTATAATTTTTTAATTGTGAGTTTTTCAATGTTCGACGACGCATAAACAAAAACAGTTTTCATTCAGTTCTTACATTGTTTATGTTTATGTTTATTTCTTTTAATTATGCCAAAACACACATACAAAAAATACATACATTATATTAATTACACAATTTAGACTGCATGATACTATTTGTGGAAAATTGGAAAAGAGGAAAGTGGAAACTGCAGATTATGTGATTCGGCAGATGAAACGACCGTGCACATTCTATCACCCCCAAAAAGTTACCAGGTTGTGATTGATTTGAATTTCATCCACTTTATTTCCAACAGATTGCACATTCTGGAATAATATACTCTGATTCATTTTTAAGTTTGCTTTAAGTCTCTGATGTTGGCTCGAAAATTTGAAATTTTGGACAAGAATACCATCTTCTTTTTTCTTCTGATGCCTATCCACTAATGAATGTTCGTGATCACATATTTTATTTCATCTCTATTTCTTTCTGTGTCAAAAAGTTCTTGAATTATCCTCATGCCTGTCCATGCTCTTCACAACTATGACATTTGCTTTCGGCCTCCTCCCCTTTTCCATTTTTTCTTGCCCTGCAGGATAAGTTGTAGTATGTTATACTTTGGGTTTGCATGGCATGATCAAAATATGCTGTCTTTCGTCGTTTTATGTTATTTAGAAGTTCCCGTTCTTTTCGTATGCGGGCCAATACCTTTAAGCGTCCACGCTTCCAATCAATACAGCAGGACTGACCATACGAAGCATTGTAAGAATCGTATTGTCAGGTCTAAGTTGAATTCACAGTTTATCAGAACTTATTTGTATTTCATGAAAGTGCTTTTTGCATTTTTAATTCTACACTTTATCTCTTTATCTGAGTCCCATTCATCGTGTAACCATACTCCTAGATATTTTTGAATTTTGTTATTCTTTCTATCTATAAGGCTGATATTTTCTAGTATTTCTGAGTTTCTAGTTATCATCATATATTTAAATTGATTGATTGAATAACGTGAAAATCAAAATAATTTGATGAATAAAGTCATTAGTGCTTTATTCGTAAAACCAGATACGGGGTGGGCCAGATTCAAGTTTCTTTTTAAAAATGCAATAATATACACAAAATTTAATTTTTTCCATGTATTATGGCTTTATTAGTAAGAGTAAACATTCCCATTAATTATAAAACACAATTTCATTTGAGTGGCTGCCTCGTCTGGCTTCATAGTAGCGCATTCTGTCATTTCAATTTTCCAAGACCTTGTTGATGATTTCGGGCTATAACTCACAGATTTCTTGGATGATATTGGCCTTAAGTGCATGCATCGTTTCTGAATTGTTAGCACAACATCGGTTCTCCATCGTTCCCCACAAAAATAAATCCAAAGGGGTCAAATCGCAGCTTCGAGGCGACCCATTGTCATCACCAAGACGGCTGATAACACGATTTGGAAATTTGGTGCACAAAAGACCGATTGTGGCATGGGCTGTGTGGAATAGCGCGCCATCCTACATGAACTAGGGGTCATCCAGATCCATGTCTTCAATTTCAGTAAAAAAATTCGCATAATATAGCTCCGTAATGCTCACCATTGCTGAAACATTTTTCCCAGTTGCATTTTCGAAGAAAAATGGTCCAATGATGCCATCACTCCACAATTCGCACCAAACTCTCAATCTCTGTTTTTGCATTGCCTTCTCGCCAATAACGTGCGGGTTTTCTGTCCCCAGATGCGTCCATTTTGTATCCGCCAAGATGAAAATGTGCCATGTCAGAAAAAATGATTTTTAAGTACTCACTTTGGAAATAGGTTTGGAATATTTCTTAACGTTGTTCAAACGTAAATCGACCCATTTCAAACCGCGGAGGTATGATATTGACTTTCAGTCAAGATTTCGAACGGAAAAAAACTGTCAGTATCAAAATAATATTTGATTTAAAAAGAAATCACTGGTTGGCCCACCCTATATTTAGTCTTATGTATATTCAACCTAAGTCTGTTCTCTTGACTATTAATATTTACATCGTTAGCTAAGGCTTGCAGGTCCTTCATATCGTCTGCTATAATCATTGTGTCGTTTGCAAAACGGATATTATTAATCCATTTCCCATTTACTTGAATACCCATTTCTAAATTTTCGAATGAAAAAAATCCTTGGAATAAAGGTTAAAGGGAGATAGAATGCAACGCTGGCGAACACCACGGCATATTTCTATATCATCTGTTATTTCTCCGCCTACTTTTACTCTGGTCGTTCGATTCCAGCACCTAATGTCTTTTTGGTCTGTCTAAGTCCATTTTTCTCAGGATATCAATTAGTTTATTGTTTCTGTCAAATACTTTTTCGTAGTCTAGAAATCAGATGTATACTGGTTTGCGTTTATCATGACAGTTCTGGACAATCACTTGGATACCTGGATCGCAGTTTGTGCTTCCTAGGCCCTCTCTAAGTGAACATGTTCTTCTATTCATACCTAATATTACAAGCTAGGATGGAATCATCCAATATGTGCTTCTTTGTGGCTATCAAACAGAGAGTTTTTTATGAGGGTTCGGAATTCAATATCTGCATATCACTATAATCGATAAGCATTTTATCTGGCATGTTTCTATATTCTTCTCCCTTAAAGGATAATGGACTTGTACCATCAAATAAAAATACTCTGTATTTCACTAGGATGTAGGCCTGCCTCTTTCTCTGGTATGAAGGTTCCATATTTAATACTACTAGCCACCACACATTTGTCTTTGGAATGAACTCATACATATAATTGAAATGTTGACCTAGTATCGCTTTGAATCCACAAAATATGTACATTTTATTATTAATATACAAATGATGAATATTTTCTTTTTCAAATTGGTTTTTGTCCTGTCGTCTCTGGATTATGCCACTCAAATGTATGATAATAAGACCCAAGTACCAAAGTTAACTATTGTATATTTAATTTCTTGGTAAATATACTCCACTTTAAGCATCTGTGCCTCTTCCTTCAAATATAATAATTATTTATAATTTTTTAAGAAAGAAGTCCAAAGATGTACAAATAAATAAATAAATACATACATTTCATTATCAATGCAGACAGCTATATAAAAATATCTTGATGCAGGTTCCTTGCCTGATGTATACACATATGACCAATGCATTTTCTCCAAATTCAACATAAATACACTTTTAGAAAATGCATCAGAATTATCCTCGTACCTACTCCCAGTCAGTGTTTCCTAGACCGCCGCGCGCTCAGTTTTCGTTTATTTTAGGAAAAGACGAGGCATGCCGAGTAAGATTTTTAAAATGTCGTCCATCAAACTGATGAGTCTATATTCACTGCATTTTTGGCGTTCTTTTTCTTTGGTAGTGGTATGAAGGTTGACACTAACCAGTGATTTTGTTTTTGTTAAATATTCTTTCTAATTTCGATATGTTGTCGTCATCTAGGGGCCTGCAACTCGCCCACACAGCTGCTTTGTTGTCTATGTAATTCGATAATAGAAATTTGCTCATCGAGAACCATGTTTTTCCATATCCAACAGTGTTGATGTAATCGAACAAATATTTCTCTTTTAGTAAATGACTACAACAGCTCACATTACAAATCTATTTATTTTTCGCTTAGTGTTAAAATAACGTATATATGATGGCCCTAAATTTCCACAAGTATGCAATCCAACCAAACCTATACCAGCAGCACAATCTTTGAGGAAAATGTTTTTAATTAAAACATCAAATTCCGTTACTAATTGTGTTACTTGTTTGTATAACATTGCATCATTAATTAAATTCTTACACTCCTCAGATTCTTTATCAATTTTAAATACACTGTGCCAATGCTTTTCTAATTATTAATGTGTTTTACACGCATCCACAACTAAAACGGGAATTTTATGATATAACGCCAGCAACGAGCTCAAATCTTTTCCATCACCTGTATCGAGGTTCCAGGTTAAAGTCCCCATAATTTTGGAAACAGTTGCGGCTCAACACCTCTACTTCATGTGCCTTTTTCGAATTCATAAAAACATTCAGTTTAAATGAATTTTTGGGAGCGATATTGCCCCAGGTTCTACCGCTGATACATGTTCCCACATTAAAATAATAATGGACGTCGTCGACTATTTCTTTTTTGGAGACAGTTTCTTTGAAACGGTTTTCGGAGCGGCCTTCGCTCTCTTCGGCTTTAATACGTTGGGTTTTTTCGTAGGACCGCTTTTGGTCACTATTTTGGCTTTCGATGAGGACGACGACTTCGCCTTCGATTTTGCTACCTTCTTCTCGGAAGCAGCCGTGGCTGATTAGGCTTTTTTGACCTTTCCGGCCGAGAATTTCTTTCTCCTTCGTGGGCTTTCTTGGCTCTGCCTCGTCCACCATTTTTCGTTGCAATCTTAGATGGTTTTGCCGCCTTCGTGGTTGTAGACTTCTTGGTGGTTTTAGCCTTTGCCTCTGCTCCACTGGCATCTTTTCCGCCTCAACCTTAAAGTTTGATGGCTTGCAGAGAATTAAAAATAAGTTTTATATTTTATAATTATATTTTTGGAATTAAATGGTACTCGCCGCTCGGCATATAATCTTGGGTGCAAAAAGGTTGGGGAGCCCTGGTATAGGGTAATAATATTTGATGTTCATAGTATAATCGTAAATATAATTGCACAGTATGTTTCTATTTATATACACAAATATCTTTTTTACAGATAATTTTACATATTAAGTAAAACAACATTATAAGGAAACAATTGAAAAAATAGAAAATTTCTGCTGAATGGCCATTCAGCCTGTTTTATCATTTTGTCGCTCGAATGCACTTCATCATTGTTAATTATTGTTAATGAAAAGATGAGGTTAATTGATGAATAGTAATGGTGAGATTTTTAGGCTTTGGAATAATGTTAGGATTGCGAGGAATAAATAGGAGATTAATAGTATCAAGGATATGGGTATTATTTGCAAATTTTTCTGAGAGGTATAATAGGCGTTGTTCAATGGAGATTATATTAGATTTTTTGATAAAGGAGTGGGATTGTGTAAGCACTATAAGGGCTGATTGTTCGCATACTTGTAAATTTTTTAAAACGCAGGGTCGAGGAAAAAGGATAGCTGCATAGTCAAGTAAGGGCCGACAAATCATTTTGTAAATATGTGCTGCTGTTTTGGTGGTTATACCTTAATTTTTGTAGGTTAATGCTTTAAAGTGTCTGGCCCTATTCTTGACTTTCGCTTTAAGGTTTTGGGTGTGGATTTTAAAGGATAATTTGGGGTCAAATGTAATGCCAAGATATTTGCATGTAGGTGGTTATTTACGTTTATGCAATGAGGGGAATTATATGGGTGGTGGAAGGGAATAAAATGTTGCGATTTGTTTTGGTTTATTGTGATTCGCCATTTGGCAAACCACAATTGGATACTGTCAACCAGCCCCTGGAGAGTATTAAGTGCTTTCACTAGAGTGGGGCCATTCACAATTAAAGCCGTTTCATCTGCGCATAATAGTGGGTAGGCGGATCGGTTTAAGTAATTAGGATTGGGATTATAAGTGTCATGAACGAAAATATTGTAAATGGGTGGTGATATGGGGGAACCTTGCGGAACACCTTGTTAAGGGTTAAAGGGGTGGGATAAGGAGTTTCGAATTCTAACTTTCAAGAGTCTATTGAATTAAAAACTGTCAATGATATTAAGGAGGTGGGGTGGGATTTCAAGGGAGTTGTATTTAAACAGCAGACCGCCACACCGAGTCAAACGCTTTTTGTATATCTAAAAAAACTATTGCGGACTTTTGGTCTTCGAGGTATGCTGTTTGGCAGTTAGAGGTCAATATGGACAAAGGAAGTGTAGTGAACTGAATTGATATTGAGGGATGTGATTTGAAATATGACGTATGAGTTTATATAGTTGATGCTTGAAGCCATTACTTTGTTATACATTTTTGAAATTTAACTGTAGTATGAGTTTATTTTTGATAATGGTTTCGAATAGCTTGCCAAGAACAGGAAGGATGGCGATCGGGCGTTAGTTTGTTACTGCCAGTAGATTATTATTTTGTTTCAGGATGCAAGTAATAATATCCTGCTTCCACTCCTCCGGCATGACTTGTGAGCGATATATATTATTAAAGATTCTAATTATGCATTTATGTATGTTTTCGGAAATCAACTTGAGGATGTTTCGGGGAATGTTTTCATAACCAGGGGTAGTATACTTACCTTTATTCAAATTATTATAATATTCTTCCTCTTCTATATCGTCCTCGGGAACATGGGGGATGGGATTATTTTTAAAAATTTATCTCCGACCGAGCTAAAACGTGCAAGTGTGGGAGTAAAGCAAAAAATGGTCATATCTGTGTAAAATGTGGTTTAATTTATCACAAAAGTTGTAGTGAATGTTTCAAAAGATGCTGTGGCATCACGTTAATTGAAGATCAAATGGAATTAACCTCCAAAAATTGTACTGATGAGAAAACACTGCTGATTGCTCTGGTTTGCGAACTACGTAAGAACAACAACTATCTACAAAACTGGGTGAGTGATCTTGAAGATATAATAGAATTTAAAGATGCAGAAATACCAACATTAAAAGATGTTATTAGAACAAGTACTCTAGATGCGAAAAGCCGTACAGAATCTATGAAATCCACGCCATCTAGACAATACCGCGAAGCAGTTGGCACCACTACGGTTAGGGCGATTCAAAATTCAAATTTAAACGGGAATCATTCCAAAATACAAAAAAACTCGCACTGCGGACTCGGGCGATAAAATCGTTAATGCCGTTCAAACAGTACACGACGATAAGCAGATCATTCCACCGACGGTCCAAAGTAATGATAATGAGTGGAAAATAAAAACCTATAATAAAAGAAAGGCAAATTCAGGAATCACCGGTAAAAAGAATTCAGTAGCTCCCTTGGCACTTCGCCCCCCCAAAAAAAACATGCATGGTTGTACATTCGAAACTGCGACGAAACTGTTGAGTGCGCTACAATCACAAACTATTTAAAAGAAAATCATCCAGAAATTACTGTAACACATATTGCAGAATTAAACAATAAAGGACTCAATAAATTCTTTAAATTAGGCGTGGATTTCCCAATGTTAAAGACGCTTATGGATGAAAATACTTCGCCTATTGGGATCAAAGTGAGACGTTTTACATTTAAAAGAAACGATGGTGAAAATTTTCGGCCCCGTACTACGGAATAGTCCTTCAATAATACAAGGAAATAGCCAATAGAACATCCAATTGTGACCAATTCGATATTTTATTTCTGAATGCGAGATCGTTGAGAAATAAAATAAATGAACTAGAAACATCATTGGTAGATAATTCATTCGGTGCCATCGCTATCACCGAACACTGGATGTGTGGAAATGAATGCCTAACATCAAATATTAACAACTTGTCTGCAAGAAGTTACTTCGCACGGACCTGCATCAACCATGGTGGATCCATCATATACACCGATAAAACTGTAAAAGTGGACTCTCTGAATAATATCACCCAGGAAATTAGTATTGATAAAACAGGTAGTAAGAGTGATTATTAATTACCGGCCAATAGGAATTCTACCTGTTCTTTCTAAAATAGTAGAAATAATTTTAAAGGATCAATTAACTAATTACTTTGAATCAAACAATATATTCTTTTCTGGTCAATTTGGATTTCGTCCAAAACACTCGACCATAGATGCCCTACTTGAGATGAGCGAATCAATATTAAAATGCTTTGAGAATAAAACATTTTGCATAGGCTCATTCGTTGATCTCACCAAGACGTTTGATTGCGTATCGCATGATCTTATGATCAAGAAAATTACAAAATATAACGTTCATATTGATAGTATAAAACTTGTTAAGTCGTACTTAGAAAATAGAACTCAAATAGTTGGTTTAGATAATAATTTATCCGACCCACTACCAATGATGCATGGTGTCCCATAAGGGTCTGTTCTAGGTCCTATCCTCTTCCTCATTTATATAAATGACTTACCAGAACCTTTACATAATGTCCATACCATCTTATTTGCAGATGACACTTCTGTCTTAAATGTGGAAGACAGGGCACTAAACGATTGTAATCAACAAACTTTAAATGATATCACGTCTTGGTGTAACAGTAACAAATTGCATTTGAAAGAATCTAAAACAAAAACTTTGAGTTTTGAAATAAATTCGCGAAATAAAGACTCCTTTAAATTTCTTGGAGTTCACCTAACTGCCAATCTAAACTGGAATAAACATGGTAACGAAGTCGCGAAAAGAGTCTCCAAAAACGTGTTTTGCCTTCAAAATCTTTCATTTTAGGTATGGTATTCTAATATGGGGCCATTCCGCAATCAGTCATCGTATGTTTGCACTGCAAAGGCGTGCAATACGAATTATTGCAGGTATTGGGTACAAAGATGAATGCAAACTCCAATTTGTACGGCTAAACATTCAAAGCCATGTATATTCTTGAGTGTTTACTCTACGTTAGAAAGCACGAATCTAAATTTCAGAGGCACAGCCATCACAATTACTCCACAAGATGCAAGAGTAATATGTATCACACCCAGAGGAGATTAAAAAAGTCTAATACCGGTATAAAATACTTTGGTAAAGTATTTTTTAATAAATTGCCTGAAAACATCAGAACTCTACCATTTAATAAATTCAAAACAAAAATAAAAAAAAATCTCATTTCAAAGGCGTTCTACACAACTGAAGAATTTATTAACTCAGATATTAACAACATGGCATAATATCTAGTACTGTTACTATACACTGATTGTATGTGTTACATAACGTCCCGTCTGTCATTAATTTAAGATTACTCTTAATTATGTATTGTCCCCTAATAATATTTTAATTAATTGATTTTAATTATAATTTTAATATATCTTCTACTTATTTATTATTAAACCTGACTTTATTTTACTTTTTTACTTTTTAAATAACTACTTGAATAAGATTATTTTAACTATTTAAATGTTTTAGATGACATGTTTTTAATTCCTGTTTTAATATTGTATGAAGTTATTGTGTTGTATTTTATCTTCATTTGTGTCACTCAAAATGCCTTCATGTGTTTGGGTACTTGATTTTAGATATGTATTTTTAGTTTTAGGATTGTTTTGTAATTTCCCCTACATTTAATTAATTAGGTTAAGTAAGTTTATTTACCATATTTTGTTATCTGATATGTGTAAAATGTAATATCATTAACACAAATAAATCAAATC
The DNA here is from genome assembly GCA_963969525.1 of Ontholestes murinus. Classification (NCBI taxonomy): domain Eukaryota; kingdom Metazoa; phylum Arthropoda; class Insecta; order Coleoptera; family Staphylinidae; genus Ontholestes; species Ontholestes murinus. The sequence goes on along the minus strand of OZ018393.1, from coordinate 50,321,541 downwards.
AAATCAAATCAAATCAAATCAAATCATGTCTTTGGTCACTTTAACAATGTCACCGTCCTTATGTCTATATATTATTTTAGGAGGGGCTGGAATAGGAAGTTGTACTATTAAAAATTGTATTGACATGTGATCTGAACATAATTCATATACTTGTTTCTCATTAATCATAATTCTATTTATTAAATGGGATTTTTAGTTAATTATTAAACATTTTAATTCACTTTTAATATGGCCCTTTGCAGTGGGTCTATATCACTCTAACATTGATTATATACTGCATTATTATATTTACTTGTCGAATTAAGTTAATTTTGTTGTAAGAAGAAAGTATGTATAAATTTATTTTGAGCAAACATCGGCTACGTTCAGCTTCACCCGTTTGATGCAAATATTTTTAAATTATATGTGGGAATAAGCTAAAACAATTTTGAATCACTACTATGTTTTATGTATGATAAGATGGATTACTTTTTTTAATAGTTTGCTTTAATTTGATATTAACAACGCAGCCCAAAGCTCTAATCTTGGCGTCAATTTAATTTTTTTTTTAAGTGCGAGATTTTGCACAAAACAAGTAATAAAAAACTTGATATTACTATTGGCAAAGCAATACAAATAAACATTCCGCAGTTTTTTTTATTATATAATTACCATATGAAGGCTAAATATGACGGAAATGGGTTCCAGAGTATGAAATTCGGCACCATTTTATACCATTCTAATTTAGGCTGCCATTTATTTGCGAGGTAACAACAATTTAATTTATAATACTTAGATGATCCAAAGATTTAAATGTTTGAAACAAATTACCAATTTTTGCATGTATTTACGATAACCATCATCAATTTCCTGACTATCTGTTGAAAACATCCAGACAATGCCGATTTCGTTTTATAAGTTCGCGTTTTAATTGGTAAATGTTATGTGGTTTGTTTAAATTTGCAGAGATTTATTAACGAATCATTAAGTACGAAACCATAATTGATTGACTGATAAGTTACGTTAAGATGATGCAGTATAAAATAAATTGTAATCACTTTCTCCACAGTTAATTTTTATTTTGCTATGAATATTTCGTTTACGATGTAAATATATTCAATAGCTGTACCATACCAATTCTACAACTTCCTGATAGATCAAATGCCACCCAAAACATAGTTTTAATACTCTCAGTATAAAAGTATTAATGAAATTGAAATAAAAGTATGGCGTACTACACTCGGTTCACAAGCAATTTGTTTAAATGCGTTGTTATCTTTTATAAACATTCTAATTATTAAGAAGTTTTTATACATTAACAGTAGGCAAGTGTAGATATCGAAAAGTGATATAGCCTATATGTTTACAAGCATAGATGAGATGTTACTAATAACTTAAAGCAATAATGTTGCAGGCATATTTCTAAGTTTTTGTATAAATCAATTGATTATAAAATTACAACTAAATAAAACAATATTTTAAACTAGGCCCACAAAGAAGAAAAAAACGAAGAATCATAAAAATTATTGTTATTGTTATAATTATATACTATCTTCAATAAATATGTTTCTCTCTCTATTTTAAGCAAAACCTAAATCAATTTTAATTTGCCATAAACTTTCCATCACCTTAATCACCTTCAATTTTTTTACGTTAATTATTATTTAATCATATTTTTTTTGTTATAGACACCGCCCGATACCGAAGAAGTGGAAAGGGCACAATGGGGCAACGGAATAGAGTTCCTGCTGTCGTGCATAGCGATGTCGGTGGGACTGGGAAATATCTGGAGGTTTCCATTTGCGGCATACGAGAATGGCGGAGGCGCCTTCCTCATCCCTTATTTAATAGTGCTCGTACTTATAGGGAGACCTGTCTACTATTTGGAGATGTGCTTAGGGCAGTTTAGCAGCAGAGGAAACGTGAAAACTTTCGAGGCTCTTGCCCCGGCTCTGAAAGGTAGTTTTACGAATATACACTTGCTAATTGATGCAGGCATTAACATAGTTTACACTTGCTAATAGCGCGAAAAGGGCCGAAATTAGTTTGTGCGTGACTCGTCATTAACTGAGGTTAACTAATAGTAATTATAAACTTATAATACTTTATTGTGTTTATCAAGTATGTATTACATACACGGTTACTTACTACAAGCTGCTTTATAATAGAATCAGTTCTTGTATGTTTACACTTATAAAATAATTAAAGTAAAAGCCAAAATGTATAATTAATATTATTTAGATAATAACAATTAAATAAATATTATCAAAAATTCTGATTAAATATTCTATTTATAGAAAAATAAGATACATTTTAATATTTATTAATGTTCTAATTTTATGGATAAAATTTAATTATATTCCAAAACACATCGATTACATGTGTTTTGGAAAGATTTTTGAAAAATAAAATAGATAATTTTTAAGTCGATTTCATATGAAATGCACCACTCAGAAATAATAATACGATTATGTACCAGACATGCTCGATAGGGTTTAAGTGGGGAGACCTTGCTAGCCAAGGCAACATTTGCAAATCTAATTCTTCAAGAACACCCTTGTAATGTTTGCCATGTGGGGTCTAGCGTTATCTTGCTGGAAAATCCTATTAGGTAGCGACGGGATCCAAGAAATTATCAATGTATCGAGGAGCGTTTAATGTACCCAAGGTGACTTTCGTCCCAAGCTGATTCTACCCCACACGACACCCGGTGTTAAAGCGGTATGGCGTGTTTTAACAAACTCTAAATTTCTTCGCTCTCCTCGATATCGACGCACCCTTCTACGTCCATTATTCTTCCATAAATAAAACCTGGATTATTGCTAAAGGCGATGTTGTTCCATGCTTCAACCCAAACCTGCCGCTCTTGATACCAAGCCAGACGAGTTTTCTGAAGGGGGGTTAGTGGAAGACGTCTAAATGGACGGTAAGAGTGGAGGCCAAATGACGCAATTCGTCGATAAATGGTCGCCACTGTAATCTGGCGATTTACAGCTCTTACCCAATCTATGGTAGTTTGATCGGTTCTGTATGGCCATTCTTCTCAGAAGCCGATCTTCACTGGTCTTCCAGCCGGATACCGCTGTACACCTTTTTCTGACCAGAAAGACCATATTTTCGACAAACTGTGTGAACACGATTCATTCTTCAGCCAATTTCGCGTAACGATAAACCTGCTTTTTCATGCCGATAATTCGACTCCAAGCAAACTCCGAAATTTGGGAAAAATTTGGTTGTTGTCTTACTCTAGCCATTATAAACTGTCATTGTGACAACTTCAGAATAAAACTTAATTAATTTTAAGTAAATATTCTTCAATGCCCATATAAAAAGTTGTGGAATTTTAAGATAACCATGACGCAAAAACCCCAACGGCTCAACATTTTTTTATTGAGAATTTAAATATTTTGTACGAACGAATCAACCATTATTTTCACCAAGTTTCGCATCATTCGTATTATTCTTACTGGGTGGTGCATTTCGTATGAAAGTGAGTGTCTTTAAAAGGTTATGTAATTATGTCTAATTACATAATACCTAATATTAGTTATTTTTTTAGATTTATTTAAACATCTGTATTTAAAAACTATCATGGATATTGAATTAATGCAAACCACCCACGATTTGTAAAGGTGTTAGAAACCGTAAAAAAATCACTTTAAATATAAAATTAATCGAATGCAATAAGGAAATGTTTGAAAGTATTTATCTTGAAATTTAGAGCACAGATTTACATAATGTAATAATTTTGAGGAATGTGTATTTAATTAATTATTTTTTATTTACACCACTATGAACAAGTTTTAGTAAATTGTATTTAATTAGTTATGTGAAAATAGTCGTAATCATTTAATTAAATACTAAATAGCTTTACTATTATTTTATACTAGAAATATATTTCGAACATAAAGTAACCACTATTCATGGTTTTGTTATTAATTTATAACGATTTACAATAATTCTAAAACTATTTTATTAGGTGTCAACCGAGAGCTTAAAGTTACATGTTGCTACGTTTTGTCCTAAATTGTGGACATGTTCATTTGTCAGTGGACCACAGCTTTTAACCAGTTAGAAATCATAAATACATTGTGTCAAAAATTTGAGTTCCAAATTCCTTACTAATTTAAAAGATGTAAATGCTGTTAATTTTACGGTTTATACTGATAATGTCTACCCGAACGTTACAGATAGATTAAAATTTCAACTAGTAGATAATCACATATTGAAAAGTTGCTTTTTTTATCAAGACTAATGCAATAGGATCTGACGGACTTAGCACAGCCATGATTAAATTGTGTTGTCCACAAATAATTCCATATATTACACATATTATAATCTGTTGCCTTGAACAATCTAGGTTTTCTTATGCATGAAAGTTAGCGTTCGTTATTTTAATACCAAAAAATGATAACCTCGAAATTTTAGAAAGCATCTTTAAACAACAATTAACCACATATGTTGAATCGAAAAGTATTTTACCAATTAATCAATTAGGATTTAGAAAAAACCATAGTTGTGCAACTACTTTATTAAATGTCGTTGATAATATTTTCACTGCCACTGATAAACATAAGTTATCATGCTTAATATTAGTAGACTACAGCAAGGCTTTTGGTACTATAAATCATGATATTCTATTAGGAAAACTAAAATAAATCGGATTTGACTTAAGTGCTGTCAATCTACTTATTAGTTTTATTCTTAACCTTAAACAACAAATTATGATCCATAACGAAAAATCTTGTTTGTTTAAAGTTACTGCTGGTATCCCTCGAGGGTCAATTCTTGGCCCTATTTATTTATTTTATACTCCTCATTCGTTCCTGACGTTTAAAAATTTTGTACTTGTAATCTATATGCAAATGACGCCTAGATGTTATAATCTATTTATTTTAATGTTATTGACACAGCAAACCGTAATATAAATGACGATCTTAATAACCTTCTTCTAATCTCAAAACGACATTCGTTACACATCAACCCTAACAAAACAACAGCAATACTATTTGGTATATGAAATATCGCTGAAATTGCAAAGCTTTACTCGATATTAAATTAAAAACTATTGACATAGATTTGTGATTTAAAATTCATATTAGTAAATGTATTTCCAAAGCCTATAACAACTTAAGAATGATTTATTGTAATAGATATTTTTAAGTAAAAACACGAAGCGACTACTCTGTAATACGTTGGTGCTAAGTCATTTTAATTATGATGTATGTGATGTTGTTTACAATGCATGTTTACATTAAGTCACAATCGAACGTACAGAGAAAGTTGAAAACTCCTGTATACGAATAATATTTGGAATTAGAAAATATGATAATATTTCAAGTTAATGTGGCTGATAAAAGAGTTTTTTTTATTGTTATACAGTTTATCATAGAGGGATCCATTTTTATGCCCCTCCGTATAATAAAATAGTATTCCGCACAGACGTCCATAACATTAATGTAAGATTTCGAGGACTAATATCACCACCCAACCATCAATCTGCCTATTTTACAAGATCGTTTTCATATAACATTTACAAATTATACAATAAAATACCACTAGACCTAAAATCTTAAAATATGACAAGTTTAAGTTATGCATTTGTTTGTTACTTGGATTGAGCTTGACTTATATATTTATTGAGTGTCCTATCTTTTCCCAAATCTTGGACAACGCCTTTCCTATGTGCTTAGTGCTTAGCTCACATGTAGGCTTTGGTCGGATCATGGTAGTCGCAGCTCTTTTCCTCGCAAGTAAATCGGCTTGTTCGTGCCTATTATATCTGCGTTAGAGTGAGCTTGTTATCCTTGGCTAATTGCTTCAGAGCTTGTTTACAGTTCCAAGTAGTTTTGGAAATAAAGCTGTACGCTTTGAGGTTCTTTAGGGAAACCCGATTGTATGAGATCAGACAGATATGCGCCACTTTGTAGGCCTTTTTCATATAAACCTATGCACGTGTTTCCAAGGCTATTGTTTCACCCTGTAGGACTGATGGGCCTTGTTCGAGAGGAACTGATTCGCTGTATTTATGCCCGTATATGCCTATGGCCACTTGCATTTCTGATACTTGTGTATACCAGATTACAGAGTTGTTTCTTATTACCATAATCTACAGACAATTAATTATTATGGGTTTCAGGGTTTAGAGTTAAATCTAGATATTTCACCTGATCGGATAACGCATTTTTTTTTCTTTTACTTTGGGAGCTTTGATATTAAGCTTTCTACGATTAGCCAAAGGTACATTCACAGTTTTACCAGGATTGGATTGGATGAAGTTGTCATATTTACCTCTTATGCTATGTTATCATCATAACCTTGCGTACAATAACCCTTGTCGATCAAGGTCATCAGAAGGTCATCCACCATTATACTGATATTAGCAGGGGCGATAGAACCCCGCCTTGCGAGTACACTTTTGCAGTGGAAATCGTTTCTGATTCGTTCCCTATCTGATGATCTTAGGATTTTCGAGTACTTCCTTGATCCATCTTATTGTGAGTAAATCGATACCCTTCTTGATGGCCCCCTTTTTTATGGTTTTTGTAGGTTGTGTTGACAAACGCACCATAAATATCCACGAAAATACGAAATGTAATCTCCTTGAGCTGTAGTGAGGCTATGAAATACATCCACGGTGGATTTACCAGGATGATAGACAAACTGCTACTTATGGAGCAGATATGTCTCTAGAGCACTGCTCATAATATCGTTGTCTACAGTTTTCTCCATAACTCTTAAATTAGTTAAGGCTAATTGGGCGGTAGTATTAGCGCAAAGCTTTATTTTAATTTCCTGTTAGTAAGGTTCTATTATATATTATCTAGCCTCCACTGCAACAGTGCAGGGAAAATATCATCTATACCTGGTGCTTTGAATAGCTTGAAGGTACCAACTACTAATACATTTATTTTTTATTTTTAATGAGTTTATCAGCCTTCCTTTTGATTTCTCTAGCAGCTAGGAATATGCCTCTTTCAGTAGATTGAGCAGTGTTTTTTTAGAGTCTATAGGTGTTGTTGTTGGTCCGGAAAGTGCACCTTTAGATTTTCATCCCATCAGCTTTTTAAATTAACGGTATGCTGTTGGAGAGGTCTTTGGACAGCACTTTGTCGTATCATCCCATTTCGATTTCCTCAATTCAATTGTTTTCTTTGTACTGTTGAAAATTTTTTGCCTTGCATCTTGAGGTGACCTAAATCCTTGTTACCAGTTAACTATTGATAATAAACAAATAGTGTTCTAAATGTGCATTTACTGATTTAAAAAAAAAGAAGTAAGAAATTTAACTGTGTTTATTTAATTAAATCCTTATTTCTCTAAGGTACGTCTCTGGAAGGAGATCTCCTCTTTAAGATTGTTTCGCGTAAGAAAATGTTTAGATCGCCTAGCATATAATGAAAGTAAATATAATTTTTGATAATTCCTGGAAACTAAAAGATTTTTAAATCTTGAATCTATATCTGTGTGCCACATTTCATCAACGGTAAATAAAAATAAGGCGGCCCATACCTTTTGAAAGACATATGAGATAATACATCTGGAAATATATTTTATCAGATAGTAATAATTGCAGAAAGATCTATTAGATACATTTAAACTTTCTGCAGGGCAATTAATTCGTGCTCTGAATGGTGAAACACCTGGAACTGATTGTCATGGAAAGATACTTAGATCTTCTCAAAAAACATAATGAAACTACAGCTTCAAACTCAAAAACACACAATAACTTACAATAATGCTGTTTCAGGCCAAAATCATAACATTAGAGTAGCATTGAAATGAATGAAAATTGCTCAGTCATAAAATAGTTATTTATGTACCTAGTCAGTAAAGTGATACTTTATTGAACGAGTCTGAGATTATGAGCCGAGTGAGCGAAGCGAATGAGGCGAGTAACAGACGAGTTCAATAAAGACACTTTACTGACGTGGTGCATACAAACTTTTATCGCCAACCGTGAACATTTATAATTTAAAAATATGAACATATCAAACTTGTCACATTTCCATATGTAAAACGTAAACATACATATCAAATTTGTTTTGAAAAGTTTGCATAAATTACCTTCATCATCAAGTAGATTTCATCCGGTGCACTTGGTAAAAATCTTCCTTTTTGTTTTCTTCCACTATTTTTTAATAAATAATTCTCGATTAAATTTTCACTTTTGGAGCTGAGTCAGCAAGACGCACGATTTCTGTCAATGTCATATAGTCGTGGCTATGTCGATAAACATTTGCGGCAGGTAAAATACTTTATTGTACAGTTTAGCGGCAGGTAAAGTACTTTACCTGCCGCAAATTTTACAGTTAAATAAAGTGTTTGTTTACTTCCGGAAATCACTATGGTAATGCATGGTTTTACTGACGGTTGGCGATAAAAACAATTAAAACGATAGACCACAGACTTTTGGTATCTGGTCATTCAATTCCACCAAATGACCGTAATTTTGGGTTGATAGAAATGAAAATTAAAAAAAAAACTTATACAACGCTTAGCATTATTATGAATTGATATACAAATTTAGGAGAAGAAATATATTTTCGGTAAAACGAATGTCACAGCCGGATATTATTTTAACAAAACCACGAGAAGAGCCAACGACCAGAAGAGTGAAAAATACCGCGGGCGAATCTATCTCTTGGTTCCAAATTCATTGGATGAGATTCTTGAAAAAGGTCCATTAGATGCTCTATAAAACTTCTATGATAATTATAATTCTAAATTCTACGTTTTGGTTTCTTAAAAGAGGAAGACCAAGAATATACAAAATTATTAAATTACTTCTAGTATACATCACTACTAGGTCAGTAACGGAAGAAAAACATAAAGATATGTGTTAATACCAGATGGTATTAATAAAATAATAATAATAAGTGAAGTAAGGAATTTTATTTCGTTGATTATGATATCATGTATTTACTATCGTACATCATTCCAGTCTTTTAGGAACATTTTGAAAACTCATAATGATAAAAGTCTCAAATAATAAAAATAGATTACTTTTTAAAATTTTCATGAATTATTTCATTGAAATTATTGTAAGAAAACTTGTAGTTTTTTGCTTTGTCTTTAATAAGACATTCAGTTAACTTTAAAAATAGTTTAGGTCAATCTAAAAACAACAGTTTTGTATGAAATTCATACAACATCAATAAATTAATAGTTCCATCAATCAGGACTAATTAAATTTTAAATTAAAATGTAGCATAATGTAAAAACAAATAATTTACTGAAATGCAAATCATTTAATATCTTGAAACAGGAAATATATTACTTAGACCACTTTCATAATTATAAGCACATTTATAAGTGGGATAACTAGATTCATACGCCTTTAGGACGCAATTTTTGAAGAATAGAATAGTTTACATGTTTAAGTAGAGATAGTCGATTCCCACAATTAAGCCTTCTCTATACAAGCTCCAGTGGCTACTATGTCGAACTCGATCTTTTGATGGTCCGACAAAGAGGGCTCTTCCACAACACGCCAATTTTCAATCATACTTGCTATGAAGGCTCGCTACCTCTTAATTGTTAAACATAAAGAATTCAAGTAGTTCTTGACCTTTATTATGGGTGTACGTGCTGTCTCATACCATGGGTTCTTTATTTCTGTTATTGGTGTGGGCGTTGGTATAATATCCGAAGAGGAGGTGTTTATTGCCTCTTCTGCACCTCTCCACGAGTCTACTACCTCCTCTAGTGGTGGTTTGGTTTGATCACCTAGAAAGTAGGCATAGGTCTTCCACTAGGGCTACTGCTAGGTTCCCTGTTGTAAATTCTGGATATATAATTATATATAAATGTATAATTAATGTATTTCCTGAGCATTAGAACTGCTCTTGGAGTAATGCAATCTGTTTTATACACCACACTACAATTATCTTGAGGTAGGCCTCTTATCTGTCCCTTATTGATCTAAGGTTCCTGCGGGAATCCTCTTTCAAATTTGTTTTTTTTAATTCTCCAATAAAGGGTATTTGATGTCGTTTTATAGTGATTAAATTGAATACAGCGTATGCCATAGTGTGGTTTATACCCCAAAAAAACCAGTGGGCTTTTGCATTTAGGGTTTCTTTTTTATTTGTCTTCATCATCGATCGAGTAGGGCCTTTTGTGGCCCTTTTCGCCGTTGATGACGGATGTTTAAGTTTTTGGTCAATGTAGGTCCCACGAGAAGCTAGGAAAAGCAAAAGCTTTATTATAATAGAGCCCCGCATGTCATAATAAGGCTATTGAAACGGGGGGCTCCTGGTACCTAGAGTTTGGCCTTATGGTGTTCCACCTTGGATTTAGGTATTTGTTTTTTTGTAGTTTCCTTTCCACCTTGTTCCGGGCGGTGAAACTAAGACCCTCGAGACTTGTCACGCGCGAGATATGACCACTGATAGTGACAAGTTACATATCGTACTTGTCCAGATGGTTTTTGAAAAGAAAGACCTGGCATTGTTAGACCTAGCGCATGCCCTAAGCTAAGATAGTACAGCCGCTCAGGGCAGGATAGGAACAGGTTCATGGCCTCCTATCCCTCGAAACCTAATACTTAGGGGGTCGAATTAGGGCGAAAAGTTTGTCCAAGGAAGGACGACAGATCATAGATGGAGCAAATGGTGACTCTATCGAAGGAGAATTCCTACCTCAGGCTGTAATTGGTCCTAGAATTTCTTAACAATAGGTCATCTCCTCGCCTTAGGATGATCCTAAAGTTATTTAGACTCTGTTAAAGTCCTCCTAGTGGTTCATCGGTGGTAGGATACAGAGCCCTCAAACCACGACGAGATGCATTCCTTTCTATTGGTGTGGGCGTTGCAAGGAAAACGTTCTTACAAATTGGCAAGATCATCGTGCATTTTTTGGTTAACGTTTTTTCTCAACGTGGTCTGTTCTTAAAATATAATTGAGTGTATTAAGTCGCGACAACGCAGGTAAGGGAACAACATCAATTAATGCAGTAAAATATCTTTATCTAAATCCTTGGCATCCAAAAATAATAAAAAAAAACAATATTAGGAGAAAATCCCTGAATTAATCAAAAGCTTTAGATATGTCAATTTATATAACATCTGTCTGTGTGGGGTTGTCAATTAAATTTGAAGCAGAATGTTGGATAGTGGCAATTAATTTGTTATATAGGCAGGAAATAATTTTTGTACAAAATAATCAACTTAAAACACTTATCAACTTCAAAGATAATAGCAATTGGTCTATAGTTTAATACATCGCCATTATTGCCTGATTTGAGAGTAGGTACAATTTATGCACTCTGTCAATATAAGGGAATCTGGCTACAAGTAAGAGATAAGCTTAATATATGAGTAAAGTGTAGCTAAGATAGAGCGATAATCTGCAAGAACATATTTAGACATCAACACTTATAATAAGGTGTATGCAAAGTTAATAGATTTCAATAAGAAATTTAATTATTTAAAATTAAATAAAACACTTTTCACTTTGTTTTTCCACAATAGTTTTTTTTTATTTCCTTCATATGTAATTTTAAGAACTTTTTCACCTAAACTGTTACATTAGCTTTAACTAATTTTTGAATGTTTTCGAATATGGTTATAGTTTTGGCCTATTCAAACCATTCAAACAATTTATTTAGATTTAAAAATTTATTTTGTCCATCAGTTCTATATTACTTTTTTCAGTACTACATTATTTTAGTTTAAAAATACGAGAATGTTTAATCGTTTTTTCTAAAACTAATATTTACTGAGATGCCCATAAAATCACCCTGTATATTATCTCGCTTATTTTTTATCCGATTTTAATAAATAAAACATCAAATTAAACCATTTTTAAAAGACTTTAATAGGATCTGAACTGTTATTTTTTCTCGCACCCAGTTTTTGACAAAATACGATCAACATTTTTTTTTAAATTGCACTGTATATATATTTTTATTGATTCGCAAGGAGTTTTTTTTTTCTGAATATAAAATTGTAAACAAATTTATCCATACATCAAACTTAAGTCGAGAAATTGAGAATTAAAAAAATAAATAAAAAGTCAAGTATCCATTGTAAACAATATACAGACCCTATTTTAAATGTTAAAAGTGACAGAGACAGCCATTGATACAATACTGCAACGATTTTTAATTATTTCATAATTAAAATGTTGCATTATTTCAAACACTGAACTAGAATTTTGTGCTTCTACAGAAATCGTTTTTCAGTTTTTGAAATCTTGCAACATTTTTATTATGAAATTATTGTACCAATGACTGACACTGTCACTTTTGACATTTGGAATAGGCTCTGTATATTGTTTACTATGGGTATTTGATTTTTAATTTTTTTTTTAATCCTCAATTCTCGACTTTGGTTTGATGAATGGATAAAATCGTTTACAATATTTGATTCAGAAAAAAAATCTCCTTGCGGATCAGTACAAAATATATATACAGTGCAATTTGAAAAAAAAAAGTTGATCGTCTTTTGTCAAAAACTGGATGGAAGAAAAAATATCAGTACAGTTCATATTAAAGTCTTTTAAAAATCATTTAATTTGATGTTTTATTTATTCAAATCGGATCAAAAATAAGCGATATACAGCAACAAAGGTTTTTCGTCAGTCACCCTGTATCACATTAAAATATTTGCTAATTGCTACAAATCATTAATTAAACAATCTCCAAAATAAACAATAGGCTACTAATTCTAACACTTAATAAAAAAAAACAATATAGTCACGCCATTATTCAAACTATTTGGTATCTCAATTACGCAAGATGACTCAATTGAAATTTGCTTAAACACCGAGTTGAAATAATTATTTCAACGATATAATCGAGATTTTTTTTAATAATACAGTCCTGCATACGACCGCAAAACTTTTTCAAACGATTACATAAAATGCTTAATTATGCTTAAAGTGCATTAATAATTACATTTCGGAATTAAATAATCGTGCCTCGCTAACCGCAGTCTTAGGTAACTACGAAAATGTATTCTGTTGAGAAAATCCGGATTTTACGGAGTCGTAAATTACTGTGGTAAAAAATGTCATTATTTTTATTACCGCGACTAATTATTGATTCTTCGTAATTTTAACGGGGTTAAAATACTATTTGGAATTTACTGATAATAATAATGCAGATGGTATTACTAACACTTATTGAATTACTGTATTTATACCTCGAACTTCGTAATCCTATGCTGATATTTATTCTAATATACATTAGGCAGCCTTCCATTGGGAATTAGCTTACCATATTAGCTGTACAAATACGCTCGTGTTGATATCTTAGATATCTGTATTGCACACTTAATTGAAACTGCAGACCACACATAACGATATTATTAAATCTAAAGGCTGAATATTGTATGTGTTTGGGCTAATAAAGGGGTATATTTGATAATAAACAAAAGGATATATTTCTCTTGCAAATATTCTGCTTAATTACTTTCAATTAATGAGCGAGGCATATACGAGGGGTTGTGGAAAATATCAAAGAAACAATTTTGAGTATCAGGCGGTATGTAAATGGCAACAATATACAGGGTGTACATAAAGTAAGGAATCAATTCAATTAAAATTCAGGGCATTTTCTTTCAGAATTTTTTAAACAATATTTTTGATATAAAATTCAAATATACAGGGTGTCCCAAAATTGAGATACGGCCGCTAAGTTCAAATTTTCAAATGTGAACCCCTATTTTTTATTGCATTTATGGATTCTTGGTAAAATTCTGAGTATTTTTCATGTAGCATACCCCATGTCGATATTCAGTTTGTTTGGACATTGCGAGTAGTTTTTGATAAAACATTTATGGTTATTTTGTGATATAGATACTGGCTTTTAGCTTTTAGCAACTGCAATAATCTATTATCTATTGTTTGTTATTTTGTTTTGACATCAAAATTTCTTTATAAGGAAATTGCATTAGAAAAAATTTTACAGCTACAATGATAATGATAAGGAATGTAATATATCTAATAATAATAATAATGTAATATATCTAGTAATAATTTTGTACGATTTCATAATTATATTTTATTATTTCCCTTCTTATTTAATTCTGTATAATCTTAATTATACTATTATATCTAATTAATAATAAAAATGATTAATGTTTTTAAAACAATTGCCGTACGAGTATTTGAAGGTGTCGGATTTGTAAAAGAACAAATATATTACGATAAGGAAACAGTCATAAAATAAATATGGATTTTCGCGTTTATCTTAGACATCTGATAAGGAAGTGGTCCCTGCCATTGAAAAATAGTAGAGTTAATAAAGATTATGAAATAAGTTGTTAAATCCGGTGACGTAAAAATGATTAGCAAATTGCAAATCATAAAATATTCTCATGCTAATAGGGTTTTTTTAAATGTTTTTTATTCGACCAATTTACATAAAATTGAATAAAATCAGAAAGTCAATTAACATGAGTTAATTGAGCAAGAATGAAGATATGAGTATTACAATGTGGCTATTTTGGTATTTATTATGTGTTTGATTATCTCAATCTTTTTAGCTTTAATGCAGGAGAAGCATTCTTTTTCTTTGTTTTTGTTTTTTTTTTATTTACTTCTTGCCTTATTTTGTCGGAGTTTCATTAACACTTTTCTACTGCAATAATTTTTCTTTTATTTTTTTGAGAATTTAGACCATTTCTAGCTTTATATTTAATAAATCTATATGTAATTTTCCAGGAATTTCTCTTCTAAATTTTCAGTATTTTTTTAGGCGAGTTTTCTGAAAACTTTTCTGCATTTCAACAATTTGTTTTTCATTTTACGATAATTTTTACCACGTCTTGCCTTACTTTCTTAGAATTTCTCTTTACAGAAACAATATTTTACGATTATTTTTGCTCTTAAATTCAAATAATACTCTAACATTTCTAAAATTTTAATTCTTCCCATTCTCCCCGATTTTTTCCTAAAATCCTTTTGTCAGGATTTGAAGCTTCTTTTGACTTATTTTATATAAGTTTTTAATATATCGCTTTCTTCTCGCTTGCAACAACTTTTCTTCTATTGTTTTAATTTGTATAATAATTTTTATGAATTTCACTACAAATTTCTAAATGAAAATGCTTAGCAATTTTCATTTTTTTTAGGAATTTCTAGATTTATAGTATCAATTGCATTTAATATCTCAGAATATTCCTCTAGAGATTTATAGAAACTTTCAGCCCCTTCTTCATAATTTTTCTTAAAACTTTTCTTCTTTCTTACAATTTCTTTTCTATTTTTCAAAAAGTTTTACTGTTTCTTGTCTTGTCCATAAATTTCTTTGTCTAAAAAATATTCTTCACATTTGATCTTTTACATTCCTAGAGAATTTTAGCAATTTTAATTTTTTTACATCTTTTTTTTTACAAATCTACAATATGTGTTATTGGAGTTTTATAAAAAATCACTTTTGCTGTCTGGCAACAATTAATTTATCCCGGCTTATATCAATACATAACCTCATAAGCATTAGAAATATTCGATAATTGCGCGAAATTTTTAAGAAATTGTTTATAACATATAACAACTCTTTAAGCTAATACTTGCTGGACGTATAAAGTAAAGTAAAAACAATAAATCAGTAAAACAACGTTGACATCTTTTGATTTTTATCAATGCTGATGGTTGATTAAATTTGTTTTAATGCCTTTGCATGTTTATGATATAACCGTTTGATTTTTTAGTAATATTGTAAACAGGTTTAATGTTTTGGATCGATACCGAATTTGTCCCGACTTACTTAAATGCACTCAAGACAACTTAGCAAATGAATGAGTATGTACTTATTATTAATGGGGTCCATTGTACTTTCTTCACTTTTTTCGCATGCATCGTTGTGTTTTAAAATATTTGGTGTTCTTTGACAAATTCCTTGGACACATACACACGCAATTTCGCAGGCACTCCACATATCGTTAAGTTATCATCTTTATTGGTTTTCAGAATGGTCTCTCTACTGTATTTGGGGGTTTTCTAGGGGTGATTGTGATGCTTTCAGAGATTTAAAGAAATTTAATTTTTTTGTGTATTATATGTGTTGTTGAGATTTTCTTCCTATATAATTTACTAAAATGAAGCTATTAATTTTCTTGATGTTGCTTTATTGATGCCACTGTCAATGCTAATTGTATTATTGTTATTATTTATGCTGAAACGTTAGAAGACGATTTTGATGAAATGTTACTAAACTCTTCTCAAAACTTACTTCATCTGCCTGATGAAGCCACTTTATGGCGAAACACGTGATGCAGTGTTCAAAAATAAATGTGAAACCCTTCCAACTGTGTTGTTTTATTTCAAGGTGTTATGGAGTTTCATCAGGTATACTCCTCGTCAATTCAATATGTTTTGTCTGAGCTTGGTTTTATACGGTGGTCTTGCGTTCCGCGGCTTTGTTTCGGTCACGTAGGCCCCGCAATTCCGGGAACAGGTAATGATCCTCTTCGCCGAAAAGGGCCCGTCCTATTGTTTCGCACTGGCAGCTGAACATTTTGGAAAATTATCTCGTTTGGACTATTTCAATAATGCGGAGTTTATGCAAATTATTATTAGGAGCAATGGATAGCTCATAAAATGGATTAAAATATAATTACGCATTTGTTACGACGTTCGGGTAAACTGAACGCCGGTAATAATCTGCACTAGGTTATGGGTTGTGAGTGGTTGGTCAAGCTCCACCTCTAACTGAACCAGCTTCTCCAAAACTGGTGGCACACAACAAGCTCTCATACACAATAAGCACACATCTAAAATACCCATGGCCCAACAGGATCTGTGTGAGGTATTAGTCCAGCTCCCCATGATAGGTCCACTCAGCCACGTCCGGGATAAGGTGCCTAGTTCATCGACCGTTGGTACCGACGTCTCATTGAGCTTGCCACTCAACTTCCATTTCTGCACGAGCCTATTTGATTGATATCTTGTGTTCACCGTAATCCTAGACACTTCTTCGACTTCTGAGATGTCCCTCCTTGACACAATAATCAGAAGGTCATCAGCAAAATCGATGATTTTAGCACCTTCAGTCAGTGAGAGCCTGAGTATCTCGCCATGGTTAGCAGGCCCAACACTGATTTCTCTCTCGCACATACCAAGTCTTGATCACTGAGGTAGCTGTCGATCATGCGCATGAGATAGTGCGGGACACCCCTCCTATGGAATGCCCCGCCATGGCTGGGGTGCTTTTCAGGTATGGCATACACGTTTCCGCAAGTGTATTGATTCTGGGGGAGAGTAGTTTGAAGAAATTTAAGCATTTGTACCAGTACGTTTAATAAATATGTTTTTCCAAGAAAATGTGCATTGCTTTTATAATGGGCCCTGTATGTGGCCAGGAGGAGTCTAAATATGTTCTTTTTTATTCTGTTTTCAAAATATAATTCAAAAAATAAAATACAGTTATTTATTCTAAATATAAAATTTCTTAGAATCAGAAACCATCAACCAGAACCTTGCCCTATTTTCTGAAGTTAAGGATGACAAGAACACATTACACTTCTACTAGGATGGTAAAATGAATTACAAACCATTCCCGATCTGGCCACTAGACCGCAGGCATACATTTTAGTATCTAATGCAATTTTACATTTTTAGCTGATTTAATATCAATCTTCAATGGTATGCTATCTTTGCAGCCATTGTGAATTTAACTACAATATTAATATAGTCGGAATAGAAAGAACGTATTGTTGTCTATCCGTTTCTAAGCCGTAATGTCTCAACTTACGTAGTATCGCCATCGTTTCATAGAATCAGAAATTATAAATTCAGTATAAATTGCATCATTTTGCTTTGTACAAATAGGATTGGCTTGATATACATTCGGTTAAATTTATAAGTGAAGATACAGTAAAACGATATATCATAAATCCCTCTAGTCATTATTATTTTTCTGTATATGATTACATGATTTGATATAAAATATTAACTCAAATATTACTACGAAAATACTTTTATTGGTTTATACTTTTTTATAATATAATTGCTACAATAGTAGCTACTTGTTCTGATGGGGATAAGGTAAAAATGGTAATAAAAATTCGAGAAAACAATTCAATGACTAAGAATTATTACTCGAGATAAATTTTATCTTTTAATTTTTCTTTCAGCATTTTTAATTTTGCTGATATCTGTGGTACAAGATATTTCTAAACCGTGATTTGGATTTAATGATTTAGAATCAAGAAGAGTCGAATATGTTAAGAGTTTTCGACTATATTATTCCAGTAATTCTCGATTTATTATTGGAATTTTGGGGCGTTCTTTGGCATATTGTTCACTGCGATAAGTGCAGATAATCTCTCTCTGCTAGCTCTGTATCTCTGTATCATAATATTTTTCTTCTTATTATTACATTTTCGGTAATAACTGCCTATTATTATTTTGTTAACGAGCAACCATCAAGTAGTTTAACAACAACTTGCTCGTTAATAATATTGTAAGTGCGTAATAAAATATTTGACACGCAAGATATACATCAGTTCAATTTATTACCTGATTCCAGTTATAGTCATTTACCATTTGATTTAATTTAATAATTTCGCTTTATAAAAGTGAATTTGCAAAAATATTGGTTATCTACTTATTACATATAAGTTAAATGGCGTATTATTAACAATATTTTAAATTAAAATCCGACGATATAACAACCAAATCAAATACCTATCCGTTTTCTAATGAGTGACTTTTACAAAATTATTAGGGTTGTAACAAATACCCCCACTAGGGTACCAACGCTCCGTCGCACCCTCACCGGTTGCGCCACCATCGCTTGCGCACCTACTCTCACCCTTACTCGGCAGTAGTCGCATCCCGCGCTATGTTCCGAAAGGATTTAAGATAATAGAAAGACCAGTACCAACCGAAAAAATGAGAGACTTGACTTGCATCTTCTGTGGAATAAGCTGTCTTTGCCTAACTGTGGAACTTAGTGAAGTTTCAGCTTCGTACATCTTACTGAACACGTTCGCTTTTAAAGACTATTGACTCTCATATTAGTTGTGTCAACATATTCGAAACTATCCACCTCTCCCACAACCCCGTGCTACTCCATTTGGCTACAAATTGGCACTGATCACATAACAAAAACACAAAGCAAACAGAAGAAATATTCGAACTCCATGGAACCAAGCAGCGAAAATGGCGGCTCCGATAACCGAAATGATCGAACAGCTGCTGCAACGACTATAGCAGTTAAGCTCGGCTCAGTGCCGACTTTTACAAAACCAGTGAGGGAATCATAGAACATCTCATTAAAGGGTTATCTTTACTAAAAGTAGAAACGAATACCTAGTTGATATGATTAAAAAGGAATATTCTGCGAAAAGAAAAACAGCATACCGTGTGTACGCATTGATATTTGAAAACATGTATAGATGTCTTTATTATTAGGAAACAATCCAGATTGATATGATATACGGAGCGATACATCCTAGTGCAAGGGGACCGTATGCCCCGAGAACAAATCTAAACGTTCAATGTCTAATTAAGTAACGCAGATTGAAACTCTACGAAAGGAAACAACTGTCAGACAATAACTAAAAAGGATGGATTTCTGCAGATTCCCGGGAAACTCCACAGAAGCATACAGGAAAACGTAGAAAGCCTTAGGAAAAATGGGCAAAGGTAAAGGCTTAAACACCCTCAAATGTTCATTGTCTTAACTGCAACAAACTCCTTGGAACAGGAATGCAGGATTCTGGTTAATTTCGACATTAAACCCAGGAAATGATAGGCTAGCTAGGAGCAACATACCTCGAAATTAAGAAGGATCAGTGTCGCCAGTTCCGAGCAGTTCAAATTATTAAAGAAAGCCGGAATCACATTCCAAGAATAGAAATTATACACAGGACTAGCTTAAGGTACAAGCTAGCTGCGGGATATTATTGTTAGAACTGCACTAGTAAATTCAGTGGAAAAATCTATCGGCACTAAATTTCTAATAATCAAGGAGACTTCAAGCGCTAAAACTATTTTGGAAATTGAGGTGCTGGATTTTCAAATCAAAACCTGGTCTTTTTCCAGAGAAAGAATGACAACATGTTCGTTTGCCAAAAAAGATACGTTTATTTACTCTTCAAGTAAAACCCGCCATTCCTAAATCATCAGGCACGCCAGAGATCTCGAGTAGCCTGATAACCTGATATCGCAGATTTGTAAAGACCGTAAAAACCGTTTCCGCGTGTCTCTGAAGTCAAGCGACCTTAAACTATGGAAATAAACATGATAGAAAATATACGCCAGTTTTCTCAACGTTGACCTTGTAGTTCTATAACATAAATAATGATGAATGCAGTAAACGGCACAGACGAGTTTTGGAAGGAATTTACAATAGAAACCGAACTATTTTTGCTAACTACCGAAGAACTACCGTAAAACACGTTTTGTGTTGGTCCTGCCTTTTGACAAGAATTTGGTAAATAACTAGCTCTGAAGTCAAGGGTGTAATTAAGAGCCAGATATTTACCAAATTCTTGTCAAAAGGCAGGACCAACACAAAACGTGTTTTACTACACCGTTAGATGCTTTCAGACACACATAACGGAATACCGTCGCTACCTTTCAAAAATCTATTGACAGTTTCCTCATCGGTTTAAAGAAAATCCATTTGTACGCACACCTAGATTATATTATATTGGTATCCAAGACCATAGGATTCCACCAGAAGTAACTACAGGATTTTTTTCAAGACTCAGATTATTCAACCTTAAACTTCGCCGCGATGTGTAGATTTGAATGCAACTCCCACAAACACCTTGGACACATATCAGGGATGTTACAGATTCACAAAAAGTATTAAACATCCTCCAGAGACCATCCCTGAAAAACCTGAAGCAACTCGTATTCTTTTTACAAACTTGCAGTTAATACATATGCATCCTTAGGAACTTAGCAATTTCGCAACCAAAAGGAGGCAATATGACAATGGAGATCCAAGCAAAAAGCCACTATGTAATACTAAACACCGATGCGAGCTCTATAGGATCTGCTTTGTTCTTTGGGAAGGGAAGCGATAAACAATCTATCAAATTCGCAAGTTGACTATTAGCAGCATTCACGCCCGAGAGGGATTAGTGCGTAATTTGGGCAATAAAGAAGTTCCGAGGATATATAAATACATCTTCTTGTATCACCTTTACTAATCATTGACCATTGAAATACTTGATGTCATTAAAAATCACCATTTGGGCGACTGATAATTGGGATCTCCAATTTCAACCCTATAATATAAATAGATTATAACGGGTGTCCAACAATTATTGCAGTCCCGAGTGTCGTTGGAATCAAAAACTTAGGTCGATTCTGACTTGTGCCAAATTTTGACTGACATTTTAGTTGTCAAACATTATTTAAATGTGAATTTAATGTGTTGTTAACTTTAATAATTAGAAAAGGTTCTTATTAGATACTTATTTTCGCAATGGCCGTCGTTTGGAAAACGGATGTCGAAGGTTCTCCTTCTATAGTGATTCTTACGTTTATACATTTCCATTTCTTACACTAGGTCTGCCTGTTCTTGAGACGTTAGTTCCTATGGGAGTATTCTCGAAAATAAGATTCTAATAAAAACCTTCTCTGTTCTTGAGTAAACATATTCGAATTACTTATTAAAATTAACAACACTTTAAATGCACATTTAAGTTATGTTTGACTATTAAAATGTCAGTTCATTTATTTGGCACATGAAAGAATTGACCTACGTTTTTGATTCCAACGCCACCCGGGACTACAATAATTGGTGGACACCCGTTACATCGGGAAAAGCGAACGTGCTAGCGGACAGGCTGTCATGACCTCCAAAATTAGAGAGTACTACCGAAACCAGTAAATTCTGTATCATCATTGTAGACCTATTAAAAAAAAAACTTCTGACGAACTCCGAGCATTCCAATGCAACGACCCGGAACTCAAGAAGATCCCAAATAAAATACCCAGTACCCAGTGAACAGGCCGCGGATATCTCGTATTTCAAAGAATACTCGATCGTTCCTCTCTAGATGACGACTCTGAAGATTTGTAGTTACCACAAAAGACCGAAAACCACTGCTGCAATTGATTTACGGTCATACGATAGTTGGACATTATGGAATTATCTCACCCTACAATATATGAACCGATTCTATTGGCCAGGGTGGAAAAAAAGAAAAGAAAGGCAAATCGAGTTTTTAGTTATCAACCTTTTGGACCATTTTTTTTCCAAAACCCAAGGATGTAACATGGATAGTTATCATAGAGGATACCGCTTCATACTAGGTTAAATTATTCATCTTCACTGCTGATCTCTGCTCCTGGACCCTTGCTCATAAAGTATGTCTCCAGTTCGAGTTATCCAGACGAATCATTAGCAATTAGCCAAGAGATGTGAGGAGTCGATCATCAGTACATCATCAGAGGCAGTGTCCGAAATGTGAATTTCATCCCCAAAATGACCCTCTATCTTCTACAGCAAACAGCTAATTTTTAAATGGCTGAAGAAACACAGTATCAGGAACAAGATCGTAGCAAAAACCTACACCGAACAAAACCGACGACTCAGTCCCGAGTACGGACCAGGAAACCATGTGCTCTTCAACACATATTCCCTTAGCAACACTACTACAAGAGTACAAACAAATTTGCACCTCGAAAGGATAGTTAGTATATTATTCTTTCTCTGAAAAGACACACCTTCTATGAAGTATCTTCGAAGGATAACTCTACGACAGTCTTAAACTCTTACCACGTCTCAGTCTTGACGCCAACTGAATTCATAACTCTGCCTAGGCTACTCTAAAAAAGAGGACGTCCTAACTCAATTCAGGATTAATGACCGAGATGTTCATCAGTCCTGAAGGGGAGCTTGTAGTAAATAACCCTAGTAAAACACCACCGCACCGCCGCAACCTCTCTGGTTGCATCGCCACTACCGACGAACTCCGCGCCCTATTTCGGAAGGAGAGAAGGTAACAAAAAGGCCAGTACCAAAGGAAAATTTGACTTGCATGCTTTGAAGAAAAAGAAAAACGTCTCTGCCTAACTGTGTATCCTTTGTTTAATTCAGTGAATGCTCTCAACTTTGTAAATCTTATTAAAGATTGCCAACTCCTGTAAATAATACTCTGAATACAGTTATGTTTGATAATATTATACAGGGTGACTGACGAAAAACCTTTGGTGCTGTATCTCGCTTATTTTTTATCCGATTTTAATAAATAAAACAAATATTAAACCATTTTTAAAAGACTTTAATAGGATCTGAACTGTTATTTTTTCTCGCACCCAGTTTTTGACAAAATACGATCAACATTTTTTTTTTAAATTGCACTGTATATATATTTTTATTGATTCGCAAGGAGATTTTTTTTCTGAATATAAAATTGTAGACAAATGTATCCATACATTAAACTTAAGTCGAGAAATTGAGGATTAAAAAAATAAATAAAAAGTCAAGTATCCATTGTAAACAATATACAGACCCTATTTTAAATGTCAAAAGTGACAGTGACAGCCATTGATACAATACTGCAACGATTTTTAATTATTTCATAATTAAAATGTTGCAATATTTCAAACACTGTACTAGAATTTTGTGCTTCTACAGAAATCGTTTTTCAGTTTTTGAAATCTTGCAACATTTTTCTTATGAAATTATTAAAAATCATTGCAGTATTGTACCAATGACTGACACTGTCACTTTTGACATTTGGAATAGGCTCTGTATATTGTTTACTATGGGTATTTGATTTTTAATTTTTTTTTAATCCTCAATTTCTCGACTTTGGTTTGATGAATGGATAAAATCGTTTACAAATTTAGATTCAGAAAAAAATCTCCTTGCGGATCAGTAAAAAATATATATACAGTGCAATTTGAAAAAAAAAGTTTATCGTCTTTTGTCAAAAACTGGATGCAAGAAAAAATATCAGTACAGTTCATATTAAAGTCTTTTAAAAATCATTTAATTTGATGTTTTATTTATTCAAATCGGATCAAAAATAAGCGAGATACAGAACCAAAGGTTTTTCGTGAGTCACCCTGTATATGTAATTATTAAATAAAACGATTTTAGAGTTCTGCTTTATTTGTAGATACACTGCTACAATTGATTCACCACGCTGTGAATAATTAATTCATCAAACATTATTCATCTTCTTGATGAAGTCACAGTGTGGTGAAACAATTGTAGCAGTGTATCTCCAAAAAAGTAAAACAGTCGAGTTTTTGTTTAATAATTTTCACGTCATCGAAACGATCCACCCCTCCCACAAACCCCAGGCCACTCCATCCGGCTAAAGGGTTCATTTTTATAAATTCATCTAAGCAGTATTCAGGCAATTACTATGTGCTTGATTTTATATTTCGACTTTTTATACAAATTTTGAAATCTCTCAAAGTGTTAACTCGAGATTATTATATTTTTCAATTTTTGCGTCTATTTATGTATGAATTTTAACTTTTTCAGTACTTAAAACCTAATAGAGCAAGAATATTAATTGTATTTTCTTATTTGCAATATTTGTTTTTTTTCTAGACGTTGCTAATTTTAATTAATTGCAATTGTTTTATTTATTTATTTTTTCTAGGTTATTAAGATTATAAAAAATGGAAATTTTATTATTAGCTTCAACATACATTTTCTTTATTAAATTAGTCATAATAAATATTTGTCTTATTAAAACACACAACCAGACACAAAGAGAATTCATTGGTATGCAAGGGCAATCATCTCAATGAACTAAAAAATATTTATCTCTTTGCGCATTCAAATATTTGTTTCTCTACTTTCATAAATAAATTGTATAAATATGGACTAGAAAAGAAGAGAATATGTTTTAGTAAAAAAGGTTAGATGTGACTCATTAAATAAATATGTAACGCAAATTTGATAAGTTTGAAAACAAAATAATGAATCATGCTTAAACATTATTATAAATATATACAAACGATTGTATTTTTTTGGTAAAAATCTTTTTATACCTTACCGAAATAATTGGCTTACATCACGCTATGCCTGTTTTCGCTAATAATACCATACATTTGTAGTATTATAATTTAAATGGATTAAATATATTGGCTCAAGAATATATTATAAAACAATATAGTTTTAATTAACTTATAATACAATTATTAATTATTTAAATAGTGGTAAAACAAAGTCATCGTGTCTCCTTCTTCATTATATTCAAGATGTACCACAAAGTAAACGCCTCCACAATTAAACTTTTAATATGGTGAATTCTTTTCCTCTTTAATATTGTTGGTATTTAATGCTTTTAAATAATTTACATATATAACAATATCTAATGAAATATTTATTTCAGTTTTTTATATATATATACAGGGTGGGCCACGAA
Source organism: Ontholestes murinus (assembly GCA_963969525.1). Taxonomy (NCBI): domain Eukaryota; kingdom Metazoa; phylum Arthropoda; class Insecta; order Coleoptera; family Staphylinidae; genus Ontholestes; species Ontholestes murinus. The sequence continues at coordinate 50,296,255 of OZ018393.1, read as the reverse complement.
TAACGACCATTAAAAGTTTACGGGGTTCCTGCAAGAGGAAAAATCTGAAAAAATTCAACATTGTACGGTTGATTGCGATCTCCTCATGGAAAATATTTTTGACTTTCTATCACTTCCAGTTGTACCGGAAATGGCTACCAACTTTGTTATTTTAAATGGAACATACTGTATATTATTTTATTTTTAAATTCTTTGTTCGATTGCCTACCTCTCCATATGGGTTTATGTCCACTTAACTTTTACAGTTTTTGATTGAAAAATTTATTTGTCCAATATTGACCTCAAATAGGCGTTTAGAAAAATGCCTATAACTTCTAGTAGGTACAAGATAGACACACGAGCGGCATCTTGTATTGTACCTAATGGATTCCTCTACAAAGGAAAAAAATTGACATGTGTCAATTTTGACAGTTGGTATTTCAAAAATATCAATATTTCAGCGCCCACTTAAAAACATCATATTTCAAACCAAAGGTTTTTTGTCAGTCACCCTGTATATATCCTTGCTGTAAATATTTTTTAGATATTTAGATATATCTTGTATGTTGTAAGATTTTTTTGGGGTTTCAGCAACATCACTTTCGCAATAATTTATATAGTTTACTATTGTTTTCACTAGTGGCATACATACCGAAAAAATACAACAGATTTTACTTATAAAAACTTAACGGCGATTTATTTATCTTCGTTAAGTTGCCCAATATAAATTTAAGGCTAAATACATATATTTATTTATTATTTATACAAATTATTATGTTTTTTTCTTTAAATTTTATTAAAATTAAGATAACGATTTACAAATTTTGTGGCTTCAGGTGAAGAAGCCACAGTGTGGCTAGATGCATCAACAGTCAATCAATTTAAATTTTATATTCCCTATTATATTATTATATGCGTTTTTAGGTGTGGGCTATGGACAAGCGCTTGGATCAATCAGTGTGGCGACATATTACTGCTCTCTAATGGCGATTTCCTTATTTTACCTCTTCAACTCCTTCACCGCGGATTTGCCTTGGTCGAAATGTTGGCCAGAATGGGAGGTAGACAATGTGACGTGCATCGCTTCAAATATGATACTTCAGGGACCGAAACCAAATGAGACAGTTAGTTCTTCTGAATTATTTTTTAAGTAAGTAGTTTTATAATATTATATGCATTTTAAATTAAGTCTCTTAAGATTTAAAATAAAATAAAATTAAACACTTCTTACTTCTCTTCGCACAACTTATACCAATTGAACTGTTGTGTGCTAATATACATTATTTTGTTTTAATTCATTTTAACAGTACTAAATTATAGAAATACTGTTTATAATTCAAAGGAAGATAATGCAGTATTAATTAATTTTATTATAAATTAACAGATGACGCCACACGTGATTCTTATTGTTATTTTTCTTGCATTATAGTATGCCTATCCTGAGTAGGCAACAAGAGGCATTCCTTATTGTCGATGGAATATTTATATTCAATTTATAATATTCCTGTTTTAATAAGCATGCAGACTAGTTGTGGAAAGTCTGTTGATTTTGGCTGAGACTATCCATCTCAACTCGGTTTCTTGTAGTAAATATCTTTCGCGTTTTTCTATGCCGCTGTAAAGGAGTCTTCCATAATATCTTGTTCATAGGAGAATGTCGGTTTTTTTTGGAGGGTTAAATGTTGTATTCGTAAGGTCAAATGATTTGAACTGGTTGGCAATGCTGTCTGATATTTGCACGGTTGGATTTTCACTTCCCAATGGGAAGATAGAGTTTGTTAACTAATTATGAAGTCTTTGGAGTTTAGTGGTATCAACACTGCTTGGAATTGAGATTTTGACACTTCCCTAAGCGTGTCTCATAATCCGTTAATCGTGTTTTGTAATATTTATCTCCTATGGGTTGGGCTGCATGTTTCATTAAAATGAGCCTTGGGAATATTTGTCTATAAGTGTACAAGCAATAATTTTTGTTTCCTGGTGTAGAACTCTTCTTAATCAGTTGTTTGACAATCTTCACTCTCCATGATCTCTGTACTATAGGCATTGCTAATTCGATGACGATTTTGTTTGTTTTGGCTTGATTAAGTACGACGTGTGCTTCCTTGTTGAGCTTTAAATTGCTCAAGGTGCAATTGTGTATGGTGATATTCGTTACATACTCTGCAGCATAGCGATGGATCACATTGTTGCAATTTTGGCAAAGGTTTCGTTCCTTTACTGTTTTGTTCGTTTCTTGCGCATTAAGAGCTAAGAATGTAGAGCACCTTATGAAGTTTTGATGTGTACTTGGACCACACATTTTACGTTTGGATGTATGCTCCTCGCTCCGCGTGAGTCGGTTTTGTTCCAAGGATAAATAAAGTTTGTGTATAACAATGCGGCCTCAATTGTGACCTATATGATTCTATGATTCTGTTTCATAATCTAAGTTTTGAAACACTTCAATAAATATGCGGGTGGTGTCTGGAAGATTCTTTAGTTGTCTTGTAAAGTCTTCTTTACAGATTGGTTGATCCAATAATTTGTTTATTAGCTAAGGGATGAAGCGTCGTTTTTTATCAAAGCAGTTGTAAACTTGGCGCCCGACATTGGAATGTGGTTTGTAACTTGCACTGCTTCTCCGCGTATGTTTCAGGTGTTGTTGTTGTATATTATTTGTTCGAATAATTCCTGAAAGTTAGCCCATTAATCGAATTGGTATAGTTTTAGTTGGTGTTTCTTCTTCTCTTCTTCCTCTTTAACTATGATTAGATACTGTTTCTTTTTCAACATTTATAGTTACAGCTATACTAGCTCTCATACCATCTTGTTGATGGTCTTCCCGTGGGTCGTTTTAATCTTGGTAACCCCGTTCTGGCAATTTTTGGCAGTCTGTTATATCTACTTTATCCACATGGTCTCTCCACTCCACCGCCTTCTGTTTCGGGCCCGTCTCACCACGTCTTGAATGCCGCACTTCCCTCTGACGTCTTCGTTTCTTACGTGGTCCCGGAGACCACCTCCTACCATTTATCTTAGGATTCTAATCTCCGTTGTCCTTATGAGTTCTTTCGTTGCGGGGTTTTCTGCCTTGGTTTCAATCGCTTATATCATAATGAGCCTGACACAGGTTTTGTAGATTCTTGCTTTGCTTCCTACAGATATGTGCTTGTTTCAATATATTATATCTCCCAGATACCCGATAATAGATCTGCTTTCGTTGTTTGGGTATTCACTTTTTCTATTAGGTTTCTGTTTCTTGTTATGTTTGCCCCTAGGTATTTGAATCGCATGACATCTACTCGGGTCCCTAGATTTCGTGAGGGAGTGTTCGTATATATCTGCATGTTGAACTTTGAAGCTGTTGTTCGAATTTGTAGAGCATCTTTACAAGTGGTATTTGTCTTCAGAGATCAATACCGTGTCATCCGCATAGCATACAGTTTTTATCTCTACATCTTCTATCCCAGCCTATCATCTTTCCGGCCTTCTTACTTTTGTACATTGTAGTATTGAATAAGGTGTCTTCCTGCCTTATTCTGGTTGATGCGGGCATTTTGTTGGATAGTTTGTTGCTACTTTTATTATATCGGGATGTATATATCTTCTTTTCAGGAGTGGCACCACGTTGGATAGCAGCACTCTGTCAAAGACTTGGGTTAGGCCGATGAAGCACATAAAGGCTGTTTTGTTAAATTCTATGGCTTTCTCGGTGATTTGGCGCATAGTGAAAATTGCGTCCATAGTGGATTTGTTTTTCCAGAACCCTTGTTGTTCTTCGCATATTAGGAGACCAATTCCTCCGAGGTTTGATAGGTCGGATTTCACCCCCTTTTAAATAACGGTATCGTTATGCTGCCTTTCTATTCGTCTGGAATATCTTTCTTGTGCAGTATTTTATTGTATAGCACGTGAATCTGGTCTAGTAGTATTCACCTCCGTACTAGATCCTTTAATTTGATATTTCGTTCATTCCTGGCGCCTAAATTTTAGTTGGTGTGTTATGATTTAATTTGGAAGGTCCAAAGGGTTTTTATTCAACAATAGTACTGTTTCAGATGTGTTTATTTACCTCGATGACTTAGAAGAATAGGGTATTGTGGTTTATGGTGTTGATCGGTAAGTTTGCATTCAACAAGCAAAGATCACAGCCCAGTGTTAGTCCAGTAGATTTATCTACATTTCGGCTTAGTCTTGCGATATTGCGGCTACTTGATTTACTTGATCGAGAAGCTCAATGAAGTTGGATAAGGTTGTTGTAGACTATCATCTTTGGTGATGCTTCATGTGATGACTCTCCATAGGGTCCTGTTGAATTGACCATGGTTGCTAAATAGTGATGTACTTCTCCATACTTGTTTCGAAGTTTTTCGTAATAATTTTCTTTGCGATTTTTTAATCTTCTAACAAACAATATCGTATTTTGTTTGTTTTGGTTTTTTGCTTTTGTCTAGTCACATTTGCCTTTGATATTTCATTAAATATTTTGGATAAGTCTTTTTTAAATGCTTGTTGCCTCGGGGCGTATTCGTTAAATTGTTTCATCTCGACTGCTGTGTTTAGTTGGAGTTGAACTTAATTAAAGTCTTCTTTGGTAAAGGCGTGGTTTTGGTTCATTTCTGAAAGTGGATATGTTCCGGGTCGTAAATTCGAAATGAAGTTGAAACCTCTCGTCTGGAGATGTCTGTTGTCCATTGAGTGACTGGTGTTAAATAAATAATATCGTGCAGGAATCCCAGTACTTGATTCCCAGATAATACACAATGATTAATAACGTAGTTTTCGTCTTCGGTGAAGTCCACCTCCAACCAATGTAAACGTACACGCAGCTTGAATGAACGCCGGTACTGTCTTTGAGTGTCTGCTCTGTAGAACACTGGTTCATCAATCGGGATAAGGAAGAAAATATTCTTTGGTTTTTAGACTTTGGCTTTAGGCTTTTTCACTGAAGAGTGAAAAACAAGTAACTCAAATGAAGACTGGTTTGAATCTAATTTATTTCTTATTCCAATAGGCTTTTATATACAATATTATTTATACTTATTTTTCATCAACTCACAATGTACAAAAGAGATATTTTTATATTTATATATTATGAATATTGTTATTTAACGCACTCCGCTTAAATATAAAGGTGCGCTTTATCGCTTGCGAACAATCGCGACACAAGTGCATAGTATGTGATGGCTCGTTTCATCTGCCGAATCACATATTCTGCAGTTTTCACTTTCCACTTTTCCCAAGTTTCTACAAATGGTATTGGAGGGTACAATGACCTGTCATTAGTCCGGCGAAAGTTCTTAGCTCTTTTCTTGTGAGTTCAATCATCTTGTGGCTGTGATAGAGTTTGATAAGTCGTTTTGATTGACGTAGGCCTGGTACATTGTTCCAGTGCTTGCGTCTTCTATTCTTTTCCCATTTTTGCACCACCTCTCTTCTGTGCGCCATGGAGAGTCCGCAAAACGGCTCTGGTTTATTCGTAGACGTAAAAAATAAGGGTTCCCATTTAAGATATAAAAGTTGACCCCCTGCCCCGCCCCTTGGAGGGTGGGAGTGAAAAAAATTGTATGGGATTAGATGGCCCTTTCGAAACCATCAAACTTTTATTTGGAACATTTTTTTGTAGGACGCATATGTGTCGAGATATTGCAGTGGATTTATTAAAATGGGTCACCCGGTACAAACCTTGACGATGAAAATCAAAGAATGCACGAAGGTGTCCAAAATTCCTGGGCCCAAATTAAAACTAAAGTGCTGGATTACAAATAACTTAAAAAAATAAGCTACGCAAGGATTTAAAAACACCATACAATATAGAACTTGAAAATCAATTTAAAAATCTTAGAAATAAGCTACAGATGGATATACGACGGGCCAAAATAATTTAAACACAAAATAATCGCCGGCGCCGGAAATATGAATACTTTATGGAAAACCGTTAAAGAAGCCGCTGATTCAAGACAATCCAATCATTATTCAATCAATAGAATTAGTCAAAAAAAGTAAACATCTTCTCTTCAAGAAATCGTAGATTCGGATAATGATTACTTCATAAATATCGTACCTAATATTGCGGCCACAATCAATAATCAAAGTGACTATAAAAATTTTAATAGACTTTCTAATACTAATTCATTGTTTTTACAACCGACCTCCGAAGCTGAAGTCGTATTTATTATCTCAAATCCAAAAGCAAAAAACTCATATGGAATGGATAAAGAAATTTCCTAAAAAAAATAACACAATATATTGCTCATCCACTAATTATAATAATAAATGCTGCAATATTTGAAAGAAAGTGGCCATCACTATTTAAAAATGCTATAGTTAAGCCAGTGTACAAAAAGGGATATTAATATCTAACATCGGGAAAGTCTTCGAGCTTGTCATTAAAGACAAAGTCACCTGCTTTTTTAATAGAAACAAAACCTTGAACAAACATCAATATGGTTTTACATAGGGGAAGTCAACTGAAGATGCATTTCGACAAGAGCCGGACATCTTTATGTGTCTTTTTAGATCTGCAAAAAGCTTTTGACGCTGTAAATCACGAATATCTCCTAGAAAAATAAAATAAAATAAGCGTAAGAGGTCTAGCAAAAAACTTACTAGAATCATATCTTAACAACAGAAGACAATGCGTTGAATTTTATGGAAACAGAAATACTGAGAAGGTAGCACGGTGTGGGGTTCCCCAGGGAACAGTTTGGGTCCTATTTTGTTTTTAGTGTATGTGAATGATATATTTGATATTAAATCAGAAGAAAGTTTTTGCAGATGATTTGGCCATATTTTACAAAGATTTGAGCTGGGAGGAGTTAAAAAATGGTTAAATTAGATGTGTGAAAAATATTCGAGTACCTGGACTGTAATTTTTTGCTACTAAACATCTCTAAAACCAAATTTATACCTTTTTACCTGCCATTATTAGCGTGGCAGGTCCAACATTTCATAACCTTGAAGTAGCTACAAATCAGAAAATAATATCGACATCACTGTAAACATAAACTACTTAGGAGTCTTGTTGGACCAACACTTAAGATGGGACAAGCACGTCGAATATGTACTAAAAAATTAAGATATGCAACGTGCTTTATAAAAGAAATGTATAAATATCTTAATTATGAATAATTAAAAATTATATATCATGCTCTAGTGGCAAGCCATCTATATTATGGTATTACTTGAAGGGCTTATATCACTCGAATTAGTGCGAGAAGAACTTCGTTTATTTTTTTGTCGGATGATTTCTTTCTTTCTAATGTATTGTAGGTATGAATTAATACGTCGAGAATGAACGGGCTAAAAGGACTCAAATAAACTCTATGAAGAAAACAATTTACATGAATAAACAATTAATGTATTAAGAACGATTTTCAGATAATCCACAACGTATTTGATAGAGTTCAATCAAGTCCAGCAATTTAAATATATTATATACAACCAAATTTTGATTTATGTACGATTTTCTAATATGAAAACGTAGATGTTAAAAAATATAAATTATATGTGAGGCATTTACTATATCTTTATTTAATCGCGACATTGTTCTCAAAGGCCCATAATTGACTTCTGCAGGAAAGAGATATGGTTTAACTATGTTATCAAATATAACTCTTGTAGAAGTATTCATTTATATGTTCTAAAGATAAAGTCTACAAAAAAAAGTATTTTAATTTCACGCCGAGAGAATATTAACATTAAAACTTTATAATTCAATTTAGGGAAACTTAGAATATTTTTTAAATAACTTTCTTATCATTTTGCGAAAGCTTATTAAATATAAGAGAAAACAATTAATTAACACTTGGGTTGTTACATTAATTATAACAACTTAGTTAAGCAAGCCTGTTATGCATTAATAAGTTCTTCACATCTCTCTATAAAACAGATTTTAATCTAATATATATGATTATAAATGTTATAAATAAGGTAATTAAAAAAATATTGAATAGATTCTTTATTGATATTCTATTAAATATTGCTTCTATTAGGTAGGTATTTTATATAATAATTATATATAATTAATCAAAATGTAATAATAATTAAGTATTTAAAATAGCTTAATACCAAACTAATTAATTCATTAACTATGGAGGCTTCTACTTCGTTATACATTTTAATCATGGTTTCAATACATTCACGTATCATTTTCAAACCGAAAGTAACCTAAACTACATAACGTGCGGTATTTATATACAAATGGATTATGGATTTACAATGGCATTAAAAATAGGAGTGTATACTCAAGCTGGTCGTTAATTACTGGAGTTTCCGGAATAGCGCGTGCTTTATAAATTTTTAATGCCATTGTAAATTCATAATCCATTTGTATATAAATACCGTACGTTATATAGTTTAGGTTACTTTCGGTTTGAAAATGATACGTGAATGTATTGAAACCATTGGTCACCATATAAATAAATAACTGTTATACAAAACAAAGTAATTATTGTGTTTAATTTTTGAAACTAATTAATGTCAATTATTTTTATTCTAGGCGTGAAGTATTAAAAGAATGGACGGACATTTCGGAGGGCATCGGTGCTCCGGAATGGAGATTATCCCTTTGCCTGCTGGCCTCGTGGCTCGCCACATTCGTTGTGTCCAGGAACGGTGTTCAGAGTTCCGGGAAAGCGTCGTACTTCCTTGCAATTTTCCCCTATGTCATCATGATAACGCTGTTAATTAAGGCCGCGACTTTGGAGGGTGCGAGCGAGGGGATGCTGTACTTCGTGAAGCCCGATTTTGAAAAACTGCTCGACGCGAAAGTAAGTCGGACATTTCATTAATTACAGGAGGAAAACTAACCGGCGCCGGGGGTAAGAACGCGGTTATTAATTACTGCGAAATTACATTTGCGTAATAGCAAAAAAATAATTGGCCGGATGTAGTTCTGAACAATTAATTACGAATCCTGTGTTTTGCGTTCGCGTCAACTACACAATCATTATTAAATGAAATATGTGTTTACAACATTAATAGTATTTTCGTTATCATTTTTAGCTTTTTATAGTTTGCTGTTTTTAATAATTGCATCTAACCAGGACATTTCTACCTTAGACATTTCTGGTTTGGTGTAATATTTGCATAATATTGCAAATATGTTAATTTAAGCTTCTCGATTTGGAAATAAAGCATTTAAAACTATAATAATATGAATAGAATTTAGTTATATTTATTAGAAAAGTATTTTCACAGACATGCTTGGTCAGCAACAAGGAAAAATCAGAAACTATTTTTAGCAATATATGCGAGGGATAGCGGGAAAGCAATTTTTATCAGAAAAATATATTTATATTTCCCAACCACAACTCACATCGAATCCACTGGCCTAAAAATCTTCCCTCTACAATAATCTTATAATAATCGGGTCCTAAATATGAATATTACCAAACGAAAACAACTTGTCTAACTCAAATTATATACGTAACACTACGCCAACTACACCTGACCTCCTTCTTTGTAGTAGTAAAATCCAACACCTTATCCACGTGACGTTAATTGACCTTCCCGTAAGTAATATCTCTTTTTATAAACTAATTTTCAGATGCAGTTAAAAGATATACCTTTACCTATACAAAATTTCCCTTTAAATACCCCCAATATAATCAGAATCCTAAATTTCCTGTATAAAAATTAATTATTCCTTGGAAGGGGAAGCAGAACATAATTATAACTTGCATAACCAAACAAGACGCCGCACAGTGTGGGATTTTACAAATCTAGCTGGAAAAAATTATAAATTATCATAAAACATCTTTTTGAATTGTATTAGTTCATTTAGGACGTAAAATAAGTTTAAAAAATATAATCCACGCATATTTCTACAGAAATGTATATACATTTTTACATAGTTTTTATTTTGTCGTAGGATGGATATATTTTTAGCTGCTTATCTAATGCCGATCTGCTAATAATTTCATATTTTCTGTACGTTAATTTTGTTGTACTTATCAATGCCAATGCTTCTTCTGTAAAATACTGAGGTGTTTGTTGGCCTGTGGTATGAAAAGCTTTCTTTCCTTTAGTTCGTCTTTTTGGACTTGAAAGCAATTGCTGCAACATAGAAGCAGCATTTCTTTTGCCAGATTTCTTCAACTTAACATTGAACTAAAGTCTTTTTTCGGCAGCTCACTTTTTTTGCACTCTTGATTCCACTTGTACTGGGTGCATACAAATTAATTGTTGTAATGGTAGTATTTAATCAATTATTGAACTTGTTTAAAAAGATATTTTTATTGCGATGATACGCCTTCCATCTTTGGTTGAATCTGATCGTGAACGAATGAACAGTCCGGTTTAATTCGTCTTGCGATATTTGAAAACAATGATGTATGTTAAATTTACTTTTAAGGTAATCCACAAGTCATTTTCAGTCGCAGAAGAAGTTGATCGTGGGTTATTATCGTCACTTTTTAACACTTGGATATCTTTGAAATACGCAATTTATCGCACTCAAAATTTTATTGTATATATTCTAGATGGATCCAAAATTATAAAAAATATAAAATCATGGCGTACAAACATGTACAAAAATTTTGGCAGTCTAATGAAATCACCACTTCTAAGTAATTTCTGATTTTTTATCGAATATTCTTTGCTAAAATTTTATTAAAAATACATAATTGAGGAATATTTATTAGGGTACAATATAAACTACAGACCTTGATGTAAATTATCTATGGCAAAAATGTTGTCACAAATAAATACTTTATATAATACGACCTTCACAATTTACGCGTAAGGAATGACTGCGAAGCGGTTTTGAAGTGACAAATATTTAACCTCTTTTGTCGAACGATTGACAATAAAGCCGGGCATCTACAGATTTTATATTTTGCTAATGGCATATTTAGTACCTTAGCTAAGCATTTAGTGGGTTATAAGTAAATATTTTGTATGTTGTTTTTAGCACTTTTTTCCTCCTGGATTAGCAAAATCCCACACTGTGCGCCGGCCCATTATAGGTTATTACCCACAGGTCAATAACGCTGCTTCCGGTACCGGGGAAAATGTTTGAAGCAATCATAAAAAATAAGGTCGCAGATCATATTTCCCAGGCTATCCCTCAGTATCAGTTTGGTTTCCTACAAAACAGATCCACTCATCTTAACCATAATCACCTCTAACAGCGTAACAGTAAACCTCGCAAAACTGTTATATCAAAAGGCATTAGATTAAGAATGTCACAGAGGTTTGCTGCTTAAATGTAACTCCTTGTCTATTTCACTACATTTTCTACTCCTAACTGATTATGTTTTAAGTAATAGATCTCTTAATGTCAGAATAGGGAATTTTTTCCCCCTTACATTCATACCACAGCAAGGTACCCCACAAGGTTCCCGTATACCCACCCATTCATAGCATCTTCCTCCATGACATATATAATTCAAATCCCAAAATCCCTACGTGTATTGTTAATATTTACTGACGACACAGCACTTCTAACCCATGGTAACACACTTCAAAAGCGCTTACTACACTGAATGGGATAATTGACACTCTCCAATACTGATTTACCAAGTAGAAAATATCCATTAATTCCAATAAATTAGGGCAACCCCATACGTAACACACGTATCACACCATCCACAACTTTCCTTCAAACCCCATTCCCAATTCCTTAATCTAGAAATTAAAATTTAAACCACACATTTTAGACACCTAATATACAAACAACAAGGACAATTTATATCTTTAAATACCTGACCTCTGTCAGATTATGCTGCAATCCTTTTTAAACCCTCCTCTTCCCAATTTTACTTACAGATGATATTATTATTATTATTATGCTTTGGATTACCTGTTAACAAAATACATTAATATACACATTCATAAAAAAATACACTAAATTTTGAGCACAGGAATCACAGGTGGACTTTATTCTTCAGAATGTTCTTTCAGTCAAACCCTGATGGAATGTTATTTGTTCCAGACATTTTTCTACAACCGTAGATATTTCGTTACGTTATATTTCATTTATCAAGCATCTGTAAAATTTGTGTGAACGATCGGCAAAATCAAACTAAGGCATCCAAATCAATCTATACACAACCCCTCCAATACACTACTTTACCAAAAAACGCACTGCTTAATCGTTCACAAATTCATACACTTAAACACCCCTATCCTAATATCTTCCAATTCATAGCATCTTATGATTCACCTTCATCTTCACCAACATAACATAACGGATAATTAACCACCGAGCTAATAAAGCTAGGCAGAAAGACTGGAGGTCGACAGTCCAAAAATTTAAACTACGCTAGGTAATACAAAAATTATTGTATAAATAAGCTACAATTGATTGTTTAGAAGATATTTAAAGTAATCAATTAAGTTGAAATCAGAAAGTAGATAAAAAAGTAGTAATTAAATTTATACAAAAAAATAAAAATAGTTAAATTTTTATTTTAATTGCTAATCTCAGTAGAGAATCTAAGGACGATAAATAATACGCTCTTTAAAAATAGTTGAAATATATAGAAAATTAAGTTAAAAATTCAAAATTGAAAGAATAATTGCTCGAAACACTTAAATTCTGAGTAAACTTTAAAAATAATTTTATTATACAAGGTGGCACAAAAGTTTGAATTAACTGTCAGATAGTTATACATGTAAAAAAGAGCTCAGTTTTCATTAAAAGTTTATTTGAAAGTGTATTATTGGTTAGATTACTTGGAAAAAATTGTACTCGTTTTACTGCATTTAGAATTGTTGCTTGTGAAACATCTGACTTCAAATTGGCGATTTCTTCTTCAATGTTAGCTTGCAAGTCTTCAAAGGTTCGTGGTTTGTTGTGGCAAATACGGGATTTTAAAAAGCCCTGAAGGAAGAAGTCTGGTGCAGTTAGATCTGGTGATCTGGACGGCCAGTTGAAATCTCCAAAACGGGATATCACTCGACCTGGAAATTGGTGTCTCAAAATCTCCATAGTTGCCCGAGCTGTGTGAGAGGTTGCTCCGTTCTGTTGAACCAACAATGATCAAGACCTAATGCAGCACATTGCGGAAAAAAAACTCGTTTAGCATCTCGCCATTTACGGTTACGGCGGCGCCATCGGCGTCTTCAAAAAAGTAAGGACCAATCACTTTTTCACTGAAAATGCCGTACCAAAGAGTCACTTTGGGGGACGCAATGGATCTTCATGCATTACATGTATAAGCCCCAGAAACGCGAATTTGATTGTTAGCATAACAGCTTGAAATGTGGAAATGGGCTTCATCGCTCATTATGATTTTTGATACAAAATTATCATGTGTATCACTAAATGGATTATTGACAACTAATTCACTATATATCTACATCATAAATATCAAAGAACACTGACCTTTGACGCCATCTGCAAAAATGGCGGCCAATTTAAACTATGACATTACTTTTGCGCCACCTTATACAACTAAATTCAATTTCCAATAATAAAGTAAGCAAAATTTGAATATTCATAACAAACATTTTAGAAAATAATTTAAAATAATAATGTTTAATTTTCAACTAATTCTGTTAAGAATATTAAAAGTAATCGGTTAATATAAAAAATAGTTGAAGCTATTACAAATGTTTACGGTTGAATATTCCCCGCCATCTTATCATTTTAATCCCCGAACTCCTAATAAATTGCTTCTGCAACGTATAAATCCAAAAAGGTGCCCCTCAAGGATACCCCATTTTAAACATTTTATATAATCTATACTGTTCAGACATTTTCAACGCCGATTCTGACATCTTTAATACAAACGTATAACCACTCCTACTCGTTGATGACACTGCCCTAGTATTGCATGGTCCCACCTTATAATCTGCACTCTCTTCCTATAAATTATGGCTTAATTCCTCGAAAAATTTTCTCTAAGTGTATTGAAATAAATCCTTTAAAATCTAAGTTTCTCAACGCTTTTCACAGAATAACTCCTTCATCTCCTAAAATCAAAATCCTTATATCAAAAGTTTCCCTCTCCCACACTTGTAAAAACCTTGGAATAATATTCGGCCCCAAATTAACATTTAAATCCCACGCCCTTTCCATTAAATCAGAACTCAACGCAAATTTCGATTTCTAATGTATAAAAACCAAGATATTTCAAAACAAACAGCTGTCAATTTATACGAGTACCAAGCAATGTGCCGCCCCTTGCTTGACTACAGTGCAATCCTCTTCTCTCAATGTCGCCCCTCAACTTTCCATTTCTAGTAGCACACAGATTCGCACTTCGCTCCCTGACCAAACTGCGTCACCCTAATAACCCACTCTACAATCCAATAAAGTACTCTACGAAGAAATCCATATGATCCCGACTTCCGTACGTATGTTAGTCACTGCTGAAAAATATCCACTAAACCTCATAATTATAATCTTCTGAATAAATATCGCACTCCTACAATATACAACTAATACATTATATCAAATCATAAAACCTATAATTTTGCTTTATATCTGTAAGGGCATGACAAATAGACTGTGCGATAGGCCAGACAGGTACGAACTAACCTTTTCTTTTAAAGTATATAATTAATGATTAATGATAGAACAAATCGCACCAGAAAATTTAAGATAAATAAAGAATAATTCCTCTCACAATTCATGAATTCATTTGTGCGAATCATCAGAACAGTTAAGCTAGCTAGCAAAGAAATTTTTTTTTCCCTCACCTTAAATTCAAAGACAGGGCTGAAAGACCTCAGGTCTATAGCCTAGACGGACTAACACCATCTATTTGTATTGTGTTCATATTTATTGTTATTATGTATTTTGTATTGTCTAAATAAAGATTATTGTATTGTATATATAAAGAATAATTACATAGAATAACAGTAATTTATCAATGTTCAAAAATAGTTTGTAGGAGTTAAAAATTCACATTTCAAAGAATACTTGAATAATTCAGTATTGGAGAATACTCAACTTTTTTGTTAACTATATAAAATTATTGCATACATGATAATTTTTTGTTTGAACGTCTTTCTAATTCTTAGTTTGTTGTGTATCCTTAGTAGCACAACGTAAACTTTTGTTTACAATATAACTATAGTTTATATAAAAATAACACACAGTTTATTCCTTACTTCACTTGTTTATTAAGTGTTAAATGTAAACTGTGTGTTATTTTTATTTGAAAACACTTCACGTAAACTCAAACCAACATTATAGTTTATCAATAATACACAGTTAATATAAACACGATGTTCATTTATTGACATCCAAACAACAATTGAAATATATCTCGCTCCAAAAGCAGAACGCCAACTTAACAATAAAACAGAACTTACATTTATGCCAATGTATACATAATATACAAATGATAAAAATATATTTATTTTATTAATACATTCTTAAATAATTATATAATAATTGGCTTTCTAGACTAAAGTAATAAAATAATCGCAAGAGAATGTCATAAGAGATGCAATAAATTTTGGATTTAGAGTATATAATTTGAGTTGAATACACTCAGCATAGTTTCTACAAAATTAGGACCTAATTCCATCAATTTTGGAAAATCGCAATCCTCCAGATATTCTACTACTTCTTTTAACATTTAGCATTTTAGAAATAATGGGTAGCACTACTAGTCTGATATATAGTTAGCACCATAAACTAAAAATTCTTATACTTTCTATAAAGTACCATCCTTAACTATTAACTGTCTAAATTTTATGACATTTCATTGACTTTCATTAAACGAGTTATAGTTTTGAAGTAGCGCTACCTCTGAATTAATTTTTATTATGGAAAAAAAAGTGAATTTCGTGTTTTGATTCGCTACCTTATGGATACCGGTGTTCATCACCTCATATTAGGTTTCGTAGAGGTGAGAATCATCATTGAGTAGGAGAGGCTACGTGACCCTTTTGAACCCCAAATATTAATAATAATAAATTTAAAAAAAAACTTATCTCCTTTATGTCTAACTCAAAGTTTATGGGTATCATTACACTAACTACACTTGACCTCCTTAATCCCCAACGTGACGATAATCCCACATCTTTGTTTAGATGTTTTATCAATCCACTTTTAGTTGAAAATGCATCTCACCCCCAGAGACAATTTACAAATATTAAGAATGTGACATTAGCAATGCAAAGTAACAAAGGATATGTCAAAATTTACAAATCATCATGAACGTATTGACCTTCCCGCAATATATCTTTTTATAAACAAATTTTCAGACGCAGTTAAAAGATATTCCTTAACCTATACTAAATTTTCATTTAAATACCCCTCCCTAGATGTATCCTCCGACTGATGAAGTACGAACGACAACTATACAGAGACTTTCAAACAGCAGGTGAAACCCACATAACACAAAAGTTGAATAATATAAACAAAGACATTCATAACCTGACAAAAGAATACAAAGGAAGAAAATAATACTGGCATAAATTTTAAAATTTAATATTCATCATTCAAAACCTCCCGTTCTACTTCTATCCCGAACGACGACATAACAGAAGATGAATAATATAACGTTCTATATAATGGTAAAAACACTGCACCCGGTTATGATAACATTATCCGATCCATATTAATAACTTTACTCGATCTTATCCACCGATATATAATCCGAATCCTAAATTTCCTTTATAAAAATCAAATTATTTTCTTGGAGTAGAAGCAGGGTATAATTATTTGCATTACCAAATAACTTTGACCCTTTAAAGGTTAGTTAGTTAGTTCTTCCTGTATTCAAAGCAATCATAAAAAATGCTCCTAGATCACATTTTCCACGCTATCCCTCGGTATCAGTTCGACTTCCTACAAAACAGATCTTCTCATTTTCCTTTCACCATAATCACCTCTAACAGCGTAACAGCAAACCTCACAGTTCGCAAAACTGCTATAACGTTTCTCGTTCAATGTCAGAATAGATAATTCTCCCTCCCGTACATTCATACCATACCGAGGTGCTTCCCATATTCCCACACCTGCATAATATCTTCGTCCATGACATATATAATTCAAATTCCAGTTATTTGCATTAAAATGCGTACTGCTTACTATTTGTTGACGAATGTTAAGTGAATGATTGTAGGAGACAAATGTTTAAGTCTAGGAGTTTTTAATGATTAAGCTGTAAACAGGTGTTTCCGGGTAATGAAAAACTTTATAGCAAGGTGTATTAGATGTTCTTTAATCGGAAATACTTAGGTTTTTTGATAAAGTAATGTTCAGAAGAGTAATGTAGGGATTATTTAGGCTGAGGCACCCACATAATTCCTTTCCTATGTAGAATGCGAAGGGATGATAGTTCGCTGACCTGTTAGTTTTTCACAACGAGAGGATGAGAATTTAGAAAAATAAATACAGCATAGTCCAACAGAGCATGTATATTCATAAATTATAACTGCTGAATTTTGTAGATATATCTTGTTAAATATTTTATGGTAGAGGCTTACTTCGAGGTAAATCTTGAATGACTTGTAATTGAGACACAATAACTTTACCACTATATTAGTGGTAAAACAAAGTTATTGTGTCTCAATTACAAAATATACCTTGTTGTTTGTATGTAAGGTGTATAAAATGCCCATTTTTGTTTCTAATATTTAGTTTAAGGATTTAAGAATGGGATTTGAAAGACAGTTTAGGGTAAAAGCAAATTCCAAGATACACACACGTTGTGGATTCTGTGATACGTGTGTTATGTATGGTAATGCCAGTAAGGGATAAGAAGGCAAGATTTATTTGGATTGATGGATAATCTCCATTTGGCAAATCAGTGTTTGAGTGTCTATCAGCCCTTGCAGTATAGTAAGTGCTTTTTTTACCATAGGCTATAAGTGCTATGTCGTCAGCAAATAGTAAACAGCATGCGGTGATGTTAAAATATCTTGAATTTGAATTCTATATGTTTTTAAGATGTTATAGAGAGGTGAGAACAGAGCTTGTAGGACACCTTGCTGTGATATGAATGCAAGGGAGAGACAATTACCAATTCTTACATTGAGAGATCTATCATTTAAAACATTATCCATTGGGAGTAGAAGATGTAGCAGAATAGAAAAGGAGTTATTTAAGCATTTACACTCTTTGTCATACTGAAACGAACGTCTTTTGGATATCAAAGTATAGGCTATTGCTGTTTTGTAACCGTCGAGGTTTGCTGTTTAATCAAAATATATGAAAAAATAAATGATTTAATTAAGCAATTAATTAAAAACAAAGCACAGTTTAAATTTCCAAAAATATGAATATTTGCCAGAAAAAATAGTAAACAGCAGTTTTGACTTAAACAATATATTAATACTGAATAAAAAAAGTGATGATATTGGAGAATTAATGCTTTATTTATATATTTTTTCAATATTATTGAGAATATTCATTTCTTAATAATACATTGTTTAATTAATCTCCTAAAGAGTCTTTAAAACTATTAAATTAAGAATAGAGTTCTGATCGAACAATAAAATTTACTAAATACTCTTAGGAGTTTAGTAAAAGAAGTGTTTTTCTGTTTACAAAATAAATGAAAGAAATTAAATTTTGGCACAAAATTATAAAGAACTAGGTTTAAATGAAATCATTAAAAATAATCAAATGAATTGAAATTGTAAAAATGTACATAATTTACTTCAGTGATTTAAATTTACAAAAAAAAAATCACCTCATCATTTTAATCCACAAACTCCGAACCAATTGTTTTATTTTGAAGGCAATAATCATTTCATATATATAGTTCAGACATTTTTAACTCCTATTCTGATACTAATTAAAACACTTTGACTTTGTTTGTATAACACTGTATTTATTTTGTGACTATAGTTTCGGTAACTAAACGTACCATTATCAAACATAAAGTGATAATGTTTGATAATGGTACGTTTAGTTACCGAAACTATAGTCACAAAATAAATACAGTGTTATACAAACAAAGTCAAAGTGTTTTAATTAGTGTTCAACATGTATAACGAAGTAGATGCCTTAAAAATAAATAAAACCTATTCTGATATTTTTAATCCAATCGTATACCCACTCCTATTCACGGGTGATACTGCCCTAGTATTACATGCTCCCACCCTATACTCTGCATTCTTATCTCATCAATCATCGCTTAATACCTCGAAACATGGTTCTTTAAGTAGCGTAAAATAAATCCCTTAAAATCCAAGCTTTTCATCCCTTTCCATAGAACAACTCCTTCATCGTCTAAAATCAAAATCTGTACATTAGAAGTTTCCCCCTCACACACTAATGTATAAAAACTGAAAAAATTCGAAACAAACAGCCGTCAATATATGCAAAACGTGTACCGCCACTTTTTGATTATAGTGCAATCCTATTCTCACAATACTGGCCCTAAACTATCCATCATTTTTTAGTAGCAGAAAGATCCGTATTTTGCACCCTGGCCAAACTGCAACACCATAATACTCAACAACACATACAATAAATTATCACTTAGTAAATATAAGGTTTCAAAACATTGTTTTTATTGTTCTACAACAATTGTTTCGCTACACAGTGGCTACATCAGGTATATTACAAATGTGAAACAATTTTTTGAAACCTTACACTCTATCAGAATTTTACTAGCACTAACTCCAATATCCAATAAACTACTCTACGAAAAAAAACCAAATTATCCTGATTTCGTTATGTATGTTAGGCATTGTTGAAAAGTGTATCACTAAACCCCATAATTACAAGATTGTAAATATATTGTGAAATAAAAATGGTAAAATATTTTGTGATTTATTTGGATAAATCATATCGTTTGAGTATTGAAGAATACTCAATTTTTTCTAATATAGACATTTGTCAAAACATATGTAATTTTATTGCATATATGATAATTGTTTGAGCGTCTTTCTAATTCTGGCATCTTAAATAATTAAGTAATAATTGGCAACTCTCTGGACTAAAGTAATAAAATAATCGAAATGAAATGTTATGAGAGAAGTAGAAAATTTTACTTCGAGGAAGCAATAGTGCATATAAACTCAAGTTGAATACACTCAGCGTAGTTCCTACTGTGACTGCATCTAAGACCATTCTATTATTTGCATTAAAATGAATTTTTAAGTATTTTAGAAATAATGGGTAGTACCACAAGGGCTGTAAAGTCTTTGACCTGACAGATAGATATTATTTTCCATAGAGTACCACTTACGGGGGTGGTTTGAAAAGTCCGCGCAAAGTCCGAGAGATGGCACCACCGGCGCGTATCGAGGTCATGTTTAGTTAGTAGAATCTCTTGAATGAACGTACACCAAGTTTCAGCCATATTGGTCTATTTCTTTGTGTTTGGCATTCGTGTTTTCAAGAAATGGACGAAAAATAATTTCGTGTGGTGATTAAACATTACTTTATGAAAGGCAAAACACCAAAGGAGACTAAAGAGTAGCTTAATAAACATTATGGTGACTCTGCACCTTCGATTAGGACAGTTTATAAGTGGTTTCAAAATTTTCGGACTGGATATATGAGCACAAGTGACGCTGAACGTTCTGGACTGCCTGTGGAGGTTACGACTCCAGAAATCATTATCAAATCCATGATAAGGTGATGGATGACAGAAGAGTTAAGGTGCGTGAGATTGCTATTGTTGTTGGCATTTCCACTGAACGGGTATATAATATTTTGCATAAAATGCTTTGCATTTGGACATGAGAAAGCTATCCGCAAGATGGGTGCAGCGATTGCTCACGCTTGACCAAAAACGGAATCGTGAAAAGTATTGCAAGGATGGTTTGCAGCTGTTCTAGATGAATCCGGAGGACTTTAAGCGTCGTTTCGTCACTGTGGATGAAACACGTATACATTACTATACTTCTGAGACCAAACACCAATCTAAACAATCGGTTACCAAGGGGGAATCTGCACCAAAAAAGGCGAAGACCGTTCCTTCGGCCGGAAAGGTTATGGTGACTGTCTTTTAAGATTTGTAAGGGATAATCCTCATCAAATATCTGGAAATGAGTAAAGATATTACAGGTAAATATTATTTATCGTTATTGGATCTTTGAAAACCGAGCTTGGCCCACCCGATAGTCCTTTTCCATAACGACAACACACCAGCACACACCTCAGCAGTTGTGGTCGCAAAATTAATAGAAATACGATTCCAACTCGTTTCACATCCCCCCCAATCCCCAGACTTGGATCCCTCGGACTACTATTTGTTCCCCAATTTGAAGAAATGGCTGGCGGGACAAAGATTTTATTCAAACGAGGAGGTGATTGCAGACACTAACAGATATTTTGCAGACATGGACAAATCCTATTATTCGGAAGGAATCAACAAAGCAGAATATCGTTGGACGAAGTGTATAAGCCTAAAAGGAGACTATGTTGAAAAATAAAAAAGGTTTACCCCAAACACGTTAGTAGTTTTTATTTTTGCACGGACTTTTCGATTGACTGGGGTACAAGTTATAGCTGTTAATGTGACACTACTTTTGAATTTATTTCTACTATGGGTAAAGGTGTTATGATGATCGAAAATATACTGGTTTGCTACATTTCGTCATTACCTTATGAGAACAAGTGATGCGCCATGTTCAGGAAGGTCAAATGAGACAGTTTATGTTTTCTGGATATTCAGAAAATCATGAAAATCGTGTTGAATGACCGCAAAATAAAATTGAGTGAGTTAACTAATAGTACAAGCATCTTAAAGGATTGGGTTGGTCATATCATTCATGAATATTTACACTTGAAAAAGTTTTGCGCGCGTTGGGTGCTGCAATTTTTTACCATTGATCAAAACGGGTTCGACTTTCAAGCAAAATATGGCCCCGTTTGACCGCAATAAGAAAGAGTTTTTGTGTTGATTTGTGACAATGGATAAAATATGGATCTATCCCGGTCAAAACCGTCTGAACCGCTTGAAGACACAACATTCAGCAGACAAGGTTTTGGCCAGTATTTTTTGGAATGCGCACGATTTATTATTAATTGATTATATTGAATATGTAAAACTATCAATAAGGAATATTACTGTGCATTACTGGTTGAATTGAACAACGAGATCAAAGTCAAAAAGACATTATTTTAAATTAATTTTCAATGAATAATTGAATATATATATATTTCGTTTTTATTAAATGATCTGTAATTTACGTGGTTTTAAACTCTAGATACATGTTTGTTCGTTGCACACTGCGATTGAGTGAGATGTCTTAATTGAAACGAATCAATGCATTTGGCATTTTAGCAATTAATGTGTAAATTAAAAAAAATATACTTAAAGCAGGCCTCTCAATTATTAGTCAAGTACGCTACCATCTACGCCACCCAGGCACAGTGCTAGGAACCGAGGTGCTCATACACCACTTGATATTATGGTATTTACCAAATTTCCGCACCAGCCAGAAATGATAGGGACGAAGGTGATTATCTACCACATGGTATTATAGTTAATGAGCACCTTGGTTCCTATAACTGTGCCTGGATAGGACAGATACTAGATAGATACCATGATGGTCTCTTTCATATTCTACACAAATAAAAATATTGGAATCAGTGCAGAATAAGTTTCTGGTTTCAAAACTGTTTTTATTATTCTACAACAATGTTTCATATGCATTTCAGCATGCCGCTTGTTTACAAAGTTAATACTAAAATACTTTAAAATTTTCTGTATTCTCACAAGGCCATGTCGTGGCGCCACAGAGAAACGCCACTTAAGCGGCATTAGAAGCGCGACGACGCGCATAGATTCGATACAGATTAACGTCAGTTCATTCTTTTGACTCTGTAAAACTTTGTCAAAAAGTTGGGCACGAATTTTCGTATTTGCTATTTGGTTTTTCTCCTCCTCCTCCGTTAAAAGTGGCTCGTAATAGCGCGACAAACTCAACCACTACGCGCTTCTTAAGGGGCTACTAAAAAACGAGCGTATGTGTGAAACAATTATTTTTAATATGTTATTATGTTATCTAGGAAAGATTGGGGCTAGTTTGACATGAACGCTTTGAATATTTTTAATTTTAGTTTCTTATATAGAAATTTGATCTTGAGTTAAGTGAAGATTTAATTAATAAACTTCGAAAAAAATTTGCTTGTTCAGTAATTAAGATTTTTCCATTCTAATTAAATTTTTCCATTTAAAAATTTAAAACTGTTCCAATATCAAAAAACAGCTCGTTAGCGTTTTATTATTTTTCACCACTTTGAAATTATCTTTCTCATTTATATTTTATTTTTGTTTCTGCTAATAGTTGGAAAGATTTGCAGCACTTTTTTTTTTACTTTGTTTTTTTACATTACTTTCTCTTGAAAATTGAGATGTATTTAAAAACGTACGTATGATGAAATCTTCTGAACATAACTACGAAATTGGATTTATTAATTTTGTTCATTATTACATCTAAGGCACTGATTGAATCTGTTCTTTGTTTTGTAACAAGATTTAGTTTAGCGCTTATGATTACTTAAATCTCTAGGATGGGTTCAAATAACAATTTCAGGAAGTTTTTAAAGTATGTACTGTTTCAAAACATTAAAAAAACTAAAAAATGTTTTATAACAATTTTATTTTTAAATGAAACCCTGTTTTTCAACCTACCTTTTCACATAATTGCCGCCATTATTGGGGCATGTATCATATGGTAAAACAAGCTTTTGTATTTTGTTGTCATCAAATTCTATTACCTGATTTAAAAGCCACTGGTTCATGGTTATTATAAGGCTATTGTCGTTATCATGGCGCTTACCTACGAGATATTTCTTCAAATTTAGAAAGAAGTGGTAGTTAATGGGTATTAGATCTGGTCTGTACGGCCAGCCATACGATGCGAATCGACCTTGAGTTTGATTGGCTGTGTGCGGCCAGGTTCCTCTACTCAGCTCAACACAGTTTTCTTAATGTCTTACATTAATTTTCAATATGTATTGTTTGACCATGAGGTAAAGCAAAACACCCTTCCCAAACACTTTTTTCTGGCTAAACTTGTCTGATTGAATTTCACTTTCTTGTGAGAGACGTGACCACCCACGCTTCGTCATCTGTAAAATTTGGTTTCAAAAGTCACCCTCGGCAGCATAATGAACAAGGAATGTCAAAGCGCTGCCTAACGTTTGATCTCCTCCGTTAACATATTTGGTACCCATGTTGAACATATTTACATTATTTCATGAAACTTGAGAAAAATTATGAGATAAAGAAGAGATCCCAACGCATATGCGCGGACTGCCGATCGCAGCGCTGCAGCAGCGAAATTTCGAAACGGTACTTTAGAAAAATACCTCCTATTTACAATATTAATTAAGACTAGTGGTTTTCTTTTTGGAAGAAATTTTCTTTTTAAACTGTTGCGTTTTTCCTATATTGCTTCAAATCAAGAGATGTTGCACTTAATTTGCTATAAACAGTAATACATTACAAAATAAGTTTTCATTTAAATCACCTTACTCAATATTATCAATGTACTACCCAGTTATACTAGGAAGTTTCTATTAATATGTGTATACTTAATTAACTAATTTTGTCGGTTTTTTTTAGAATTATCAGATTCGATTTCCTTATCTCTAAACTAATTAAATATTAATGAACGAGTTTGCAGAATATCGCTGACAAATATATTCAATTATATCCTTCGAAGAAATATAACTAAAAATATTAATTTAATTTATTCTTCGAACAATTTTATATAATTAAATTTTCAAGGTTATTTTCAAATGTAAATATTACGCTCATTATAAATCGTGTTGGTTTCACATATGTATTTATATAAGCATACCTTTTCCAAAAAGAGTATGTTATCATAATAATTATGTGTCCTCACAATCATAACAGTACTACGTTAATAAGAGCAATATTCGAAACCAATAAATAGTTGTCAAGGAATAGGATTTAGTAATATTTATATATAAATATCTATGTGAATTATATAGAGTTGAAACTAGTAGGAGAAAAATATAACAAAATTATGAAAAATAAAACTACATACATTAAAAACTATTTATAATAATAACTAATTATTTATTTATTAATAGTACAATTACGAATAACCAAGTTAAATCTGTGGTAACAAAATAGATCGTAAATGTTTCGAGAATACCGAATTTAATAAACTAAAATATGTTCTGCGAAGTTAAATCTTCCGCAATAAAACTCCTATTGTTTTATTTTACACTCGTTTGTATTTTTATTATTCCTCTCTGCATGTAATTCCAAGCCCTCCAGGTCGAGAAATCTTATTTTACTATATTTCAAATTTCCTCCGTGACCCTTTTACGTCTGCAGCCTGTGTGCGGTTCTCGCCGGTAATTGATTCTGATGAAACGAGTCTCTTCATTTTTCCGCTATCTTCTACGTGCACCCATACAAGACCTGATTACATTGTCACCCCTGTTTATCTTATGAAATCATTTTACCGATCTCAGAATTTAAATTGTGAATTTAAATATAGATATAATTAAATGCGAATCAACGTGCGCACCGAAGAGAAAAATTATTTTAATTAAATGAAATGAAATGTCCGGATCGATTTTCAACCCTAAGGCGTATGTATTTTATGGTATATTTATATGATTAATAATATTTTGTTTATGGAAAATATTAATGGTACAAATAATTAATTAATGGATTTGTTTCGTTATTTCTTAATTAATTAATTTAAAATTACTATTCATATACATTTAATCAAATATATAATACAAATATAAAACAAGGACTAATAAGTAATAAAAATGTGCAAGTCTTTCCGGTTAGGTAATCGACCATCGTTTTTTGTATCCTGTCTTGTTAAAGAAATAATAAAATTGCCAGCTAGCAGAACTATCCAACGAATTAATGAAGGGTGCTTGAAGCGTGTTGTATTTTGAAGGGATTGTGATGGATTTAGTATTTATTTGCTATTGTTTTAAATTTTGCTGTGAAGTTCCTTTTGATCTTCTTGTCCATAAAGTATTCCCTCCTTCTATTACTATTTGGTCCTGCTTACATTTACACCCAAGCCTGTGTGCTTTCTTTTATCATTTTGTAGGACTTTCTGCTTTCTTTCTAATTTTTTTGTTCTAATATCTCCTTTACTCTTCTTGTTGTAGCCTGTCATTTATTTTTTTATACATATCGGGTTTGAATTTTTTCGTTTTTCATTGTAATTTTCTCCATTGCTCCTGGTGTTCCTTTGTAGTTGTTTCAGTCAGACTCTTCTTATCGATGGCTCGTCGGCATTCGTCGCCATACCGTTCAGTATTTTTCTGTTGTTTTATTTCTCTAATGGTTTCATTTGAAGTTCCTATTATAATGGTCTTTAGCTGCTTCCATTCTGCTTCTACGTTATTAATTGGAACATATTTTAATAGATTTGCGTGCAGTTTCATTTTATATTTTTGTTTTTGTTGTAGCAGTTCTGTGTTTCATTTTTTGCCTTGGCCAGTTTTCGTTTTTGCTACCATTGTAATTTTTTCTCTTAGTTTTCCTCCTATTAAGTAGTGGTTACTAATATTATTTCGCGTCGTGTTCATCCGTGAATATATTCATTTGAAAGCTACTGCCATTGCGCGTCGTTTTCAGTATATGTAATTTCATTGAAGCGTAAACACCATTTTTTTCTATTTATTTGAACATGTCGAACTTTGTGCCAAAAAAAGTGTTTTTGCGGGGAGTTCTTCTTCATTACTTTAACATGAAGAAAAGTGCTACCGAAAGTTATCGTATTTTAGTAGAGGGTTATGGTGACCATGCTTTTGCTAAAAGAACGTGCCAGAAGTGGTTTGCATGGTTTAAAAGTGGCGATTTCAACTTAGAAGACGATGAACGACCCGGACAGCCAAAAAGGTTTGAAGATGAAGAATTTGAGGCATTGCTTGATGAAGATGCGTGCCAAACGCAAAAAGATCATTGGGAGTTGATCAAGCAATCATTTTCAGACCTTCAAAAGCATCAGGATTCATTCAAAAGCTTGGAAATTGGGTGCCGTATGAATTAAAGCCAAGAGAAATCGAACGCCGTTTCTGCATGTCGGAAATGTTGCTTCAACGCCACAAAAAGGAGTCATTATTGCATCGGATTGTCACTGGTGATAAAAAATGGATTCATTGGATTCATAACTCCAAGCGCAAGAAATCGTATGTGAAGCCCGGCCAACCATCAACATCCACAGCAAAGCCGAATATTCATGGCGGCAAGGTAATACTCTGTATTTGGTGGGATCAGGAGGGTGTGTTCTATTATGAGCTGTTGAAATCGGGTCAGACGATCAAAGGGGACCTCTACCGAACACAATTAATTCGTTTGAAGAGAGCGATTGCGGAAAAACGACCAGAATATGCAACCAGACACGAATCCATAATTTTCCATCATGACAACGCTCGGCCACATGTTCCAAGACCGGTTCAAAACTATTTGGAAAACAGTGGGTGGGAAGTTTTACCTCACCCGCCTTATAGCCCAGACATAGCCCCTTCTGATTACTACTTGTTCAGATCAATGCAGAATGCCCTCACCGGAATACGCTTCACTTCACAACAGGGTATCAAAAATTGGATCGATTCATTCTTCACCGCCTAGCCGGAGAAGTTCTTTTGGGATCGAATCCACAAACTGCCAGAAAGATCGGCAAATGTTGTAGCTTCCGAAGGACAATACCTTGATCATTGAGTGTATAACCACTTTTTCACAATAAAGCCCTAATTTTCGAAAAAATTTTGTACCTCTCTAGCTTTTCCGCTAAGCTATTCATGACTTCTGTCTTCATTAGGGTTCGTATATTCCATGTTCCGGATTTTTATATCCATAATCTTGTCCTTTTCCGTGTGCTTAAGCCGTCTAGATTCATTAACCATCGTATTCGTAGCTGTTTTTTTATGGGGTAGCGTTGTTGGTCTTACGTCTAACCCCTTACTGCTCTTTTATCAGGTATTGGAAATACTTCGTAACGTTTTACGAGAGATGGTGCGGGTATTACAGTATTCTGTTTTTACCTTCAGAAACAAATTTATCGTAAACCAGCCGTTATTAAATGTTATTTTTACGACACATCTTAATTTCTACTTTTTAATAATAATAAGACTATTTGAATATGTCACTATTTGTGCCAAATAAAGTGTTTTTGTGGGGAGTTTTTCTCCATTACATTCATATGAATAAAAGTGCTGCGGAAAGTCATCGAATTTTGGAAGAACATTTGGGGGACATGCTTTAGCTGAGCAAACGTGTCGAAAGTGGTTTCTACGTTTTAAGAGTGGTCATTTTGATTTGCAAGACAGGGAATGATCTGGACAGCCAAAAAACTTTGAAGATACTGAATTGCAGGAGTTGTTAGAAGAAAACTCATCTCAAACTCTTGAAGAGTCGTCTTCATCTTTGAGTGTTGATTTATCAACTGTAGGAAACGCCTTAAAACTTTGGGAATGATCCAAAAGAAAGGAAATTGGGTCCCATATGAATTAAAACCGAGGGGCGTTGAAAGGCGTTTTCTGACATGTGAGTTGCTGCTTCAACGGCACAGAAGAAAAAGTTAGGCCCGGACAACCATCATCATCAGTGGCATTAGCGCCTGGAAAAGCTGGGCTCTAGTTTTGACCTTAGTTTAATTGGATTGTGCATGAAGCTTGAAAGATAATTTTGAATCAAATAAAATTAAAGATATTTACAGGTGTGGGATAGAAGGATTTCAGTTTTGTATTTTAACTTTTAGTGATACAGGAGTGACTTGGTGGAAAAGTATAAAGAGTTTTAATTTTCTAGAATTTCGAAGGGACAGTTGCAGAGCATCATACTGGAAAGGAATTTAAAAAAAATTAAAGTCATTGTAGGAATTTTACTTGAGAAGATCCATTGATAAGGAAATCGAAAAATAATCTCCTAAGGTAGTAAGGGATATTTAATATTTGTTTGATTGTTAAAGTAAAAACACTTAAATTTTCAAAGCACTTTATTATTGCTTTTTTAAAACGCAACAATTGTTTCGCCACACTGTGGCTTCTTCAGGCGAAGAAACCTTTGTAAAATATATGTCGATTCCATACCGAGTCAAAGACATTTTTAATGTAAAATTATGTAAATAGAAAAAACACGAAAATATTTTCGTAAAATCTACAACAAATGAGTCTTATTAAGACTACAAGAACAATATTTATATTTCATTATATTTATTTTAGTAAACGTTTTTATTTATGTTTAAAATCAATTTTATAATAAAGCTGTACTGAAGAGATTTAAATATCGAAACACGTGTCTACAGATGGTTATACAATTGAGTATTGAATTATTTAATTGCTTTTGCTAATTTATTTTAATTACATCAACCTAAATTCATTTCTTGTTCGAAATTACCATAGTATAGTCACTCACAAACTATTTTAACGTACATTCAATCATTTTTAGTTCATTTTACAGAAAGAAATACGTTCAAACTAGTGTTGCTTTGATAGCCTTGCTATTTTGTAACACGCAAATTACTTTTGCATTATTCAATGTTTGTCGAAGTATTAGTTAGAGAAGTAGTTGTTTCAAAAGTGATTTGTTCTTGTAGTCTTAATAAGACTCATTTGTTGTAGATTTTACGAAAATATTTTCGTGTTTTTTCTATTTATTAGTGAATTTTCTACAACGTAAAGGACTTATATATTTTATTGTAAAATTATGATCTTCAAAGTGCTTTATTTGGATGTAAGAGTAAGAAGTAAGGATAGTAAGAGGCTGTGTCGTTGTTTGGGGAAGGAAACCTATTGATGCTCAGGAATGTATGCATAAAAATATTGTAAGAAAGTTTATTTTGGAAAAGATTTGAATAATTTTCCTCTAATTTGAAGGATAAGGGTTTGGTTTGTGATGTTTGATGGATTTTCGGTGCGTTACAGGAATAAAGGAATTAAGATTAACATAAAGCTATTGTTGAAGTCTGTTTATCAATTTTTTGGCAAATCTTTTTGAATTTATCGTATAGCTTGAAAGTATCTATAACACTGTTGTTACGAGCAGATATTTTATATAATAATAGTTTGTTAGATTTTATTTTACGTACAGTAAGACTTGATTTGAAGATCATTAATTTGTTAACATGTTTCTGTATATTGGTCTTTTTTATATCTAAAAATGAGCGTCAATATGCTCTTGTTTAATTTATTGAATTTTATTTTTGTACATTTGTCTTTGATGCATTTAAAGTCTCGGTATAAACACAATACAATAAGTGGTCGAACTCTTGCCTAAAATTTTTGTCTTCAATTAATGAGTAGCTCTTGCTGCGAAAGTTTTTTAGAGACAAAAGCTACAAACATTACCAAAAGAGTCCTACCACAAATTGTATTTGGCTAAATAATCTAGAAAACTATTTATAATTTTCAACGGTCGCGATCGGATTTCATTATTTTGTAGTAACCGTGTCATTATGAAAAACAATAAACTTCAATTCTTCAAGTCAAATATTGCTTGGTGCATTGTGTGCGTATTGAGTTTGATTATTACATCAAGAGAAGATGAGCAGGTTTGGAAATTTAACATTAGCTGATATTTAGAAGCCATAAAATCGTCAATATCCAAAAACACCAGGCGGTCTTTTGAATTTTGACTTGGAACACGTCTCAACAATACTCAAATTAGACGTAGTTATAAGAAAATGAGCTTTCTTTTCTTGTCAGTAAAATCAATTTTGATTGGTTTAGAATGTCAAAATAGAGCTATTTAATTGGAGCATATATAATGTCGCTGGAATTTGATTGGTCAAAGGATATCGTTGGAAAATTAAACTTATAGAATTGTTTTTGCATTGTATAACTAATTCAGCTAGGGCGAAATTAATTTGATTTGATATTGGTTACATTTCTAAATTGATTATGAGTATTATTTCTTCGTTTACACATTCGATGTTGCGATCCTGTATAATAAAAAGAGTTCAGGAGACAGCAGTGTTTATAAGATTGTATATCAAGGTCGAAAATTCAAAAGATTATTCTCTGGTGGTATAGGTGGTGGTGGTAGTGGTAGTGTTGCCAAGATAAATCAATATCAATGTAAAAAATGTACCCTGTGAAGATTCATATTGCATCAATAACCAGAAGCTAAAGATAGGTGTCGCGGATGGAAAACGTCCATCGGAGTTATTTTGTGTAGATTCACTTCACAAAGTTAAAGAGCTGATAAGAGACCATCACTGACACCAAAACCACCACCACCATCAACACCATCTAATCATTTAATTGAAGGTTGCAAATGAATCTTTATCACCTAGAACAGGAAGTACTAAATGATAAATATATTTAAAGAGTGTAATTAATTGATTTTTCCATAACGAAATTTTCTCACCTCGAAACGCAAAATATTATCATTAGCTAATTACATTTGTTTTTATTTCGAAACAAATTTAAAAAGTCTTTAGGCTGTTTTTCCAAAATGACCCCATGCCTACTACTGCCGAACGAAACTAATGACTTTAGATAGCCCCGTAGGAAAAAAATTCAGAGGGTTTTGTCCGGGAATCGAGCAGGCCATTAATAAGGACCACCTAAAAACTGAGGAAGTGTTTGTTGTAAAGAGTTGCGATTCACCTCGCCAGTAAGTTTTCTTGGTAGAAATACGGTTCCAATTAGCTGGTCATCCACAATTCCAACTTAAATGTTCAACGATTTTATGTGAATTAGTTGAGGAATTTGAACTAATGTGTGTAAATTTCATTGAAAGAATCTAATACCTGTGTTCGGAATTCATTCATTTATTTATTTTTTTATTTGAAACAATTTGTGTATTTATTTAATTTTCGGGAATCTAAAATTAGTCATTTTGTCATGTCGTAAATTGAATCTTAAGTAAGAAATTAATTTAATTTTCGCGCCATATATAGTTCGGAGTGTGTTGGCAAACCTTACTAGTTTTTCTTTGGGATACTTTTTTAAAAGGACCTTTGCACGAGACGTCCTCCGAGATAGAGTAAAATTTTCGCGGCATCTTAAAAGTTATATGTAAAACGAAGAACAACCGCTTGCTTTGCAACTCAGATATACAGTCCACATCAGTCTGGGAAGAAAGGAGGAAGTTACTTTGGTAAGTGTCCCTTTGATTTCATTAAGGTTTGCCGACTTCGTCGTTAAATTCAAACAACCTGTAGGAAAATTAGCAGGAAGTGCCCTGTAGGTAATATGGGTACAACTATTTAATAGTCTCAAAGAATTTTCCAAACAGTCGCATTATTTCTATCAGGAACATTGCGATCAATAAATGAAATTCATCTCAGTTATTTCATATTTTCTATTTCACTAACAAATGTTTAACTACTAAGACAGAAAATAAACATCAAACAGCCAGACCTCACTCAGTCTCAACAAATACGACGTATATCAAATGATCAATCACGAGACGTATTCAAATGAAATCATTTGGACCTATCCGCCCCTCTATATTTGCGCGATATCGAAGGCCTAGCATCTATAGCATTTCCTCACGCCCTCAGATGACCTTTTTATGTGGTTGGGAGGTGGAAAATCTTCTATAGACGGAGTGTGGGACTCCCCAGAATTGGTGTACCCACTAAAAACCACCTCCCCAAGTCGCCCTGCCACTCCGCGGAACCGCCGTCTGGCATTACTTCACGGGGTGTAGGGTGTCGGTCTGTGTCGTTGATATTTGCGCGTGTGTGATGGGTGGGTGTGTTTATGTGTATGTGAGAGAGATGTGCGTGCGTGTACAGTGAATGGGTCGGGTACGTGGGGTCGCTACTCCCAAATGGCTGTGCACGTACCACCCCTGCGGGAGCCCACAGATGATTTACCAGTGCGCACTCAGCCGTTCTCTACTGCCTTTTTATTTCTGGATTTCAAGGGTCATCTCGTCAATCCGAGTGACGATGTTTGCTGAATCGCCCAACATCCTAAAGATGACGTCTGATACATGAGAGACTAGAACGGACTTTCCCAGCTCCAGAAGCAGTTCTTAAGCCGCATTATACCTCACCTATTTGCCATTGTTTTTACCCGGGAAATTTTTTTTGACAAACGATGAATGTCTTCATTCCGCGCTTCCTGCGCTTTCTCAGTTAACAGACCAATTGTTAGCGGCGAAGCTTCGATAATCGTGAATTAACACAATGTTCTTTTAATTTCTCGTAACCGCCGGATTTATATGCTACATGCAGAAACCACTCCATCAATCTAATCAATTAATTCGATGAGGAAATCCCGAAACAATGGTACTTTTCATTGGTTAGTCTACTCGCAAATGCACCGTTGCCGTCGAAATTTTTGGATGTTGCAGTGCAAATGTAAAATCGCTGAGACTGTGCCGTTTCCGTAACTGTATTTTTTACTTTATCGTCTACCATACAAAAAATTAATTCTTGTTTAACTTTTACATTTTGGTCATCTAGAACAGTTTAAAAAGGAACGAGTGATTTTATTTGATTTTCGATGTGAGCATCTTCAGACTATTTTCAGAAGTCTCCTTCAAAAATTGAAACCCAATAGGCCTACAAAATTGAGTACAGGAAGGTTTTGGATTTATTCAAATGTCAACTTCAAATAATTTACAATTCGAAAATAATTTAAAAGGAACGCGAAATTTGTGAAGATATATGTATGAAACTTACGAATCGGATTATTGTTGGAAACCGCAAATCAAGGCCAGAATTCCGAATTGGGAGAAGTGAAACTCTTGTTATGTTTAATTTCTTTATTTTTAGATAACTAACACGTGTTTCGGTTTTTACGGATCATTATCAGAGTTAAAACAGTTTTAAGACGTGTCAGGTATCTGAAAATAAAGAAATGGAACATAACAAGAGTTTTACTTCCACCAATTTGAAAATTATTTTTATGTTATTTATACGATGAAATAAATTTTCACTTAACCCGTGGAGAAACATTTTTTTGTTTTAGAGTTTAATTAACCTCTAATTAATATTTTTTTATTAAAATTGGTAGTAAACGCCATGGCTATCACCAAATAATTTAAATCTGCAAGTAAACAATGTCAAAAAATAAATTCATGATCTAATAATGTATATATCAGCTAAAAAAAACAATAGAGTTGGAATTTTATCCTTATTACCATAATTATATAGAGTAAAATTGCCGGCAGTAATTTCAGTAGATAATTACTTCGGTTTTTTATGTAAATTGATATATTTCAATAAAAGATACTCTTATGATTTATTATATATGCGCACGTTTCAATATTGCAAAATTATATAAACATTTAATATGCATTTATGCAAATTAATTATAGGTGGTTTTAAGTTGCCAATTTACATACCGGTATTTAAGGAATTCTAATGTAAATAAAACCCGCAGATAATGTGACTATAAATGCAAAATATAAATTATACAATAGACAGATATTTTGTTTTTATTATCTTGAATATTCAATACACATAATATTAAACTTACATAGAAAACATAAAACTATAAATGAATGTTCAAAATCTATTTTATTTTAATAAACACTACAAATAAATACTCATTACGTACATAAGCTGTAATATTTGTTTTTTAAATAAGATATTTTTGAAAATATTATAAATTTCCATAAACTTGGTTTTAGACTTGAAAACAAAATGAGGATTTTAAAAAGTAGTGACAATTATTATAAATACATTATTACGAGGGTCATTGAAATAAATAGGCTTTGTTCACATTGCAAATGATATATTAATATTATATGAAATATTTTAAAAATATTAATAATAATTTATATAATGAAGAAATGGCAAAAATACTGACTCGATGGCCATACTCGCCTGATGAACATAGTCACCAGCTGCGAAATGTATTCGGTCGAGTGGAAGAACACAAGAAATCGTGAACTCCGCCTTCGGGATCTATGTTCCAAATTTTAGAGTGATTTAGTGTTTAACATATGTAGGTTTTTTTATAAGTTTTGTAATAGATCCTGTAAAGTAAATAATATAAATATAAATATAATATAAATATAATTATATTCAAGATGTACCACAAGTAAACGCCTCTACAATTAAACAGATATTTTGTACTACTAGTAACAGTGAATGGTTTGGGATCATTTTGTAAAGGAGATATTCACGATTATATTATTCTAAAAGATATTATTAAATTTATTATATAATTAAGGGGTCCTAATATAGAACCTTAGGGCACCCCATATATTGGAAAGTATAAACTAGATTTAAAATTTGTTAAATTAATAAAGGGCACTTTCTTCTATTACTTTGTAAAATTCTTAATTATAAATATCTTAGTAAAAATCAATGTTTGACCTTCTGTGTCAATTGTTTAAGATACACGTAATTTGCCATGATTATTATATAATATAAAAATCATGGCAATTTTGTTATTAATTACAAAGCAATCGTTTTGAATAAAAAATAACTATTGAAACGAAATTTATTGATTCTATTAAAATTAATTTTCTTGTTATTTCAGGTTTGGTATTCTGCGGTTACACAGTGCTTCTTCTCTCTAAACATCGGTTTCGGCACCATAATTATGTACGCGTCATATAATGATTTTGACCACAACATATACAGGTACGTGATTCCCAGGTGTTTGTTTGCGTTTTGATCATTTTTTTTTTGTTGCACCTGATCCGATTTCTATGTAAGAGCTCGGACAAGGTTAAATTTCTTTCGGCATCAGCGCCTACAGTATCGGCCAAGGCTAAACTATCGCCTAAACTATGTAGAAATTGGATAGCCATTTGAAATAATATTCATTTCCTAACACAACTTTTGCTAGATTTAGTAACAATATAAATATTAGGTTTTGTAACAAATTAAATCATGCTTACTATTGCATTCAATAAAAATAATACGCTTATTTAAATATTACCAGATAATTAACAATTTTATCCAACATTTTTTGAAATATAATAAAAAGTATTTAATATGATCTCTTACATATAATTATAAATTCATAAATTTATGTTCAGTAAAATATTTACTTAATTATTATACAAGGTGGCGCAAAAGTAATGTCATAGTTTGAATTGGCCGCCATTTCTGCAGACGGCAACAAATTTCAGTGTGCTTTGACATTTATGATGTAGATATATAGTGAATTAGTTGTCAATAAGCCATGGAGCGATACACTCCTCGAGATCGTGGATTTATTGTTACTGTTTATTTGACAAATTTTAAGTCTGTTGTTTCAACGCAACGTGAATTTTGTCGTCGTTTTCCCTGTTCCTGGGGCACAGAGAATCCACATGTAATGCAAGAAGATCCATTGCATCCCCTCAAAGTGACTGTTTGGTGCGGTATATGCAGTGAAATAATGATTGATCCTTATTTTTTTGAAGACGCCGATGACGCCGTAACCGTAAATGGCGAGCGTTACAGGCAGATGCTAAACAAGTTTTTTTTGCCGCAAGTTGCTGCATTGGGTCTTGATCATTGTTGGTTTCAACAGGACGGAGTAACCGCTCACACAGCTCGGGTAACTATGGAGATGGAGTGATTTCCCGTTTTAGAGATTTGAACTGGCCTAGATCGTCAGGTCTAACAGCACCAGACCTCTTCCTTTGGAACTTTTTAAAATCTCGCGTTTACCACAATAAACTACGAACTTTGCAAGACTTGAAAGCAAAAATTGAAGAAGAAATCGCTAATTAGGAGCCAGTTATTTAGCTAGCAACAGTTCCAAATGCCGTAAAATGAGCGCAACTATGCATCAACTTGGGAGGTGGCCATTTGAGCGATATAATTTTTTCCAAGTAATGTAACCAATAATACACTTTCAAAAAAACTTTTGATGAAAACAGAGCTCTTTTTTTTCATTTATAACAAAATGGCAGCCAATTCAAACTATGACATTACTTTTGCGCCACCTTGTATATTGGACTATACAGGGTTTATTATAAAAGTAATATGTATGATGTTTTTAACAAAATTTTTGGTTGCTTTTGATTTGTTATTATTTTATATAATTATACTCTAAATGGACAAACTTTATCTATTGTATAGTAAAGTTTATTATTATTATTATTATTATCAATATACTTGCAGAAACGTGTCTGCCATGCCATGGAAGACATCCTGAAACTCCTCTAGTGCAATAACTCTTAGAAACTTTGTACCATGCTTTTGGATGTTTTCTACCGACACCCAATGCTTTCATTTCAACTCTTTCTTCAGTCGGGCAAACAAAAATGGCACACGGGGCTGTAAGGGGGCTGGGGGACCACTAGTGATGATCCTGGCCAGGAAGGCTACACCAAGATCGTGTCTATGATGTGCGAAAAATTCAAAATGGACGATTTCTTGTCAAAAAAAGAAAGAGCATAATTTTGATTATGAGGGGACGGTTTTGTATGCCACTTACTGCTCTGCCTTTTCGAATCTTGGTCGTACTAAAATATCCAGGATCTGTCTCTGGTTACGACGTAGCTAATAAGCCAGACTTTGGCTTATTTGAATCAAAACCAACAATTCTTGACAGCGCGAAACTCGAAGTTCTTTCTGGTCTTCCGTTAACACTTTTGCACAAGCTTGGCGCGGATTTTGCGCAGTTGCAGGTCCTCGGTCACTATCCCATGTACCGCAAATGGGTTTTTAATTTATCAGAGCAAAGTAATTGGCCTTCTTCCGTCATACATATTTATTTTACGCAATTCTTTACTCAATTTGGTATTTTGATCGAGATTTTTTTCGAATTCTAAATTTTAACGGAATGATACTTTCCATATTTGTATAAAAAAATGACACTTCCCTATGATGGTTACATCACAATTTTTATGTTCATCTAAGTTTATCCCACCTTCCAAATATTACAATATAAAAGACTATTTTGCAGAAAGGACTTGCGCAAAAATATTTATTCAGTATAATAAAAATATAAAGTTAAATTTAGTAAGAATGGGTGAGAACTATTTTCTGATTGGAGATTGAGGTAGGGTACCAACGTTTTACAAATTCATTTAGATTTTCATTGATATTTTATTTAAGCAATTATGAAATGCAACTGGAACACAAATCCATATGACGTGGATCTCCAGAAGAATAGCTACTCTATAACTGTTGTGTAGATTAAGGATACACGTTTCCATACACAGCGAAACACAAATTTCCGCCCTTCCGCTGCCCCCTCGAATTAGGAATCTTATAGGAAACTTCTTTGCTCAAACGATTCGGGTAAGTTTCCTGGAGGATAGAATAATATATGGAAGGCCAAGCCTGACACAAAACTTGATTGCGTATCGCTATTTAAGCCAACGCTCCACCGCGCCGTGTTATAAAGCCGGAAAACACAATTTACGCGGAGGCACGTCTTTCCACTTAGACTGCTTGGAATAAACTGGCGACCGGTTGTATTGGAAGGGCAGCCGATTTACCATATTATCCCGCTGCGATAGATAATCGCGTCACAATTATAATCGAAATACTTTCATAATAGACGCTGTATATACAGAAGTAGATTTAGATATTATAATATCACTAGTTTGACCTTAAAAATATTTATTCAAACTTTTACAATATTCAGAAAGAATATTAAATATTGGATGACGGCGTGAAACAATCTATTTCAGTACACTGGAATAATTGACTATACATAATCAGTTATTTTTACGTCATACTGCTGGCATGGCTGTTTTGGAAAGCAGGTACGGGAACTAGTAGGAAATGTGTAGCCAGATGAGGATTGAAATGGACAAAGATAAATCCATCTTCTGTTATTCTTATTTATATAAATCTTAAAGCAAATAAGTACCATTATATTCTCCAGTACTATTAAATTTTTTTAATTTTCGATGAGTTAGAGTAGATTTTAAAAATACGTTAGGCTCATTTAATTATGTTAACTGTCAGTGTTTACGAGGGTAGATTAAAAAGTTTCCAGAATGGGCAAGGGATGGCGCGCGTATCGTGAAATTGTTATGATGGTTGTCAAAGCTAACCTATTTTAAGTAAGCTGTCAAATTTTCAAACACGTGCGTCGTTCCTTTTTTGTTTACTAGGATTTCTTGTGAAGCAAGTCAGGCACTTTTGCAAAAATGGATAAAAACGAATTTCGTGCATTCATCAAACATTTCTGGATGGATGGGAAAAAGGCGACGGAGATACGAGATATTTTGCAGAAAGTTCATGGCACATCCACACCTTCATTTTCGACTATTAGTTTCTGGGTGAGCGAGTTCAAACGTGGCCGTACGAGCACCAAGGACGAACCACGCAGTGAACGTCCAAAAACGGCCACAAATGAAGAAATGGCCGACAAAGTCCATGATCTCGTGTTATCGAGTGAAGTTGCGCGAAATACTAGAGACCACGGGCATCTCATATGAACGTGTGCAAAATATCGTGCACGAATATTTGGGCATGAGGATGCTGTCGGCGCGATGGGTGCCGCGTTTGCTGACTATGGACATCAAGCAAAATCGTGTGACCACTTCGAAAGAGTGTTTGGCCTTGTTAAAGCGTAATCCAACGGATTTTTTCACCGATTCGTGACCGTGGACGAAACATGGATTCACCACTACACACCAGAAACCAAGCAGCAGTCGAAACAGTGGATTTCTCCAGGCGATTCTGCTCCGAAGAAGGCAGAGACTGTCCCATCGGCTGGAAAGGTCCTGGCCACCGTTTTTTAGGATTCGCAAGGTGTGATACACATCGACTTTTTGCAGAAGGGAAGAACTATCACGGAACAATACTACAGCGATTTATTGGATCAATTCAACGGCATATTGAAGGAGAAACGGCCTTATTTGCAGCGGAAAAAAGTGCTCTTAAGCTACGACAACGCGCCGGCCCATTCATCCCGAATCACCAATGCTAAATTGGTTGAATTGGGCTACGACCAGACCTGGCCCCGTTAGACTTCTTTTTGTTCACAAACATGAAGACTTGGCTCGGAGGCAAGCGCTTTACGTCAAATGAGGAGGTCATCGAAGCTTATTTTGCAGAGTTCCCGAAATCATATTTTTCTGAAGGCTTAAAAAAGTTGGAGCACCGCTGGAAAAAGTGTATCGCCCTGCAAGAGTAATATGTTGAAAAATAAAA
The DNA here is from genome assembly GCA_963969525.1 of Ontholestes murinus. Classification (NCBI taxonomy): domain Eukaryota; kingdom Metazoa; phylum Arthropoda; class Insecta; order Coleoptera; family Staphylinidae; genus Ontholestes; species Ontholestes murinus. The sequence goes on along the minus strand of OZ018393.1, from coordinate 50,256,439 downwards.
ATAAAAACCTGTTTAATTACTGCGTTTTCTTGCCCATTCCGGAAACTTTTCAATCTACCCTCGTATGTATATGAATTTCTTTGTCTTATTTGATGGCACTACATCCAACTCGGATCCTGGTTATCTGGATTCTTTACCTCTATCGTTCACTGTCATTAACTATTCCTGTTACTTATTTTTAGCAATTATTGGGCGTCTTTGGATACGTTATTTGCCCATCTTGCTCTTGGTCTGCCAGCTGGTGTCGTTTTCCTCCTGGTTGTCTTTGGAGTATCTAACCCACCTGAGCCGCATTAATCTTATGTATGTTGTAATGGATGAGTCTCTGTTTAGTTGATACAATTTGTGATTGTATCTTATTCTCCACTCTCCATTATAATTTATCGCTCCATATATTTTTCTCAGTAACTTTCTCTCAAAGCGCTCGAATAATTCTATGGATTTATCAGTTATTGTTCACGCTTTACTTTCGTAGTATACTACCCTTCTGATGAGGATTTTGTATATGCGGGTTTTTATGTCTCTATGGACGTTTCTAGACTTTATAATTGTCCGTGGTTTCATTATTTTGAGTATTTACCTTGGAGCCTAACTAAAAACCATAACTATCTCGAAGCTGTAGTTTCCAAATACTATGTTTTCTTCGACGATTTATCTTCGTCCTTTACTTTGGTACGTGAATTTTATTTTACTTTCGTTGATTTTCAATTCAATACCTACTGCCTTCCTTGACTGCTGTCGCTGCTCTGCGAAAAATGTTAAGATCATCTGCATAAGCCATGATTTGGACGGACCCCTTCATAATAATGTCGTCTAGATTGATTCTTGTCGTTATCATTACGTGTTTGAGTAGCTGAAGAGCATCCGTCCTCCTGATTTAGTCTGTAAGTGTGTTAGTTAAATTTGTCTGTTCTCATTCCACTCGAACTCTCCATTTGGTGTTTAGTATTATGGTTCTCATTAGTCTTGTTGCCTTACAGAGTACATTGAAATCGAGCAGGAAAGAATAAAACTTGTTTCTATCAATACTTTCATAAACCTATTTAAAATATATACAGAGCTGTGAATATCAATATCAAACTCACATAATTTTTTTCTGTCTGGCGATATGTAGTTGGTCAACCATAAACTTCCCAGGTCTGAATCCTACCTGGTATTTCCCGGCGTTGTTTTCAGCGTACTGTTAAAGTTTGTCCTTGATGATCGTTGTATATATCTTGTATGTTGTGATAAGTAGCGATATTCCCTTTTAGTTGTTGCATGCGAGTTTGTTTCCCTTTCTATGTATAGGGTGTATGAGGCTGGTGTTCCGCTCTTGCATTTTTTTTAGAGTTCCCCTGGGACATTGTCAACACCCAGTGCTTTATTGGTCTTTGTCTTTTCGAATGTTGTTCTTGGCTGGTTTTGAAGAAGTGAATGTCCTTCTAGGCTTCGTGGTTTTTATTGTTCCTAAAGTTTTCTTCTGCCTTTTCTATGATAGCGTTAAGATACACCCTTTTCTGTTTCCTTACTATTTTCTACATATACGAATGTAGTTAATAGAAATAATGGAAATGAATTTTATCATTTTTTCTTGATTCGATGTAATTGATAAGTTATTTCTAAGCTTGTTATTGTTTCAGTCATTTCTTCAATTTTTGCATATTTTTATTTAAAGTTTACAATTTTCCTAATTGATTGGTACATTGTGTCTCGTATATGTATACATCTTCTTTTTACTGTAACGATTTTTCGCATATTGTAGTGTAGTAAGTCACTAGTATTGCAAATATTTTGATATTGATATGACATTCAAAAAAGCATATTTATTTTGATGGTAGCGTTTTTATGTTGATTATTCTTACTTCTATGATTATCATATTTACCGTAGTATTATAGCAATTGACCCAACTATTTGATTCACTACAGTTTTATTTTCACTAAGTTTTCGTGACTTTCTGTGTCACAGAACCTCCAAGTAACCCCATCTTAATTTTTCCAACGATGTTTTCATCAATTTTTATTATAGGATAGCACTATATTAACTTATAATTTGTGCATTGTTTGTATGACGGTTATGTAACAGATAGTTGATATATATTTTAGGGCAATGTTTCACCACACAGTGGTTTCATCAGGTAGATGAAAAAAACCCTGATTAAGCCACTATGTGGTGAAACATTGTTGTATAATAATAAAAACATTTTTGAAACCATATACTGTGTCAGTATTTTATTCACAGATACATCCTATATGTAATAAATGCTTTAAACTCTATCTCCCTCTTCTCAATCTGCATTTATAGAAATGGGCGAACCTTTATTTAGTGAGAATGTTAAAGAAGCGAGATAATATGTTTTAATTTGTGATCCACAGCGCACCCTGTTGGGGCCATTGCTGTGGAATATCAGCTGTTGTGGTGTTTTTGGAATGTAACTGCCTAAAGGGCTAAACATAAAGATTTTACTGACGAATAAACTAGTTCATATCATCTAGGAAGGTACAAAATATGTCAAGCCATGGATACATGGTACCGCACTAGATCTGTTCACCCACAAAATCGGAACATTTTTCTTATCGCAAAGAAGAGAACAACAGATAACAACTAATGAAGCATAGAGTAATAATGACCGTAGACTTATATAGATTTCCTGCCCTTGGTATTTAGCTCTTTTAATGTTTCAATCATTAGGTCAGGCTGTCATTCTTTCATATAGCCTGTAATTGTTTTTACACTAACTCTTCCATTGCAGTTTCCAATATAAATCCAAGCTGATTTCTTACCTGCCCGAAATAAATCATAATTTCTGTCGGTGGTCAGTAATCATTAACCGTTGTTTTTTTCTTTTTGTATGTTTATCATTGGAAATATAATCCCAGAGGAGGGATCGTTATCAAGCTTATCATAGAAGGCAGCCTCTCGGATGAACTCCCTCACACTTGGGGTGGATGTCTCTCTGCGAGTTTGTGATTTCCGCATATAAGGCGGAGTATTTAATACTCTACGTAATGCAACGTTTTGATGACGTTGCAGTCTCGCGATCTGAGTGGGCCTGCAGTAGCCCCATGCGGGTGCTGCATAGGTCACCTGTGGCCTAATGACCATTTTATAAAATTTAACCCTGGTATTATGGGCTAATTTAGATTTGTTGTTAATCAAAGACCACAGCTTTGACAGGGTCGCTTTTGCCTTATTAAGGACATGGGAACCCTGTGCAACACCCGCGAATATCTAACGCTAAGTGGAGAACGTAGTGTTCACCTTAGTACAGTAATTTTGAATACGGTTTAATTTTGGAATTTGTAGTATGCTTTCCTAATAGGCTACGTGCATTCCTAGTAAGGTGTTCATTAGCAGAATAATGTTGAAATGTCTAGAATTGAATGACTTACATTAGTAAGTAAAAATTCCACTTAAATATTAGGTCCAGACACATTGTGCTGTAATTTGAAAGTATCATATGTCGGTATTAAATTACCTAACTGCGGGTAAGGAAAATTTCGCTGGGCTATGAGTATCGGCAAAGAATTGATTCACCACCAAAGGGCCGACCTGGACTTTTGTGTCAACTAAAAGTTTTTTCTCAGAGTTAGTATCGAACGAAAAATACCCGGGAAAGAGAGTATAGGATTAATAGGAATAGGCCAAAATTAGCCCCTCTGTTAGTCGTTTCTCCATTCACGTGGTAGTTTGCAATTGGGCGCCATATTTTGGAAATTACAATTAAATCAGCTCAAAAAGTATGTGTCGATTTTTTTAAATAAAAATATACATCTGTGTCTGCAAGGAATTGATTAATTTTGGCTTACAGTGTTTGTTATATGTTGTATTTATTCTTAAACCTGAGTTTGAAGTAGTCTAATATCTGATTCATAAGAACTTGTCAATGCATTAAATTATAATGTTGAAGAAACAGAACAAATTGTAGTAGATGAAGAAATTTCTAAAATTGTGCTGCCAGCTAGTGATGTGAATTTTGTTTAGATTAAAATTTTTTGCACATCGGATGGTTGCAAAAAATTTCTCGGAGGAGGTTCTTATGAACGGGTATAGTGCTGAGCAACTGTTGGAGTTTACGTAAATGTTGTGAAAGTGTTAGATCTTAATACCTCACATGACTAACAACTAATGTAATGTTTAGTTCGTATTTATTAAGCTATCTTCCTAGCTAGTTTCTGTAGAAGGTATAAGTAACTTGTGCACTGACATTGGACGTTATCAATGTAGGACAATAAAAGAGCACTATTAGTTGTAAAGAGTAAAAGTGGTATGATGCAAATTTTTTCATGTCATCCGGGCTTTCGGGTAGATTTACAGGGGTACAAATATACAGTTCAAATCTGACCATAAGTATTTCATGATGTACCTATACCAGATAGGGAAAGTTATGACGGAGGCCTGTTAAATGTATACAAGTCGCCGTTACACAGCTAAGCAAATTTTGTTGGAGTACCTTAGATATCAAAGGCTATATGGAAGGAATCCATATAGAAGAGAGCATATTGGTGAACAAACAAGATAACCTAAGTAAAAGAAGTGCTAACAAGTCTAGGTGATAAAAACTTGGGTGTCCATAAAAATTAAAAATACCATAAGCAATGATAATATATGAAGATAATTGCTCAAGACGGTTCAGTACGATTCCTTAGAGAGGCTTCTTAACGTTGGGGGTCTGGTTTGAGAAGTCATGTCGATAGTTACAGTATTTCGCAGATAACGCACTTATTGGTACACTTAAGCAATTGTCCTATATGTAAGAAATGCTTTAAACTCTATCGCCTGGCTCTCAATCTGCATTTATAGAAATCGGCACACCAACGTACCTGTGTTACATGTAAGGCAGTTCATACTTACTAGAGATAATATCAGCTGTTTGGACTGTAATTATATAAAGGGCTAAATATAAAATATTTGCTGACGATAAGATTGGCAATTTATCTAATGCATGTGAATGAACTAGTTCATATCTCCTAGGTAGACACAGAACATGTTGAGGCATGGATGCCTTCGATAGATCTTGATCTGGTCACACACAAAACCGGAATGTTTTTTTTTTATATAAAAGAAAAACATAATATAATTAATGAAGAATTGAGTAACGGTGACCTTATGTACCTAGGGTAATTATTAAGGTATCTCCCTAGCTGGTTATAGTAAAAGGTATACGTAGCTTGTATATAGACACTGCTATTGCATTTTGCTAACGTTGGTCAATTAGTTGCAAAGAGGAGACTGTTGTTAAAGGTGGCACAGTCTTTTGATGTGATCCAGACTTGGGTAGTTTTAGAGGGGCATCCGCTCTTAGCAGTGTGTACAATACCATGAAAAATGAAGTTCTAAGGAGTGTGGTCAAATGTGAGAAAAGATATCTGATGATTTCGGAATCAGCCTTGCTCAATGGAGGAGGAAAGAGAAGTTGATACGAAGGCTTATGTCTTCCTTGAACAAATGACTGAATTGGCGCCATGGAGGTCTCTAATATTGCCTTATGCAGTTTGTATCCGACCACAGGCATTTTATACACTACCTGTACCAGATAGAAAAAGGTATGACGGATACCTGTAAATTGTGTACAAGTCTCACTAATACAGCTAAACAAATCTTTGGATGTAGGGAAGGGAAAGAATATCTGGAAGAATGTTTTAGAGTGCTTATAGGTGTTATTAATAATTTTTAATGGTTTTCGTTTTTTTGAATGATTTCTCATTTTTAAATATTTTTTCTAATATATGCTGTCCAAATGTATTTTAAAGTATTTTAAAAGTAATTTTAGCATTACAATAATTTATAGAACCAATTACAATATTCACAAGTTTTAATTTGATTTTTATAGTTTTAACAACTGAAATATTCTATTTACTAAAAAAATGTTTATATTGATATTTTATAATTTTGAAGGACAATTACATAGTTTTATATTTTAACAGTTTTTATTATTTTTTGTTCTTCAATTGAATGTGGCGAGAACAGCTAAGTTTCTGACATTACCTTTGCGTGAAAAAACTATGTTATGATAACAGATTGATAGGAACTGCGACAGTGACCTTGATAGGTGATACGACAATTACAGTTATACTTAAAATATATTTATTCTTATAAAAAAGGAACATTTTTGAAATAACTTTTTTAGGCTTGATAATATTGACCGTAAAACTAACGGAATCCAAAGTTTGCCTTTTTTTATTTACAATGATATTTGTTGAATAATACTAATAATATATACCACCAATCGATATATTTATGAATAAGGTAGATGAATAAAATATCCTTGGTTTTTATCACACATTACATAAGTTAATAAATAAATGAAATTTTAAAATGATCATGTAAAGGTTGAATCCAGTCACTAATAAAGAATAAAACGTATGTGGTAACAACCAACTAGATTTTTTATTTAATTTAAATAAAAATAAATAATAAACTTCCCATAACTCATAAATACATATTCAAGTACATTTTATTAATATATATTATTCAAATTTTATCAGAAAGTAATGGCCTCAAGCATCATTCACAATATATTCTATCATTATATATAATTGACTAGAAATGCAATAAAAGAATAATTTTGTATTTCATTAAATATTAATTCAAATATTGTTTATATTTATTCATAATCTAACAATCTCTAAATGAATAGTATATACTGATGTAAATATCATAAATAATTCTTTAAAATTTAAAAATAGGAGTAACTTTGTTAATATCACAAACTTTTGTATTAATAGTGACTATAGTTTCGATACACTTGAGCTTGTCATTCGAAATTTCGAAACTGCAGTCATTAATAATAAATAAAGTATGTGATATTAACAAAGTTGCTTCTATTTTTAATTTATAAAAATGTATCACAAAGTTAAAGCCTCCACAATTACTTACTAAGTTTTATTTAATTTTTTAAATATCTTTTTCTTAACAGAAATTATAGAATGACTAATCGAAAATGTAAATGAAGAAAAAGTTTTAATAGGTTGAAAATTCAAGCTTTCAAATTCTGAATTGATTATTACTATAATTACAAAGTATTTGTTGGGACTTAGTTCGGAATCATATAATTAATTTAATGTTAAGTTCCAATTGTTGTCGCCTGCAGGGATTCGGTGGTGGTCGCGGGAATGGACACATTCACGTCCCTTCTGGCCGGAACGACTATATTCGGCATTTTGGGGAATCTGGCCTACAAGCAGGGCATGCACGTACGGGACGTAATCGACGCCGGAGGAACCGGACTAGCCTTCATTTCCTACCCGGAAGCCATTGCGAAATTCGACTCAGTCCCGTGGGTAAGCATTCCTCAACTTAAACCACAATCGAGGAGCGGAGAAGGACAAAATCTTGTACTTACAGCTGTTCGCTATATTGTTCTTCGTGATGTTATTCATCCTCGGAATGGGCAGTCTTATCGCGCTACAGGGAAGCGCTTTCACAATCATCATGGACAACTACCCCACGTGGAAGAAGTGGCATGTATCTCTAGGCTGCGGCATCGGAGGGTTTTTAATTGGTTTAACTTATATTACGCCTGTAAGTTCTTTTATATTATTATTATTACTTTTTAAAATTCAAGGTTGGTTAAACGGATGAAATACCATAACGCAGATCAATTGCATTTTGAGAGCGTGTCTTAATGAATAAATGATCTCTGTGTTAAATATTACACAATCTATAATTACTCTTACACGACATGTAATGTAGAAATAAAACATTTAACGAACGCACAACTTTCACTACTGATAAATACCTATATAAATAATAAAGTGCGTATTCCACAAAAGGTCATTTTTTTAAACTGTGCCGTACTGGGTATATACTTCAGCAGGCTTATATTTAATTTATATAATCATTTCAGAAACATAGCTACAATAAATATACTGGTGTTTTATTAAGAAGAATTGATAACATATTCTACAAGAAGGGAGCGTTTTTATTAAATCGCTTAAAACTGTCTTAATTTAAGATTATTTAATTGAATATGGGTATATCTACTTGTGCAATAGCAATTGTTTTTTTAAAGGAAGGATGTTAGACGGGATATTTAGTTTAGGTAAATCGGGCTTTAGCATACGTATGTGCCATTCAGTCACACCAATCATTGTAATTTTCTATCTGTACATTTGTAATGGAAAACATACACTAACATCCATGGATTCGCACGATCAATTCTTCCTTAATAAATTGACAGCCCGCATGGGATTTGAACCCACAGACCAGGCGCCCTTGAGCAGACACTCTACCCACAAGGCCAGCTATTCTTTAGATATTATTTAATTAGTTTAAAAAAATGTATTTAATGATATGGCATTGCTTCATTATGTGGAAACATTTTAAAATACTTAATTGATTCCATTAAATCTAAATACATTTCCATATTTAGCCGGTTAATCTGATAGTGAAATTCCGACCAGATTACTCTATGTACACACTTTGATAATGTTGACTAGTTAACTTATAGATACCCTCATAAAAATCTTACTTTCTCTCTGTTCCGAACTGCATCTAGCTTGCGCGAGGGTAATCTTCTCTTCATTTGAGAGGATATTATTAATAAAGTACCCTGACACCCTCCCATACACCTGCGACCTTTCATACTTCGCATTGTACCTGCTCCTCCTGATACATCCCTGCCTCTCCTTCCACTTCTCTTTCATCCATTCCTGCACATGTACTCCATCACTCAATTCTCCAACCATGAATTTACAATATTCTCATACACTTCTGCCCTTTCATACATCTTTCTGCGTTTCACCCTCCACTTACACTACCTTGTTCCCATGCACGTACTCTATACATCTTTCACCAATCTCTCATTATCCAACCCACACAACTTTATCCCATACTTTACCACTCTCTCCATTGCCTCCCCATGCATATTCATTCATTTGTTTCCTGAAGTAGAATCTACCCAGGTGTTGTTCCTTCAACCCCCAAAATCTGCTTCAGCAACAACTTCTTCAATGTATTTATATTTCCTTATTAACCATGTTTCTACACAAAAAAAGAGCAAAATGTGCTTCACACACGCAACGCACAGCCTGAACAACTAATTTAACTAAAGTGGATATATTTTTAGGGAGGACAATTTATTGTAACAATGGTTGATTATTTCGGAGGAACATTCATTTTCTACGTGCTAACCATTGTTGAAGTTGTGTCAGTTTTCTGGTGGTATGGTAAGTAAAACATAAAATATTATTCTGTTATTCATTATAAGACTTTAGTAACTTACAAATTTTATAAAACAATAAATAATAATTGTTTTTATACATATTTGTATTAACACATACTTTGTGTGTGATATAAACAAAGTTTAATTTGTTTTATTCAAAGTTATAAAATATGTATCACAAAGTGACAGCTTCTACAATTACCTATATTTTTGTATTAACTTATTTTTTATACATTGATTGATTTATAAACTTTATATAAAATTATACGACGTAAACCATATGCATAACAGCAATGAAGACTAATATTTCTAATTTATTAATTTAAGTATTTTATGATTTAATCTTGATTTTAATATAATAATATATTCATTTTAAGGATTAGAAAATTTCTGCGACGATATCGAATTCATGCTGAAACGAAAAGTAAGCATCTACTTTAGGATATCGTGGGGTGTTATTACGCCAGTGGTGCTTATCTCTATCTTTATTTACTTTCTTGCAACTTTAGAAAGAATTAAACATGAAGATTATGATTTTCCAGATTACATTTTGGGTAAATATAATGAAGATGTTAAATGTATGTATTGTCGCATATGTATGTTATCGTCGGATATAACTTGTATTTGTCATATTTGTTAATTACCATTGCAGCTTAATTATCTAAAAACTAATAATTTACTTTATTATAAGGGCAAATGATTATTAAGTATCAACAAACATGTAACAAGAATAATTGTACAAAGACGAGAAAGACGGTACGGTTAATAGTTTATTAAGTTAAGTCAACACAACATTATGAATTGATTGATAAATTACTTAATTGAAGATCCATATTATATTTAATTAATAATAAATGGTTGTTTAAAAAAATATTCGCCACAGTGAAACAATTGTATATAGCAGAAGTAATAAAATGAATAAATAAACCATTAATTCATTAGGATAGGTCAAGAGGATGCTAGTGTAGTTAATAATTTATTGTAAAAGATAACGTGTACTCTAGAGAAATGAATTATTTATAGGGAAAGGTCAAGAGTATGCAGAGGCATTGCATTATTTAGTAGAGTTCATCAAGAGTATTGTAATGAAATATTCATTGGTAAAAGCAAAATATGAGATACGTTAAGATTTAGATCAAAAAATATAGCTATATGTTTTTCATAAGTTGAAAAATTATTGGTCGATGTATTTTAAACTGTTTATTTAAGTACATACTTATGAATACTTGCTTATGACTATCATGTACAGTTATGAGTGTGGAATTTTATTTAAATTTACGCTTGAGCCTATTTATTTTCACGTTTTCTGATTTACTATTTACTACTTCTATCTGTTTTATAGTACGCCGCATATTCTAGCGGACTCGGCATAGATTTTCGCAGGGTTTTATTCCGGAATATATAATCCAGAAATACAGGGCGATATCTGAATCTTTCACACATTCTGTCTTTCGGAAGAAGTGGCAATCTATAGTCCTCTCATTCAAAATCCCTCTTGGATTATAATTGTATGCAATTACAACATACTTCTGATAATTCTCCAGTTTACTTCGTCCAATACATAGAGAATCTTTGGAATAGTTAACTTCTTTATTTCGTCCCGCAGGAGTGAATTCTTCAACGCCTAATAAACGCCATATTCTGTATTACAGACGATAATTGGGTGATACTTATAAATAACAAACCCATTGCTCTGTTATAGTTACACAATATCGTTTCTTATGTGCCTATAGGTGTTGAACTAAGAATTCCAGCAATTATGTTAGCATTTTGGAAATAGGTCTCCATATCGTTCTGGATTATTCACTATTTTGACTAATATTGACTAGTAGCTTCTCGTCGTAATTTTGCTTCATTATATTGCTAATCGGTTGAATTATAGAGAGTGTACATAATGTGATTTTGAAAAAATCTCAGTTCACTGTATAATCTGCATCTATTTATACGTTGTGTAGTCTAACACAAGGCAATGCTTACGGCAATCTGTCCGGTTTTTCCATGTTATGCAGACTAATAGGCAAGTGAATATAGATAAAGTTATAAGTAAAGTCTTTTTGATAGACAGACAATATCTCCAACAAGTATCGATTTATATTCTTTGGCATATAAAAGGAGGTAACTTTATTTTTGGCGTCATTGAAATCTTTATTTTTCTTCGGCGGGGCCTTGAAAATTGAGATTGGTGTAAATCCACGATACAGGCCTTTTTCGTACCGTTGAAATCTTTTGGTTGTTAATAAGACCTGTTTTAAGTTTTTCAGTAATCCTCGAAAGTTTTTCTTGCCATGAGTATATCCGAGGTATACCATGCACATTTTCAAGATAGTTCTTTTATTATTATTGTCGTAGTTGCATTACCTAAACCATATTACATGTATTTGGATTGTCATAATGCTGTCTTAATTAAATTCAGCGGAGTCGTTCTGCTATAGACAGCCTTACAGAACTGCGACCCGGATAGATCATTTCTACGAAAAGGCAATTTCCTTGGTAAGGTCAATTAACATTTCTCCGGTTAAGGCTACTCTGGTGATAGTCAGTAGCACGCATTAGATGTGCTTGGCCGTTTCCTCTGCTAATTCACATAGTCTATAAGTGGTATTGTCAACATTACATATCTGGTAAAGATGGTACCTTTGGCAATATCCTGTAAGGAAACCCCTTACCAGTCTTATCTCGCTTTTATTTAGGCGCTTAAGCTGTTTAGTGTTGCTTGACGTGAGGTCAATAATTATTTTGGATTGCCATTGACAAGGTGCATTTATTCTCTTTTTCCCCACTCTTGGATTACACCCTTCCTATGTTCTTTTGATAACCTTCATGTAGGTTTTGGTAAATTGGTTCAGAGCTTGTATACAGTTCCAAGAAGTTTTGGAATCGAAGCCGTATGCTTTGAGTTTTTTAAGGGCAGCCTGGCTGTCTGAGATCCGACAGATGTTTGCCCCTTTGTAGCCATTCTTCGTACCAGGCTACTATTTCAGCTTGTAGGCCTGATGGGTCTTGTTCGAGAGGAACTGATTCCATGTGTTTAGGCCCATATTACCTATGACGGAGCCCGTTTCCGTTTTTGATGCATCTGAATACCAGATGACAGAGTTGTGTTTTAGTTTTTTAATTTGATTTAGGCTTTCTTCCTGACTGTCAATAATTACTTTAAAGCGCGATACGTAATCAAATTTGGTCGACTTTATGTCCGATGATAAAAAAATGGGTGGAGACACAAGCCCATACCTGGTGGACGAACTCACCAGGACAGAGACAGGCGAAACAGTTCCTTAAGAAACAATCGCCAAAATTCCCGACCGAACTTCTGAAACAAGACAGAAAAATGGTCAAAACAATAGTAGGTCTGAAAACAGGACACTGCAAGCTCAACAAACATATGAGCAAAATAGGCCTGGTAGAAGAAGCACCATGCAAATTCTGCCTAGAGGAAGAAGAAGACTCGTTCCACATCCTATGCCACTGCGAGGGTCTAGCAAGGATTAGATATCAAAAGCTGGGCACTACAAACCCAAGCGCGGAGACCTATACCCAAGCCCTTCTGGCAGGGCTAATAGGACTAATCAAAGAGGCAAAGCTAGAGCTGGTCATCTGAGATAAACAGGGATCCGCAATAGATCTGAAAAGGTCGCAGTGAAACAGGCGCTGGTGCCACCCATTTAACATCTATCTATCTATCTTATGTCCGACGGTGTTTGTAGGAACTTTGATCTAATCAGTTTGAGAATATCCGAGTGCCCCAGCCCATATCCTGTACCATGCAAGTCCAGTTTCATACCACTAATTAGACCTTTTTTTCTGATTTGTTCATGCAGAGAAAGTATGTCTAGTAAAGCTACCATTGCTACAGAGGGGATGGTGTGTATAGCCCTCGTGACTGAAGACTTTGAAGCTTCTTTTGTGACGTTGCTTGTTTAGTCTTGTCCTACCATACTAGTGAGGAAATAAAGGGTCTTACTACCATAATATACAGCCAATGTATCATTTTGGGCTTCAGTCCCCAAGATCTGCCAAAGATTCTGCACCATATCTATAGCGCCTGTGTAGCTTTCCAGATTGTTTTCTCTAGGTACGCGTCCAATTAAGTTTATTATTTAATGTTGAATCTAGTTATTACACTTGATCAGGTAGCGTATTGATATTCAGATTAGGATCAAGTATTAAAACAAATAGTGAAGTCAAAAAATGGGTCGTTAATTCAGGTTTGCAAATAATAATCCATTTTTGTTACATTATTGAATTGGCGGCAATCAACACAAAACGACTCGATATCTTTTTTATTAACTAATATTGTTGGTGAAGCTCATGGATAATTAGATGAATTTCTAAAATCCTTGTTCGATATTTCCTGTATGATACTATGTATTTCTTCCCTTTTCGCAATTGGCAATTGGGCTGAAGTTGTTATCAATTTTTTAAATACAGGATATTTCTTTTCCACTATCTGCTGCAATTTTTCTTCTCAAGGAAGCCGACGATTAATATACTATACACTATAAGAGAATATTTACGAGCAAAATCTTTATCACAATATTGGAATTGATATTGTTTTTATCAGAATTTATTATTTTATTTATTCAATTTTTTGTAGTAGATTAATATCGACACCTACCATTGAGTCTTCAGGCTCGCTAAACTCATTGAGTTCCTTCTTTCTTTTATGGTACTCCTTCATCTGCAAGTCATAGGTATTATGCCAGCTCAAAGTCTTATTACATTCCATACATGTCAACTTTAAATGGTTGTTAACAAAGTGTCTTTTTGATGTTCAGGTTGTCCTGAATCTTGCTTAAAAAGAATTTTAGTAGTTTCTTGTTAGACTTCTTGCGCAAATGGCTTATTTTGGATTGATTTGATCTACAAACGATGACAGGAAAAGTAAATAGTTATAGGAGTAATTGTTGTTCAACGTAAATGTTTGCTCACACAGTTAACACTTTTAAAACTTTCGAGCCAATACATTTTTGCCCGTCTTTTCAATTTTCTCGATATCATTTTCTAATGAGATGGGCTTTTCCTCGTTCCGTCTTGATCTTCTTTAGTCTTAATGAGTTGTAAATACGAACTGATCTCATCATAATGAGCAAACTACGCTTGTTTGTATATATTTTCATCATCATCAAACTGAAAGTATTGTTATTATCATTATCTTGTAGAATCACTTGTTTTTCACCAATGGATACTTTGGCATCTTCCAAAGACACAGTTGTGACCAAAGAAGACAAAGTGGGATTAATAATAACACTAACACTATTTGGTTGTGTCTGCTTGTTGTGTTGGCTAAACTGTATTGTAATTAAAGCGGCAGCTAAATTTAAGTTTTGAGAGATGAGATCCTTCAATGAATTATATACAGGTTTCCGCTTAAGTCAAAAACTAGCTCGTTGTAATAATTCAGAGCCCAACAGTTGCGTATTATCGAAAGCCATACGTTGGATCATATAGTGCAATCCAGATTCCTCCTCTGACATAGCAACTCAATTAGTGGCCTGTCAGAATTCTCTATGACATGCATTTAAGAATCGCACGTTTTCCATTCCGACCAGAACTAAATTAAAGCGACCCACGATGTTTCAATGTTCTTACTACCAGCATCCTAAATGCACAAAAACACGCCAATTTTTACAAATCATACGCCCTCAATTATTCATTGTCCGTAATGTACACCACTGATGCATACATTATTATCATGTCTAGGGCACTAGAAACCCATAGTGGCTCTGCTGGATCCGAATATATTAAGGTCCAGTCCAAAGCTGTAAATCGACCACCTCGCGAAACATGGTATCTAGGTATCAAGAGACCGTACTTACGCCTTTAAAATACTTAATGCAGTCTATATAAAAACAAGATATAAATGTAATCATGGAAAAATTTAACTCGAAGTTAGGAAACAATGGATTGAAGGCCTAATCGGTCCCTGTGGACTGGAAGTCAGAAATGGAATTGGTGACCGACTTTTTCAAATTTGCTAAGAAGAAGACTTTAAAGTTGGCAACACCTGGTTGCGATTACTACGTCGATAACTATATACTTGGAAATCGCTCGATAATAAACTCAACAATATAGTCCGGAACTAAATAGACTATATAATGATCAACAAAAGATTTCAGTCATCTATTACAAAGGCATGTACCCACCCGGGAGCAGACGTCCCATATGATCCCTCACTCCTACTAGCAACCATTAACTTGCCTATGAGATAAAATAACGGATATTCTGATAGGTACCTTATATAATAAAATAGGTTTTAAAAAGATAGGCAGGGGCGCAGAGTCAAGGACAAAGGCGACTGAACTAACTATAAAGAGGTACAAAAAATGAATTAGAACTAAGATTAGAATAGGGAAATGGCTCGCTGGCGAATGTAGAGAAATCGAAAAATTGCAAGTATTGCACGATGATTTCAATTTGCATAAAAACTAAAAGTAACCGCTAGAGTTGGAAGAAAATCTAACCTTGCCATAGTAGTTAATCAGAAGAACGAAATAATATTAGATACAGAAAAAAGGGAAGTTTGGGTATAACATATTAAGTATCTTTTTGCAGGACCAAGCAATAACAATAGTGGCTTCGTAACCAATTGTTTTGTTTTAATTTATATGATCGTTCATGTTCTTTTAAACGTATATGAAAATTACGACCAGATTGCCCGATGTACACTCCTTTACATTCTGGACATGTTAAACTATAAACTTAGGAGTTTACGATACGATCATATAAATTAAAACAAAACAATTCAACGTTTGCAAATCATTTGTTGGAAACAGGCCATAAATTTGACAGAGATGTACTTTCGGTAAGGCAAACATATGGATTTACTCGAAGCCCTGGAATTACACAAAACCAAAATTAATCCGGGAATTTCCGTCATTAACGACCAGGTTGACCTGTTGTACACCCCTCTATTTGAAGCCTTTTAGTATATATACCTGCATTTTTGTTAATTTAAGTACAGTTTGATAATGATTACCTTGTAATTGAAACTAGTCACGAGAAATAAAAATATAAGTGGTATAAAAAAGTTAAGTGTTTTCTTTATTTAATAATCGAAAGTGTACCACGAAGTAAACGCCTCCAAAATTCAAGAATATTATAATTGAATTTAAAATTGTCTCTAAAAATATTTAATATAAATAATTCTATGGAATTCCTACAAGAAGAAGATTAAAACTTTTCTAGAAAATACCTCAAATTCTAACTTATAGATCTAGAAAAATCGTCGAAATACATACCAGGAAATAAATATTCAAATATTGAAACAAATCCTCTTTTATAATAATAATAAAAGATATGTCTCAAGCAAGAATAGATTTCAACAATGCATTGTTTAAATATTATAAAAAATCGGTATCGAACAATATAAAATAATATAAAAATAGACACAATGTCAGGTACATTAGTAAAATTAGTAAATAAAAGGAGGAAATGATTTGCATGACGAAACCAAACAATCATATTATTTCTGCTTGAAATATCCTCATAAAATCTGTAATTACTCCTACATTAATTGCTCAATTATGCAAATTCTCATATGAGAAGTCCCAATCAAAATATATTTATAAATTTTCCAGAGATTTTCTGTGGAATTTTTTTTTGCAACGTATTTATAATTATGACGAGTTCTGAGGTTGAAGCGCAGATACATAAATCACGAAATTCAATTAATTATATGCCAAATAATAGAGGCAAAGAGAACAATGGAGGTGGAATGACGTAAAGGTCGCAAAGTTACTCGCTCGGTTTTTATTTTATTCGTTCCGTGGTTTTTCTCCTGCGGTGATAGTAATTGTCTCGCTTGGGAAGAGGGGAAACCCCAATGAAAGTTATTTTAAACTCAAGTGTCCACTGACAATTTTATCCTAGCGGTTTAAATGCACAATTATATAATTCTGATGTCTATATTTATAAATGAAAATATTTTGTTGGCAGAATTGTTATTTTGTATATTTCAGTTTATTTGTATTTTTGATAATCATGACCGATAAAGCTTAAATGAATAAATGAATGAAGGAATAAAAAGGCTAATAAGAAAAATATTACAATTGGTTAATTAAATAATAAAATTTTAGATATTATTACATTAAAATATACTGTATATTATACAACAATTAGTAAATTAATGTGTTAATAGTAGACTACATACCGTGTTCAGAAATTTCTTTTCGAAAATTTCAAAAGCTTAAACAATTTACTTAAATACAACAAGGATTTAAAACATAAAATAATGTCAAGAACAAAAATCGAAAGAGTAATATTTTTATAAGCACAGAAAAATACTATGTTACATATATGATTTCAAATAATTTGTATTTCAGTAATATTGTTTATTAATTAATCTATTTTTTATTTAATTTAGTCAAGCTTTCATCACTCGTTTGTAAGTAAATGTTGTTTAGAGTTTTGTACATGTGTTCTATTTCTTTAATTCAGTGCCTCGAATACTAATGAAATGTTGTTTTATACAAAATATGTATTTATTCTTTAGCTTTTGGATGGTTGATATTATTTGTCGGAGTCGTTCAAGTATTAATTTGGTGGACATACTATCTCTACCATAAAAGGAAAATGGGTATAGGACAGGTGAAGTTCTAAAATGTAGTTTGATTTTATATTAAGTTTTACGTTTTTGCAGGCCTTTAGTTCATCTCTATCACATGAAGGATGGGGTCCTAAAAATCCTAAAATGTATAACGAGTGGGCGAACAAGAAGAAAAAGTTAAAGGAGAACCGCAGCCAGAGCAATATCACCGGGGTGAAGAGGTGGTTGTATATACTTATTGGCAAAGATTATTAATTTATTTTTGTAATATATATATATTAGAAGAAATATGTTATTAGGTTTAAGAAAAACGAAATTTAATAAATAATAAATATAGTCACTATGGTAGTAGAATATGAATTTGGACATATTGGAAATATATAAGAGAGGACTCTAATATTCAGCTTATATCCTCTGCTAGCCTAACCCAGACAACCCAAATGTGCTATTTATCTAACGGGTGTCCAACAATTATTGCAGTCCCGGGTGGCATTGGAATCAAAAACGTAGGTCGATTCTTACATGTGCCAAATAAATGAACTGACATTTTAATTGTCAAACATAACCTAAACGTGCATTTAACAACACTTTAAATGCACGTTTAGGTTATGTTTGACCATTAAAATGTCAGTTGATTTATTTGGCACATGTAAGAATCGACCTACGTTTTTGATTCCAACGCCACCTGGGACTGCAATAATTGTTGGACACCCGTTATTTATCATTTTTTTTAATATAGCAAAAATAAAAACGTGAATGTTTTTATTCTAATCTTAAGTCTCGCAGATTGTAAGATAGTAAAATTCGCAAATTCAAATGTATGAGTATTTAGATTTTATTTCCTCGCTTCTTTAAAGAGAAAAACTAAACAAGAAATACACGAGAGTAACCTTTAGACTTTAAAATCTCAAGCCAACCAGCAATCGAATAGATTAGCCACAGATAAATAAAAAAAAATGAGAATAAGAGATGATATTGCAAAAAGGAAACTTCGATGAATTGATATCTGATATTCATTCAGCTTAAAACAATGTTGACCGAAATCTCATTTTTCATATCAGACCTTAAATTTTTCAGCGATAATTTAACCTCATTTGTAATTATTAAGAAGCTATGAAGGTCGATCAATAAGTTCCTGTGTGTATAGACAGATTACTGTCGTGTACTGGCATCGGTTAGTTTTTATTTGACAGCAATTTGTATTATATGTATTTTGTGTTAATCGATAAAATGAAAAAAAAATGATTGATTCATTTATTATTTTTGTATGGAAAAACTTGCGAAGACATACATGCAAAGTTGCATGCTGTCTATTGGGACCTTTCGCCATTCATAACAACCGTAAGATATTGGTTCAACGAATTTAAACGCAATTCAACATCTGTTTTAGAGAAGATCATCGATATAATTCTCGTTGATATCCGAACGAAAGTAGGCAAAGTAGCATAGGCAGGAGGCGTGTCTTACATTTGTGAATCCTTCCGGTCTCAAGCAAAACTTTTAAGAATTTCAGAATGTCGCCCCCATCGTAACCACACCAAAGCATTAAGAACGCCATCCTAACACCACTTTCTAACTAGATCCTGCTGCGCCTCTTTTAGCATCTGACACCTGTTGGACCGCAGCGGGCACTACGAGAAGGTGAATGTTGCACTTGACTGCTCAACAAAATGCCCTATAGCCCTCTCACTAGACCTCACGATAATTTATTAACTGACCCTAGTATCTCATAGAAGAATATACCAAACACAATCAGGAGAAAATAAATGGGAGTTATTGAATTTAATAAGTGAGCTCAAACCGGCAAAATTAAATAAAATTTACCGTAAGTCGCTTAGAGGGCTCACTGAAATAAATCCTTGGATCAGTTCCATTTTCTCTAGTCAAACGGAAAATGACATTATTGAATGGAATAACAGAAGTGGAAACTATAGATTGGCGTACCTTTTATATTCTAAGGTATTCTGAGGACATAGTAAATCTCAAAAATATGTAAGACTGTAGAAACAAAGTAGATAGTAAAAAGAAGAAATGGTTTCTAATATATCCACAAGGTGGATGAATGAAATATTAAGTTGAGTCTTAAGTCATTTCGGTTCCGACCAATATATGTCTACACTTGTATTTTTAACCAACTATTTTCAATCCAATTATGTAACTTGAATACCATTTGATAGGAAACACTTCAATTGTAATTAATAGAAGTAAGTGGAGCCATTAAAAAGTTATATACTGTGTACGAAAAGATTACTTAACAAAAAGCCAGTGCCAGAATTGGTTTGCCAAATTCCTTTCCTTCACATCCAGGAAAGCAAGTTTAAGCCGGAGACGATAAAATAAATAAAAAATAGTAAACTCAATATTTGGGTTCCACATGAACTCAAAGAAATTAACTTAGCGGAGTGCATAAACGTCTGCGAGAAGTTCTTGAAAATCAATGAAAATGATCCATCTCTCCAACGTATTATCAAAGAACCGTTTACGACAACATCGTACGAAAACTAGCATGGTGCAAGCCCGAAAAAAAAAACTGCTGCAATCACTTAGAAAGCAAATATCCATAAAAAAAGGTTATGCTCTCAATTTGGTGGGATTACAAAGGCGACGTGTATTTTGAGCTGCTATCACATAATCAAAGCAATAATATGGCTATGTAATGTGTACCAATTGGTCAAATTGAATGAAGCCATTAACAAAAAGCGACCAAAATTGGCAAATCGTTAAGTTGTATTTAAAAATAACAACGCGAGTCCCCGCATAGGTTTAGTGACCCGCTAAAAGTTGCTAGAGCCTGGATGGTATAAGATGGATCATCGACAATACTCACAAAGACATTGCACCGTCCAACTTAAGTAACAACCCAATTTAACAGGTTGAAGAGTGACAGTTGAGCGGGTTAATACTTTTTGAGCAACCATTAATGGAATAAGAATAAAGGGTGATCAATGGATGATTTGTTAAAAGGAATCTTAGATTATGGTATGATAGAGATTAATAAGAGATTCAAGATTATATATAGGTCATTAATAACAAATAATAAAACTAGTGATATTGGAATTAGCAAAGAAATTAATATAGATCTAAAATATAGATCTAGAAATAAATGCGATTAGTAAGGGAATTATTTTAGAATAAATTAAACATAATTTTCACTTTGTATAACTGAATTATTATTTTGGTGACTATAGACAATACATTAGCGTATCATTTTTAAACCAAAAGCGAAAATGCTACAATAAATGCGGTGTAATAGCGTTAAAGATAGCAGTGTATTTTATGTCCAGCTGATCGTTGATCAGATTAGTTATACAAAGTAAAAATTGTGTTGAATTTATAATTAATTAATTTATAATTAATGAAGTACAATTATAACAAAGTAGAAGCCTCCATCGTAAACGAATTATTTTAGAAAAATATATGCCTATGAAACAAAATGCAAATGAAGTATCTATCCTACGTGCCAAGAAAGCAGAAACCACCAGCTTTCAATTATTTGGCCAAACCAAAAAATATGGTGTACATGTTTGTCTTAGAATGTGTGATTTATAATTTCAGAAAACATACCCCGACATTAACATCCTGTCCAGTTTTACGAAATTACAGTGTCATAGCAACTCGAAGCGAATGCGATCTATCCTAATCAGAGGCAGAACTACTACAAGAGGCAATTTGGAGAACCATATTTTTTCTAGCAGTGTACGAAGAGGAATCCCTTAAATTTCGC
Organism: Ontholestes murinus; assembly: GCA_963969525.1. Lineage (NCBI taxonomy): Eukaryota > Metazoa > Arthropoda > Insecta > Coleoptera > Staphylinidae > Ontholestes > Ontholestes murinus. The sequence continues at coordinate 50,235,024 of OZ018393.1, read as the reverse complement.
CTCCTACTCAAACAATATTCTTTGTGCACTTTGAACATTTTGTGTGGTTATTCGAAATCGAAATTAAAACCACTAAATCACTCTCAAGCGTTAATTAGAAAAGAAATATAACAAACTAGCATTGATATATCCAAAATTAGCCCCGCAAAACCGTCTTCATTATTTGCGATGAACCACTAGGTAAAGGCTCTACTAACGTCTTATCAAAAGGCAATAATTTTGCCGTTGCTTCCCTGTAGAGGATATGATATGAAATATGGATTTCAGTCTCTACAATACCGACAGTGACACATCCGAAATTATATGCCTTGAAGTAGCCCATGTACTCAGATCTTCACGCCCATCATTCAATCAGAAAATGAATTTCCTACCGGTGGATAAAGGAAGCACCACAATAGCTCTCAATAAATGTGAATACCAAGAAAAAGTAAACAAATTTTAGCCGACAACAATCCAAAAATATATCTCAAAAAAAAACCAAAATCATGCAGTCAACTCTCGACAACACAAACAAAATAATTTTTAACACCACGCGAACAGCCCTCAAAATCCCCAAAGCTATACTGTTTACCTAAAATACTTAAACTTAACAGAAAAATTTAACGCATTTTCAGTTCTTTTGACTTACCCACTTAAAAGTTAGTTTAAATCTTAGTCAAGAAACTTAATCCTACTGCTGAACATGCCAAGTTCTATGTCAAATACTCATCACACTTCCTGGACCTCACTAAATTAATATAATTATCTAATATATTTAAGATATCCTAGTTAGTTTTGACGTCGAATCTCTTTACACAAAAGTACTTATTAACAAAACAATCGAACTTTTAAAATTTAAATATCAACACCCTATATACACAGCCCCCTATAGAATTTATTAAACACTGCAAGACGAATATTTACGTTATGTTCAATGGAAACCGCTATAAATAAATTGAATGAGCACCAATAAAATTCCCTCTCTCTGTGATCGCCAATTTGTTAATGACTATTGCACGGTTGAGACAAGCTCATCATTTTTCTGGACCACCTAAACAATGTCCATTTTAAAATAACATTCACAATGAATTAGAACAGAAAAATAAACTACCTTTCTTGATGTTTCTAACATATCATTTCTTCCGTATATATGAGGTACGACAGAAAGAATCTTCTAGATACTTAAAAGACACAACATCAAAACAAGTTTCACCACTTCGTATAAAATGACAGATACATGAATGTACGACCCCCGAAAAAGATACAGTTTCTTCATCTTTAGCCGACAATTCAAAAACCACGAGACACAAGATAAATTTCGACATTACGACTTTTATCGCAGTATTAAATCGTTCTACTAAAAGGATTATCCGTGAGGCAACCGAGGTAGAAAAATTCATCGATAATCTCAAGAAACGCCACGAAATCCACTTTATCCACTAAGCATATCTCACTATCCGCACTACCCGCACCGCCCATTCTAATTTCTAAAGTCACTAACAAACGTTGAAAATTTGTTGCAAGTGAGGCGATGAAGTTAAATGTAATATTATCTGCAGTGGAAAAACCTAAATTGTCTCTGCGAAAAGCATCTTCGTTTCCAGATAAAATAGGTAAAGATGCAATATCACAATTTTTTAAAGAGAACAAGTTACATCCATATAAATCACAATATATCCATACCCTATAACCTGCGAACTACGACAAACAACTAGATTTTTGTTTTCTTATCCAAGGAAAGCTAGAAGACGATCCTTTTTTGGCTAGGGAAATATTTTTTTTCTGACGAAGCTATATCTACGTATAATGGAACAGTGTCTTCGCAAAATTGTCGATGGTGGTCTGACTCTAATCCCCACTTTACGATTAATACTCGCAATCAATATTTTTTAAAACTAACGTTTTCTTCGTGACCTTCCAAGACCTGATCGGCAATAGGTATGGTATCAGCAGGACGGCTCAACATGTCATAGTACGATGGAAGGAAGACAATACCTTGAAAATATCTTTAATGAAAGGTTAATTCATAGATATTCCGACATTTCTTGGCCAGCTAGGTCGCCAGATTTAACCCCAACATCAACACCGGCTATTCACAGATATAGAACATTTAAAAATAATTATTATCGAAACAATTCAGGGTATAACTCCGAATATAATTAGAAGTGTATTGAGGAAATTTTCTTCAAGAACGGAAACCTTTTTACTTTTAAGCCAAATTCATTATTTATATATACTGCAAAATGTGATATCCTGATAATTGCATTTTAAGTTTTAAACTATGCCGAACTTTTTATAAAGAATAACTTGTTTTCGTAAAATTAATAATAAAAAAGTTTTCCATTTGCAAACTTAAGCAGACACATTGTATATTTATAGAGAAATAAATAGTATAGATGCTAAATTTTGCCATGGTTTTTAATACATTACATCATTTTAGGGGACCGCGGTGGCCTAGTGCCTGCTCACGGACCATGCGGTGTTGGTTCGAATCCCAGCCGGACGGTGGATTTTTCAGTAGGAAGAATTCACCGTGCGGATCCATGGATGTTTGTGGGTCCATCATTCTCATATATATGGAATATTAAATATAATAATTGACGTGTCTGAATGGCCGAGTTGCCTATGACAATTTTCCCTTAATCATTCACCACCCCAACCCGCAATTCCTTCCAACACCCTTCCTTTTTATTAATAAAATAAACAATAATAACATCATTTTAGGCCAACTTCATAACAACTTACGGTTTATTAGAAATGAAATTATTAGTAATAAATTTGTTTCCTCATATTGTATTTCTAATATAATATCCCAAGCGGAGCCACAACTTGTATTTGTTTATCGGACATGTTATTTTTTAACAAAGTAATAAAAGCCGGATTGTAAAATTGTAATTCCTAAATGCTAAAGGATAATAAAGACATAAAAAACCAGTCGAAACCACTCATTATGTATTAGCAGTTGGTGTTGAATAAACAAACGTCGCCATTAAAATTAAATAAGACGAAAGGCTACAGCAATTCCATTTATATCGAAAACAATGACTTAAGTTTTTAAACCTGCTTATTTGTTTTTTTTTGTGGGAAGGTTAAATCCACTCGATCTCAATTCAAATGTTGCTAATTGCAAGTTTTATATAAGGTGCATGACTCGGACGTAAACAATTTTTTGTCCCTGATGCTCAGCTCTGTCATAATTATGGTGATTGGTTATGTCTAGAAGGTACAATTTCTCTAGTTAAAAAATAAATATGGTGCTAATGAAAGTATAGCTAATTTAGGGTTAGAAATTAATTAATGTGAAATCGCAATTTTATCCCTCGGGTTCAAACTTTCTTTTCAATCGAAGGAATATTATATTATATTTGTCATATATCTTTTGTCATGATTTTAATGTTTAAAAGATTAAATAGTATATAAAAGTTAAGTGTTTTCTTAATTTAAAAAATGGAAATGTACCATGAAGTAAACGCCTTTAACCTTTAACAACTATTACTTATTGTTAAAAATCAACATTATTTATTTTATTTTAACATATTGTCTTATTTATGTAATCTTATTTGTCATCTAATATCTGTTATATTAGCAATTTGTGATACATTTCTCATGTGATTTTTTTTAAATTTCGGACATATTATTTGTTATATCTGCCAAATTATATATTTTTAATAAGACATTGCAATGCGATCTGGTTGAAACGTTGAAAAACGTTTTTTCGAAACGATTAAAATATTTAAAGATTTAAGCCTAATTGTAACCATAAACAGGACAAATTGTTGCAATTTTTAATTTAGTTGGAAAAACCATACGCATGTATATTAGAAAATTTTGAAATAATTTCAGGACTGTATTAATCTAAATAGAGGAAATAATAAAATTAGGATATAGCTGACATCAGGAATTTTAATATTCGATGAGGGGCTGTGTATTGATTCAAAGAACTTACAGAAACGGTTAACTATATCATGAGGATTATCAAGATGTTTATTATCGTGTTTCAGTTTTTTAGAATTTACATATGTCTAAGATTGCCTTGGGTTAGAGATAATTTGATTTTCAACTGTAGATATATAACTTAATTAAGATCTATTTTAATTTGATTTTAATTAATGTTCTTCAGATCTTAAATTGTGTTAATATAGAATCATTCTTAAGTTCTTTCTGATGAGGTTTTTTCTCTGGTAACATTTATACTAGTTATACACTTTGCTAGTATCACGAATTTTCACTTTTATTGTGACTAGTTTCTCCACATTCATGATACTAGCAATGTGTTTATTTTTAAACCTACTACGTTATCAAGATGTATCACAAAGTAACGGCTTTAACAATCAATAATATACAAGGAGTGTTCAAATGAAAAGTTTTATTCGACACTGTGGGTATAATTGAAGTCATTGTTCAAAGTATTCTCCGTAGGTAAAAGCACAGCGGGTTATTCCATTAATTCTGTGTTCCCAGAACTCCTGTAGCAGTGACGAGTCCCAGTCCTTCATAGTGTCCTTGAGTTTGTCATCCGAGTTGAAGCGCTGCCCTTTCCTTTTTCAAGGGATTAAACACATGGAGATCATAAGAGCAGAAATTCAATTTCAATTCATTTCAATAGTGGAAGCTTTTGTTATCTGTGACGATCTGCTCAAGTAAAGACCCATAATACCGAAACAGATGTTAAAGTACAAGCTCCATACGCAGTTCCTTTTGCTAGTTGGCGATCTGCCTTGAACCCACTGCGCACGAATTTTTCGATAACACAACCTGTTGATAACAATTTTTCACACTGTTCTAACGCTGACATCCACTTTCACCTTTAACATTCGTTAAGTGATAAGTCGATCACTTCTCTCTAGGTCGTCCATCTTGTACTCACCCAGGTACTCTCGGGGCACGGCTGCTTCCAAGCCTACCTCAAGAGGATCGGGAAGGCAGCCGAGGACAGGTGCCTGTGGTGTAACGACGAGGTGGATGACGCGCTCCACACCTTTTTCTTCTGCTCCCAGTGGGAGGAAGTGCGGACAGCCCACCTGGGTAGCTGAGGCGGAATGCCAGCCCCCGACAACCTGATCCCCGCAATGATGGACTTGGCAGAGATGTGGGCCGCCGTAGACGCCACGGCGAAGATAATACTCGAAGAGAAAGAGAACTACATCAAGGAGCTGCAGGAAGGGTAGGGGAGTGTAAATATGTATACTATGTAACATGTAATTTGTAATATATATTCATCCACGTAATGTACTACAAATGAAGGCACACGACGGTGAGGAGGCGCCAGTGAAGTATTGTCACAGTCCCGCTGGTGTCCTCTTTTAAGGGGGGCCACTGTTGGTCGTGCGCGGCCATCACGTCCCAAAAAATGGTACAATTAATACAATAAAGAGTAAGACTATAATTATTACCTAATTAAATATGCGATAGATCGCTAGAAAAAGTAAATTAGGGAATTGCGTAAAACGCCTTATCAATTAAATATGTTTTAATTTGTTTTTAAAATTGTTTAAAGGTAAGGTTTTTACTCTTTCGAGTAAGGAGTTATATAGGAGGGATGCATAGTAATTTACTCAATCCTGTGATCTGGATAAGCGATAGAATATAGACAGGACTAGTTGTCCAAATCGCGTGTTGTGCTTGTGAATATTGTGATGCTTCTTGTATTTATCTATATTAAAGGTCAAAGAGTGTCATAACAACACTCGAGTGACCCTAAATTGAGATGCCATAGGCAATTCCGCTTTGTATTGTAGCATAATATGTGGATTTTAAGGCTCCGGCTGGGAAGCAACGACTTTGTAGGAAAGTTCTGCTTCGTGTTTATGACAGGTTAATTTACTGTCTATATGTAAACCTAGAAATTTAGCAGTATTTAATTGAGTGTGAGGTTTCAAGATAGTCTGTTTGCCTTTAAAAATGCAGTAGCCTGGAGAGTCGAATTCTCACTCCACTGGGTAGTAGTTACTTGATCATTTGAAGAGTTCAATAATTTAGTATCATCGATAAACAAGGTGAAAATACAGTTGAACTGTTGTGAAGCGGAGTCATTAGTATAAAGTAGGAACAATAAAGTATATAGTATATAGAACATCGTGCCTTAATGACAATTCCTCTGTTGTAGAGTTACCTATAAACAAAATTTGATGCCTGTTTTAGAAAATGAGTTAATTATGCGAAATGCAATCGGTATAAAATTATAATAATACAGGTTTCGCAAGAAAGCCAATGGGAGACAAAATCAAATGCACTAGTAAGATCCATTAAAGAAGCCACAGAAGTAATGCCATCTTCTAAACTTTTATAAATCTCTTCGGTAAATGCAATGCCTGTACTCAACGTTGACTGTCCCTGGCGAGTGTATTAGTCTTGTATAAGAAATCAACCATTTACTCGTATAATAACCTCTCAAGCACCTTTGATATATCAGTTAGAAGCGATATTGGCATTTAATTTTTTACATATTGAGGATCACCTTTCTTGAATACTGGTTTGATTCGAACTCATTCGAGACAATCCAGGAAATTTCCAGAGACGATATATAAGTTTAACAACTTAGTAAGATGAGATATAATAACTTCAAATATGTCTTCAAAGATGTAGGAACTCATTCCATTGATATCTTGGCTTTTACTGCTTTTCAAGCTATTGACTATATCCCATACTTTTGTGGTAGGATTAACCTGAATTAATTTAAAATAATCATTAGATTGTATATTAATATTGTGCATAAAATATATAGGATCATTTTCCGTTGTGGAAAGGTCTTGGAACAGTTTATTCGTAGTATTATTGAAGTGCGAATTGAATGAATCAGCGGATCTATTGGAGTTGATTTCAGGATGATTTTTAGGCTGACAGGATTTTATAAGGGTATTACCAGACTGACAAATAAATGCAGCATTTGCTTTTTTTTCGAAATGTATGTATCTGTCCTCATTTAAGGATATTTAGTGCTTGCTTCAAGCAGAAGCATAAGAGTTTGTCACATTTCGCGTAAACCAAGCAGTTTTTGATATATTAGGACTGATAGAGCTAACTTTTTAGGAAAACACTCATTATGATAACTACAAATAATATCATGGGGGACACGTTGTCACCAGAACGTGTATTCCAATGTGATCTGATAGTCCACAGTCAAGAGGAGAGATTCTAAAGTTTGTAGGGTCCATATTAGTAAAAATATTATCTATGCAGTTATTATATCTAGTATTGAAATTAGCAAGATTCTTGAAACCATACGTCGCAAGTAAATCACGTGAGGAATGGTGTCGCGATCATTAGCGTCAAATTTAACATTAAAAGCCCTATTAATGAAGGTACCTTTTGTAATATCTAATTTTTCTAATACAGCTCCGAGAGTGAGTAAAAATTTATTAAAATTACCTGCTGGCGAGCGATAAATGGTAATTATTATAATATTAGTAATAAAGACGCAATTTTACAATCTAGTTCTACAGAGAAATTATTGATATTTAAGATTTCGCATTGTAGGCTGGATCTACCTAATTGCATAACGCCCCATGTGTGTGTAACTTACGTGCATGTATTAGTTTACATTGTAATTACTCAAAATCAGCGCAAGAGCCTCATTCGGATTTAACCACACATAACATGTCAAATACATGGTTGTATTGCATGCTTTAATCTCGTTAATCTTATTTCGACACTCGTTGTTGTTATTATAACTTTAACGCTTTCACTATATCAAATTTAAAAATAAAACTAACTTCTAACTAAACCTAAATTAGTAACATGTTCATCGTGTTTCAGCGGATACAAACTTTTTGTCAATATATCTGCAGTCATCTCTGCTATAGGTAAATAAGATATACTAACATATTTATTTGTGACAGCCTCTCGCACAAAATTATATCGAACATCCATATGTTTGGTCCTCTTATGGTGTGCAGGGTTTACTGATAACTATTGCGCACTTTGGCTATCATTGAAAATCTTTATACAACATAAGGAACCCAACAGTTTATATAACAAGTTTCTTAAATAAATTGGTTCTTTTGAAACCTCTGACATGGCGACATATTCTGCTTCAGTGCTGGACAGTGCCAGTGTAGCTTGTTTCCTGCTTTCCCAGCAGATAGCTGCGTTAGTTAATTTAAACACATTGTCGGTGTATGATTTTCTGTCTTTTGTATTGTTAGCCCAATCGGTATCAACATATCGTATTAAATCTCCACTTTATTTTGTACCTATCAGGTATCTCAATATTCGCTTTGCACTCTTCCAATGTGACTCATTGTAGTAGTTGAGGTATTGAGCCAATAAAAACTTACACTATACGCAACTTTCAATCAATTGTTGATAAGGTAATTAATGTCTTCATCGCTAAAGATTGCAGGTTTTAAATAGGTGTGTTGAGAGTTTTACTTTCTTGCATATTTAATTTCCGCAATAATTGTTCAATATATTCTTCTTGATCTAGAGTGATGAATCCTTCTTACTTGTTTCGGATGATTCTCAAACCTAGACACTTTTTCATTTCTCCTAGATCCTTTATTTTAAAATTTTAATTTAATTCTTTGTTTCCTTTTATATATATAAGTTATAGTTTTGGTGTTGGCAAACACGTTTTTAAAAAGGGTTGATTTTTATTATTATACAACGTTACTACACGAATGGATAAAGATTTAACGGATGCGACTAACTCTAAGTAACTACTATTATGAATACTGGATTACGAATGCTGCTCTTATGATCTAATTACTCTTATTTATAACATAATTATAAATACTAAGCATAATAAAATGTGTGGGCGTAATAAGTGCGCATTAAGATACAATATAGATATTATAAGAACAAATCTATTGTTAATTAATAATAAAAGTCCTTGTGTAGCCACCAGGTTACTCCTATCCCCCTAGATTCGACATACCCCTGGGGATGGATCGATGTCTGAAGCAAATTTCACTTTATTTTTATTAAATCGTCTGTAGATGTAAACTGCTACACAAATTATTATTGTTATATATAGTATGATTGTTCCTACACTAGGTTTAACCGAAATGTACTCTTCAGGTGCAATTGGTATTTGTGAATAAATCGGAATGTCTTCTAATTTTAGTCTATTTAGTTGTATAGTGAAGTTTTTAACATTAGCACTGTTCATTTTAAGTTTTGCAGCACTCACTATTAGGGGGCTTCCCGAAAATGTTTCAAATTTAGGGATTTCATAGTTTTTGTAGATCAAGCTGCACTGGTCCACTTGGATGAGGTAGATCCCACGTAGTTGCCGGGCTTCTTCGTGATCTGGACATTTTATCCTTAGTTCTTCGTTGTTGGTAAACACGGCCAAAAATTTATTACTATCCGGTACTTTTTCTAAGTGATTCTTCTGAATTTCCAATTTTGTGTATTTACAGTCCTTTAAGTCTCCGTTTAATAGTAAATTTGTTTCGTAGTTTCCTTGATAATTTAGAATAAGATTGCTACTGCACTGATAATGTTTCTTGCCGCTAAGGCACAAGTCATTTAGAGGCCATATAGTTTTATCAATTTTTGAATGAAGTATAAATTTAACGTTTGGAATTATTGTAGCGAAATCTGATTCATACTTAGTAGGAATGGGATGCATCATGTATAGATTAAATGAATTTTCATAATTTATCGGAAGGGAAAGGAAATAGTGAATTTTTGATTTTTCGATTTTACAATTGACGGTGATTACGGATTCAAAATCTAAAATATTTTCAGGTTTCAATTCGAAAGGCATTTCTTCATTATAGTGTGTAGAGATTTTAAGCAATTCATCATAGAGATCTTGTGGTTTAATTATATCTGGATTTAATATTTAGTTTACAAAATGTCAATGAATTTAGAATATCTTGTAGTATTTTTCCGATAGTTCCGTAAAGTAATATTAATTGGTTATAAAGGTCCTTCGCAAACAGGACGTGCTGATGGTCAATGTCTTCTCTTAGTATAGTATATAATTGCATGATTCTAGATTCCAATAAGTTTTGGTTATGTGATATATCTTTTATTGTATTATTAAAGTTTTCAATAATTTTGGTATTTACACTATATCCGAATTTTATTTGATTCTGGAGACTGTTTTGATTTTTCTTTAGATGTTTCAAAACTTCATTAATTCTTTTATCGTCGTAAGCGTCCATATTTCCACTAATACTTTTAATTATTGAGCCTAATCCTCTTTTTGTTCTTTTTGTTATAACATTTATCTGTATGGTTTCAATTTTTGAAATATCTTTTCTAATATGCTTCAGGAGATTATCGTAATTTTGGAAATCTCGTTTATATTTTGTTATATTGTTTACGGTGTCAGTAAGGAATTCATATTGAGAATTTAGTTTATTAAATTCATCATATATTGGCTTTAAATCATAAATATGTACGAATACGTGTTTACTTTTCTTTAGCTTCGCATTTCCTAAATTTATCGGTAATATACCGGCATTAAAAGTTATGTTCTTTATTTCGAACCCTAATATTTGTGCTATAAACAGCAACCTGGAATAAATAATTTGAATTAGTTTTCCTTAATATAAATTTTAACTTGAATATTCGAATTTCCGAATAGGTAATTTATCATTTGTTTAACAATATTGTATTCTAATTTATCAAGACCACAACCTAGTTTTGGTATAGCTAATTTTTTAATATTATTATCTGAACAAAATTTCTTTAAGGTGAGAAGGGTTCTAAAAAGGTTTTTGTGTGTGGGTTTATCAAAATATCTTTGTTTAGTAATTAAATATATAATAAATTTATTATTGTCTTTAAGAAAACATAATGAAGTGACTTGGGGTTTTTGTTTAATTAATTATTTCTTTCTACCGAATTTATTTTTAAACTCTAACGCTATTCCAGCACTCATCTTTAAATCTTGGCTTACACAGTGGGTCAATGAAAAATCTTTTGGGGCATTAAAAATACTATCATTTATTTCTGTAATATTATCGTTTATTTCATTGTCATTGTTTGTGTCACAGTATTTTTTAAAACTATCAAAATTTAATATTTCTTCTGTATTTTGTCGAGTTACCCTGGACCTTTTTATGTTTGAAATATGAATTTTTTTGACCTGGTTGTGATGTCTTTGTTCAATTTCTGCGGTTTTATGGTCTGGATTATTGGTTTTTAATTTTTCCTTTTTATACTTATCCTTAGTTTTGGATTGTTTCTGTTTATTTTTTACATAAATAGTTCCGGAAATATTTGGGACATCTTCTCGTGTTTCATTGCGTTTCTCGGTGGATTTAGTTTTGGTTTTATTAATGTTTTCATTAATTTTTTCATAAAAGACTTTAACTTTGTTTCTGTGATTCTCAACGTAACTATTTGTAATAAAATTTTCAAGATTAAAATCTAAAAGTGAATTGTTGTCGATATGACCAGAAATGATTTCTTGGGGTTTGAATTTTGTGATCGAGTGGATCCAATTATTATATGCCAATATCGCGTATAGTATTTTAGTTTCGATTGGTTCCTTTTTAAAAATTGATTGGTTGTTTAGAAGCCTGATATGTTCGATTATGGTAGAGTGAACCCTTTCTACAACTCCATTAGATTCTGGATGTTGCGAGCTTATAAAGTGTAGTTTGATTCTATGCGTTTCAAGAAGTTCTTTAATGACTGTATTTTTAAATTCGAGATGGTTATCAGATATAATTAGATTTGGAATACCGTGATGACAAAAGAATCTTATTAAATTATTAGCTATTTCAATTGCCTGATATGAACTCAATTTATATAATTGGGTATACTTAGAAAATGAATCTATAATTGTAAGAAATTTGGTGTTTTCGATAGCAATACAATCAATATGGACCGTTTCAAATGGTTCATTTGCTACTGGTGTATTATTAAATTTTAATTTTTTTTTTCATATTTTGACACAAGACAGACTTCACATTCGTTTATATATTTTTGAATTGTACGCCTCATATTAGGCCAATAATAGAGTCTTTTTAATTTAGCTTCTGTTTCATCTATTCCTCTGTGATTCGTTTTGCCTTCATGATAGTTTTGGATAGTTTCCAAAATATCATCATTGTTTTCTATATCAGTTAGTAATTGTGTGCATCTAGTCATTTTGATTGCTGAATTTTTAAAATATTTTTGGATGATGTTACTGAATTTTTCATAAATTGGATCCTTAAAGAAAATATAATAATTGACATTTAGTGTTATGTATTCTTTAACAAAATTAATTAGTTCTTGTTCAAAATTTGACTTTGACAATTGTACATGGATTCTTATCTTACTATTATTGAATAGGTTATTTATTTTAGGTGCCGAAGGTGAATGATTTACCTCTGAAATAATGAGTTGATTATCGCCTATGTTAACGGGTTTATCCGCTATGGGGATTTCTACAATTGGATGTTCTAGTTTCGAATGGATGGTTGCTCCATCATCTTCTTCGTCAATAAAATCTACATTTGTGTTTTCGGGTGGCTCAACTATCATTGATGCTTTTTCCATATCTTCAAAATTCTTTAAGTAATCTTTTAAATTATCTGAATACTCTTCGTTAATATTAATTTCTATTCTTGACAGTGCGTCTGCATTTTTATTTAGTTTACCTTTCTTATAAATGATTGAGTAGTCATATTCTGAAAGTTTGAGTCTCCATCTAACTAGCTTCGAATTAGGTTCTTTAATTGACATGAGCCACTGAAGGGGTTTATGGTCGGTAACAATTTGGAATTTGCGTCCAAAAAGGTAGGGACGAAAATATTTGACTGCCCAAACAATTGCGAGTAATTCTTTCTCGATAGTGGAGTAACGAGTTTCCGATTCGTTGAGAGTTCTACTGGCATACGCGAGTAGATCCGACCCAATAATACCTTGAGAGAGAACTGCACCTACTGCTTGATTACTAGCATCAGTCGTAAGAATAAATGGTTTAGAAAAGTCTGGGTATTGTAGGAGGGGTTGATTTGTCAAAATATTTTTGCATAAATCGAAACAGTTTTGATAGTCAGGATCATTAGGATTAATGATCGAATTTTTTTTAAAACATTTTGTTAAAGGTTTTGTTAAGTCAGCAAAATTCTTAATAAATTTCCTGTAGTAGCCTAAAAGTCCAAGGAATCCTTTTATTTCTCTAGTAGTCTTAGGAATGGGATAATTTTGTAGAGCAATTATTTTGTCTGGATTTGGTCTAACACCTTCTGGTGTAACTACATGTCCTAAGTAAGCAACTTCTTTTTTTAAAAATTCCGATTTATCAAGTTGAATTTTGAGGTTTGCCTCCCTCAATCTATTAAATACTTCTTTTAATCTAATAACGTGTTCATCAAGGCTAGTGGAGAATATAATAATATCGTCCATGTAGACGAGACAGTAATTATTCTGAATACCCCTCAAAATATTATCCATGACACGTTGGAAGGTAGCTGGGGCATTTTTTAAACCGAAAGGCATCCGTAGGAATTCGTAATGTCCGTTCTCTGTATTGAAAGCAGTTTTGGGAATGTCTTGTTCGTTGATTTCTATCTGGTGAAATCCTGATGCTAGATCAAGTGTTGTGAAGTATTGACACTTGCCCAATTTGTCTAAAAGATAATTGATATTTGGTAGGGGATAACGGTCACCTATCGTTTTGTCATTAAGTTTACGATAATCGAAGACGACGCGCCATTTTCTCTGACCCGATGCGTCAAGTTTTTTGGGGACTATCCATATTGGAGATGACCACGGACTATGTGACGGTCTAATTATGTTTTGGCTTAGCATTTCATTAATTTGGCGATTTACTTCCGCTTTATGAATTTCAGGGTACCGATATGTTTTTGTAAATACCGGTATTTTGTCGGTTGTAACTATGCGGTGTTTAATTTTATTCGTAAAAGTTAAATTATTTTCTTGTAAGTGAAAGATATCTGCATATTGGGAAATTAATTTACTAATTACTTGTTTCTCTTCTGGATTCATATGATCCGTCCTTATTTTAGATAGATCAAATTTTAATTTATTATCATTGAACATATTAAAATTATTGTATCTTCGTTTATCACTTTTATTATTAATAATATTTATTTGTGGAGGCATCACGTCATATCCGCTGACGTGTGACACATTAAAAGGACGTTCAATCACGACGTCTTTATCGAAGTCTGTATTATTAATTATGCAGCATAAGGCTTTGTTATTTTTAACACTTGTAATGCACTCGGGCATTTCTATATCATCTAATTTTATGTTAGGAAGAACGGCCTCGCCGTTTGCAAGATTATTTATCTGTACTTGAACAATCTGCTGACTTCGTGCAGGCACTAATATCCGCTTAGTGTAGTTTGCGTCAACCAGATGTTTGTTATAAAAATTACAGTTATCATTTCTATTATTATTTCTAATTAGTTCATTATTATTTAATTCATTATAATTATGTATCATTGGTACATTTTCTTTGTCAAAAATATTAATATTATTCTTAAAACGAAATGGGATTTCAGAATTGGGAGTGATTACCGAATTTCTACGGAAATTAACACATGCGTTTATTTGACATATTATCTACACCTAATAAGATATCAAATGCTGAATGAAAATCAAACAAATATAATTTAAGTTTTGAAGCAAAATTAGTATTAAATAAGTTTTTTAATGATACAGTTACACTTTGTGTTCCGTTTGAGGTTCCATGTGCGCTGCTTACCTCGAAGGGGTCATTCTTAATATGTCTTTTAAATAGTTTTTCAGCAATTTGAGGATTGATAAATGAACGAGTACTACCCGAGTCCATTATGATTTTTAAATTATTTTCTGGGTCAACAATATATGGGAGGTTACTATTATTATTAATTATGCCTGAATGATCGATTTTTGTGGTCCCAAGGCTTTTCAGTCTAAAAAAGTACTATCATCGCGGTTATCATTATTGTTATCATTATTTGTTCCTTCCAAATTAAATAATTTAGGTTGGTTTGTATAAGTAGTCGATACTGACATGGGCGTTGGATTTGGTAGCGGAGGTCGAGAATTGAAATTTGAATTTTGATTTGTGTTTGTATTAAAATTGCGATTTTGCGAGTTGTAAGGAGGAGAGTGAGAATTGTAGCGCGGTCTTTTAATTGGCATGCGATGATTATTATAATAATTATTAGATGATTGATTAGCGTTAGAATAATTTGGGGATTGTCCAAATACTTGTCTATTTGTGGGGAGATTCTGAGGAGACTGTTGCCTAAATTGTAAGTTAATAGGTTGTCTCGGAAAATTAAAATTTGATTGTTGATGTTGTCTATTATTATAATTAAATTTATTTTGTGGGTAGTTATAACGATGTTGGTTTTGGAAGTTAGTTTGATTTGATTGTGGAGCATTATATAATGTGCTCTGGAAATTTTCCTCTTCAATAACATAATTAATTGCTTCTTCTAACGAGTCTGGGTTTCTTAATCGAACAATGCTCTGAATATTACCGCGAAGTCCGCGAATAAATGTTTTTAAAGCAAGCTCATCATAATTATGTAGGTGTATGCGTTTTGTGGCGTCTGGCATTTCTAACGCCGATAAAGAATTAATTTTGCTAGCGAGTTTACTTCTCAATATTTGCAAACGTTCTCCAAAATCCATAATTTTCTCGTTTTTGTTAGGTCTTAAATTTATTAGTTCTTTTGAACCAGGCAATCATAATTCCTTAGGTCGCCGAATCTCTGTCGGAGATGATTTTTAATTTGTTGCCACGAGTTTAATTCTGTTCGCGACCCAATCGCGATTAATGCACGATCTCTTAGTTTGCTTATGATAGCATTTATTAAATAATTATTTAATTGTTGATTGTTAAAAGGTCTGAATTGCTCTAAAACCGCTTCACATCGAGAGATAAATATTTCTGTTAATTCGTTTCGCCCGTCGAATAATGGAATAGTTTCTATGTTTAACTTAACTAATTGGTAATCAATATTTGCGTTATTTTCCATTTTTAAGTTTTTTAATTTTAAAACTAATTCACTATAATTACAAAAATGTGGAGAATGTAAATTAATTGGGGATTGATAACTGGGAGGAGTTAAGTCTGAATCCGATTCTGAATCCGATTCGCGATTCAACATGTAACAATAATAAAGCCTCGAAAAAACTTGTGCTTACCAAACGTAGATCACACGGTCCATCCGCCTCTGGTATTCGTCCGGGGGTAAGGATTTGGTGATGAGATGTTCCGTCTCGCCGCCCTCAGAGCTGTATCTTCGATTTTTGGAAGACTCCTCGGTGCTGTCCGATGTGGAACTGTTGCGACTCCCGATTAATTGTTGAGACAAAGGGAAAATTGGTGTCGACTCTGATGTCCACTCAGGGTTGATACGTTTTCCTCGGGAATCCTACCGACTGCGCCAGTTATAGTTTTGGTGTTGGTAAACACGTTTTTAAAAAGAGTTGATTTTTATTATTATACAACGTTACTACACGAATGGATACAGATTTAACGGATGCGACTAACTCTAAGTAACTACTATTATGAATACTGGATTACGAATGCTGCTCTTATGATCTAATTACTCTTATTTATAACATAATTCTACAAACTAAGCATAATAAAATGTGTGGGCGTAATAAGTGCGCATTAAGATACAATATAGATATTATAAGAACAAATCTATTGTTAATTAATAATAAAAGTCCTTGTGTAGCCGCCAGGTTACTTATATATATTAAAACGACTAATTGTTACTTATTTATACATTCTATAATATGTCATTTGTATAGATTGGTACTATAGTGTTTTAGGTTGGTTAATTCAATCAAATTAAAAATTAAAAAAATTCTGTTTGTATTTCATCACAACACGTCTGTCGGTCTCTACTGTATTAATTGCTATTTTCGTTGGTAAAAAGTAGTTTGCGATTTGAATCCTTCTTCACTCACACTGAGCTTGTCCCTTAAAATATTTGACGGATGAATTATGAATTTGTGATTCCATTTGCCGTTAACGTTATATGAGAAAGACAATAGTGAGCAGTGTCGGTATAGATCAAAAATAATTTGATAGTGTCTTATTTTTCAATTTTGTGAACTTGAACTTTCATTCGGTGTGTGAATAACCATTAGTAAAAATTTATAAAAGGAAATGTATA
>OZ018393.1:50167467-50217800 GCA_963969525.1 Ontholestes murinus | reverse complement strand
CAATCCACTATAATATTTGTCAGATATCCTTTGCCATGATTTTTAAGTTTAATAGATTAAATAATTTGTCTATGAGTTTATACTTTTATTATATGAATGTTTATTAGTATTATTTATTATTATTTTTTTTACTAAACTTTTATACTATTTATAACTTTATAAAAAGGATCAAAAAGCCAAATATAAGTGTGTTTAAAAAAGTTTTCGTAATTGAAAAAATTGTAAACTCCTCTAACTTTTAAGTCATTTTTATTTATTGTTGCAATGCGACTTGGTTGAAACGTTGCAAACGGACCATCAAAACTTGCAAATTTGAAGACTGAAACGGTATTGTAGCTATAAACAGGACAATTTTTAATTTTGTTCTAAACTTGCAGATATATTATCATTAGCGAAATAACGATAATATTTTTTTAAATTGTTTCAGGACTAAATCTCTTCAGATTGATAGAGTTTACATATATCTAGAACTGTCTTGGGTTAAAGATAATTTGATTTTTAGGTATGGATATGTATTTAACTAAGATATGCCCATTTTAAATTGATTTTAATTAATGTTCTTAATAACGTAGTAGGTTGAGAAATAAAATATGTTGCTAGTATTGTTATCGGGGTGGTTCGGTTGATTTTCTTGATGACTCAAATCGCCTCGTAACTTTCGCCTTAGCTCAGTTGTGAAGGTTTTGTTTATCGTAATAAAAGATATTTCAAAAATTGAAAAAAAGGTAGGAATTTAGGAATTTTAGCTATACACAATACAATTTAAATAAGCTTACGGGTTTCATGGTACCGTAACCGTTTTCAACGAAACGTAAAAAATCGAATTGATTTTTATATAAATTCTTCCACGGTGTTTGGTCTTATAACCATCTCTCTCTTTAAGGTTTCCGAAACTGAACTCCATAAAATTAATAATTTATAATCCTCTTCGAAATCTTAGCCGTGCTTGTGGAAAAGATATTGTTTTTGCATCGCGAACTCTTCCTCGGGCGTTTTACCTTGTGACATCGATAATATTTTAACAGTTTCCAGCAACCTGATTACTATCGGGTTATTTAATGTATCTTTTGCAAATCCCTAATGACTTATTTTTGTAAAAGTATGAACGGAACTCTCCTAACAATTCGGTGTTCATCCGCGCTAAAGTTCGTCGATTTTTTTCGCGGTTTCTTAGATGTAATCTGCGGACCTCTTCTTCCAATGGGTCTAAAAACAGCTTCAGATTTCTTCTATCAAAGGTCTCGGTCCTGTTGATGTGGACTGTGGCTGTAAAATTTGAATTGTCTTCTTTCAGCAGATAATTATCAAACCATGATGTAAGGTGCTCACGCGGACATATGTATGTTGCCTTATACTTCGCATTCGTTGGTTTGAGTAACGTAGTTCAAGTGCGTTCTATGTGTGTCTACGTGCATATGTATGAATGGGATATGTTTTGCGGTGTTGTGTGGCATATCGTAAATCTTGATGATATATGTCATAGGGTTTTCGTCCATGTTGATCCTCTTGTGGGTATCTGTTTTGGAGTTGTTTATAGATCGTCGCCTGGACTTCTTGTTGGTTCCAGGCTGTAGGATGGATGGTCAAGTAGCTCCCATTTGAACTTGGCCAGTTCCGTGTGTGTGTGTAGCGTTATCATGGAGCAAACCTATATCCTCTGTGAGTAGTCCTGGTCGTTTGTTCTTAATAAACTGCGTAGTTTCCGGAGTGACTCACAGTATACATTGGATTGAATTTGCTCTAAAAATTCAATAAGTAGTGGATCGGGGGTGTCAAATGAGTCGGTGAGCAGTACCTTTTCTGCTGAAGCCACGGTTTTGAACTATTTAGAAGGAGGCGACACCAGCTGTCCGCTCTAAGAAAGCGGTGCGTTTTGGAATCCACTACGGGTTCCAAAACAATTGTCCACACTATTCCAGCGCTAACATCCATCTTCACCGTCAAGTCGATCACTTCTCACTACGTCGTCCATAAACCAAACCAAACTCTTACGGTTTGCACTAAAACGGGTACTCCAATTTCCCACTGATCGGACGCGGTCATCATTTGGCGATGATTAACACCTTCCGATGTCAGAAATCGCACAACGCCTTCTCAATCATAGAATGTTCCAATGTGAATGCCAGGGTAAATTGGTCAAGTTCAAGTGAGAGCAGTTTGACATGTCGCCCATGTATTTGGTTCGTAGAGCAAACATCCGAAAGGGCTGCGTTTCAGCGCGGAACACAGTTTCTCGCTAGCAACAAAAATGTCCTGAAATCTATTAAAAAATAAAGTTACCAAAACTTTTGCAATTCTCTTAATAAAGATATCCTCATGAAAGAAATATGGAACAAAGTTAATATTGTTAGGTTTTCCAGAGAAACTGTCAATCAACTGAACGTCATATTGATAAAGAAAAGTGTTTATCCGATTTTAGTAATAAACTCGCTCCATCATTCGTCAATTATCGCTATGAAACACAGAACAGAGAAAGTGACAAAAGTCAATTAGTACGCAAAAACTCAACTACGCAATTAAATCTAAATCATCTGATACAGCGCCAGGGGAGACAATATTTCTTACTCCATGCTATTTCACCTTCCTCTGAACTGTAAACAAATCTTATTGACTATCTTTAATTTAGTATTGGAAGGGAAATCTTGGATCGCTGAATGAAACAATGTCAATATCATTTCTATACTGAAGACATGTAAAGACCCTAATTTTGGTGGTTTATATAGACTGATAGCACTCTCGTCTTGATTTTTAAAACTTACGAACGTATTATTAAAGAAAGGCTGGTATTTTATTTTGAAACAAATAAACTCTTACCAAACACGAACTCTAGTTTTAGAAGATAATGCTGTTTCCCTTGTTATGGATAAATACTTTCACAAATAAGGTATTTATGTTGTCATTCTTTATAGATATAGAATATGCTTTCGATAATGTTTAAATTAATATCTTATTGGACATTCTAATACCAAAATTTAACATACCCAATTTATTCTTGAAGATAATATATAACTGTCTTTCTCACAAGAGAAATCTATCTATACGTCTGTTTAGTACAGTTGTAAAGCGCTCCTTATTTTTAGGACTCTCATAGGGTGCTAGTGTAGTCCAATCTTGTTCGCTATATATATTTCTGATATCCGTAATAACATACCACGAAATATTAATTCTTTGGAATATGCTGACGATATAGTTTTGTACACTTGTGTCTCTGCTATGGAGTGGGCTATTGATAAGCTCTCGAAATGGTTAGCTACAAAAATCGAAATAAGCTGTGTTTACTCGGAATACGTTTAATGACAAAGCGATTATTCTCAATAATATTCAATACACAATTCACGAAAACGTGAAGTTTCTGAGATTCACTTTGGACAGGAAATTGATATGGAACATGCATATCAGCAATATAAACACACACATAATTTCCTGAAGGATATCAATATCTGTTTGTAATAAATCTTGTCCTCTCTCATCTGCGTCCATCTTTAAATATAAATAATTTTTCTTCTTCAGTTTAGTTGATAAACTTTTCATGCGTAATAATCATAATCAGCATATTCATTAACAACCTCCTAGCTCTACTGTTAAACCCTTCCGTTGGGCTCCCTCCAGTGCTTGTAATTCCCTCATCATGACGGCCACCACGAAACTCTTCTATACAATATCCCAAGTGACGGGCTAAATCATCCACGTTTTAAATCCTTGAAGTTGTTCAAAGTAGATCACAAAAGTGATCCACAACATTTATTGTGTTTTGCTCAGGCCTCTGGTGTATACTTCAATAAATACTTTAATTATACCTAAAGTGTTGTTTCGTATTTCTTCATTTGAATACACCTATTATAAAATTTACCAGCTAAATAAATTTCACCAGAAAGAAAATACTGGTAGAATTTATATACTAATTGAAATATTGTTAATACTTGAAGCGAAATGCTGAACTTAATCCGAATAAAAAAAAAATATTATGTGGGGATTATAACTTATTTACATCACTAATCTGGAAGTATCATGTATTGATATAAACAATGATTAAGACCAAATAATTGCATTTTGAATTAATTAATTAATAATTGTATTGTTTAATAAATAATATAAATTCGAATAGAACATTTTTGGTCTTTGCTATAGATTTAACTCTTTTAGTGAAAATAATTTTCTATATTTAAATTCTCATCGTCATACTGGATACTCATATCTTGAATAATCATTTAATATTGAGAACGTATAAGTGCCTAGATTCATTTGATTAATGGAACTATCTATCAATTGACAAATAATTGTTGTATAAGGTAAAGAAAACACTTAGTTTAAAATTTCACAGATTAAATTTTATACCGAATATTTTATTTATCTTATATATTATGGAATTTCACCAAGTAACAGCCACGTCAATTTAATAAATAATTGTTCATTATGATCTAAAGAATATTTGTACAAATAACTCTACTTATCCCATTTTGTTTTCTAGAGAATTAAAAAAGGAATTTCTGATTTATTATTTGAAATATAAACTAAATACTGCTTATAATTGATTAAAATTGCTCATGAACAGTGTAAATCTTTAAATAATTTCCTTTGTATACCATTATGAAATGCGAATAAAATACACAGTCCGACATGATTTTTTGAATTTGATAAGCGTCCTGATTGATTCTGAATGTGAATTTGGTTTGAGCCCATCATGTCAAGATTTTTCACAAAATTAAAAAAACCTTGTGAGATATTTTGTACTAGAGCAAAGAAGTACCTTCTTTATGATATTTCCTAAATTGCATTAAAAATATTTCTTTAAAATACTTAATACATCGATAGAAAATATTTTAGTATAATATTATGTTTATTTCATTTCAATGACAACACTGTTTCATTTTCGCATCTGCCAAGGTCAATTTGCTGGCATCGGCAGTTGTTTACGAAATAGTTAGTTAGCGTCAGTTGTTTATAGCATCGAGTTGTGTTTTGTTTTCTGAGTGTTTAGTGCGTTATAATGTCATCAAGAAAGTGCAAAAACAGTCCTGATATATTTTTATCGTGATTTAACGATAGCAAAGCATCAACGAAACATAACAGAATTTATCAAGAAAGCTTATCATGCTTACTTCGGTGTATAACTTCATGATCAAGACAAACCTTGGGCTCCACACAAAGTGTGCTTTTGGTGTGTCGAGCTACTGAGAAAATGGACAAAAGGTACACATAGCTCTTTACCCTTTGGCATTCCTATAATATGGAGGGAACAAAAAAACATGGAGACGACTGTTACTTTTGCTCCTGCGATGTCAAGGGTTTCAATTCGAAAAATAAACATACTATTCAGTATCCCGATTTATCGTCTGCTATACGGCCTGTACCTCATGGACCAGAAATTCCCATTCCTCCACCTTTTCTTCAAACTATCTAACAGCAATCATCAGATGAAAGTTCAAACGATAAAACCGGTGAAGACGAATTCAATCCTGATATAGACTAACCTCAACAGTTTATCCAAGCTGAACTAAATGACTTAGTGAGAGACATGGGCCTCTCTAAGGATGCTGCAGAAATCTTAGGATCACGACTGAAAGACAAAAATCTGTTGGCTCTAGGAACCACATTTTCATGGTACAGGCATCGTGAAAAAGAGTTCGCAAAATATTTCTCTCAAGAGGGTCAACTGGGAGCTGTCAATTACGATTCCTCATCATGGAGGTTATTTATTGATTCTTCTAAGAGAAGTCTGAAGGGTGCCTTGTTCACAATGGTAATACTCATGCCTCGGTGCCTGTTGCACACACTTCGTGAATCTAAAAGAAACTTAAGAGAATCTTGAGCTGTTGCTAAATACAATAAAGTATACCGAATGTTGTTGGCAACTCTGTCGAGAACTCAAAATAATATCATTCTTTCTTAACGTAATGTAAATTTTGTTAAGAAAGAATGGCCACTCAGAGAATGACTTGCACCAGGACAAAAAAATGAGCTGCGTGATGCATTAGTTGACCCAAAATCAGTTCTTTTGCCTCCTCTTCACATTAAGTTAGGATTGATGAAACAGTTTGTCAAAGTTTCAAATAAATAAGGTGACTGCTTTAAATACTCGTGCGACAAATTTCCTGCACTTTCTGAAGCTAAACTTAAAGAAGGAATTTTTGTAGGCCCTGAAATTCGAAGCTTAAAATCGAACAGATTGTTCCAGAATACAATGACCCAGGATGAATCTGAAGCATAGAGTTCTATTGTAGTCATAAACGGTTTCCTTGGAAACAACAAGTCTCCAAACTATAAAGAAATTGTAGCCAACATGGTCGAAAATTATAAAAAACTTAAATGCAATATAAGCGTCAAACTTTATTTTCCGAATTCCCACGTTGACTCTTTTCCCAAAAACATTAAAGCTGACAGCGAGGAACGGAAAGAGAGGTTCCATCAAGACATAAACGAGATGGAGAGACGTTACCAAGGAAGATGGGGTATTAGAATAATGACTCATTACTGCTGGACCTTGAAGAGGAATTCGCTCACAAAAATACACAAAAAGAATACTACAAAACGCAGTTTTGGGAAAAAAGAGAACGATTTTATTAAAAAAAACAACGATTATCTAACGTAGATTACACTCCATTGTTATTTTTTTTTTATTGAATTTTATTGAACAACTCAATTTTGCAGTGTTATTTTCTATTAAATATAGTTTCAATAAATATTTTCGGCAGTTTCTATGAAAAACCTCCTGAAAACCTGACGCGCTGGAAAAAACATATTCGTGATTAGCACACTCCATTTACACTAGGACACCTATTAAACTTGAAACACTTGTCCATAAAAAAAATGTAGGCCTATGATACTAACTCAAATTGGAAATTGTTTAGGAATTTTACTAATAAACTACGAAAATGATTCAATAATGTTTCAAATAGAATAACCTTTAATGTTGTATGTGACGATAGTATAAAAATAGTAAATAATCTTAGATTTTTTCTCCATTATTTAAAATGATAATATTAATCAAAACATTGTATGGTGAGTAACCGTATTGTTTTTTTAAATAAATATATTTAACTGTGTGTTGTGTAGAAGTAGGTATAGTATAAAAGTCTTTTAGGAGTATAGTCATCCAATTAATGTGTAATATCCCAGTGCACGGATGCAAGGACAACTTGTTGATGTTTATTGTAATGTACATATACTACGAATTCCAGAATTATACAATTATTTTGTTATACTGTAAGCCAGCTTCAAAGTAAATAATTACAGCCAAGTAATGTAATGCGTTAATCCGTTGGGTAATTTCATTGCGATAATTTTAATTGTTTGCACTTAGCCCGCGGCTGGTATGAATTCCTTCTGCCAGTTTGTCTTTGTTATTAAAAAAATATACTCCTACAGTGTATAGTAGACAATGAAACTGCGTACGTGCTGATCTGTAATTCAGCAAATTTTACTGAAACGTGTTATGTGTTATTTAAATTATGTGATTTGTCTTTGTTGTATTTTTTTTTGTAGAATATACATACATGTTAAATTATTTAAATAACAATATGTTTATTTTCTATATTCAATTATTTATTTAATACACCTTTTTTACATTAATAGAATAAATTATTCCAGTGCTTTTGATAAAATATAAAGAATGATATACGAATGTAATAATTGTAAATGCATTTTTATTTTTATTATCTTCAATATAAGTGCAATGAAATATTTGCACCTCACATGTTAGATTTTGATACTCGCGGTCTTCGTGAGGCCTAAGGAGGATCTAAAATAATATTAATTTTAATATATACAAATAGTTAAAGTAGTTTTTATGAGTGTATGGTTGTCGGGTGTTAGTTTTTATCGAACCAATCAAAAATTTTCGCGAGTTAATTCCATATTTGGGTCAAGATCAAATTTTCCATTTACTGTATACAGAGCTCATGACAAAACGTAACATCAAACATGTCTTGAAAATCGATTAAAGATTAATTAAGCAAGGTGCTTGTGATATGATTTTTAAGTTATAACAAGAACGTATTTGTTTATTAGCATAATAACTTTAGCAATATTATTGTCAAGGTTTTTAAATAATAAAAATTTAAATCAATAAAATCACATCAGCTTTTTATAACTATGATGAATACATACACTATATAGTAATCAGAAAGGTTAAATTAATATTATCATTATTTTAAACTATTGAATCTCAGGGGCTCGATGAAGGTCAATAATAATAACTACAAACATAGTGTAATGTCATTAAATAAATCTTATCAATAAATAAATAATAAACTAGTCTTAAGGTAAGTAATTGTCTTATATCTTGTTGTCTCATTTAAAATTTAATTAAACACAAACATTGCTAAAATATATTTTTCAAGTTCGCCTGCTATAGATCAAACAGATGCATGGGATTATCAGGAACGTCAAAAATGCCAGACATCTAAATCCCTTTATTGCATTGTAATAAAATTAATACACTTTTTCAAGTACATCTTGCGAAGTGAATGAATACGACCTCATTTTTTCGCCGATGCATATGTCAATGACATGTCTGCGATTGTTTGTTCATAAAGGCCGATAATATTTGTTTACACCATATATTACTCTACTTTTATGACATATAAGTACTTGCATATGTGGACTATCTCTAGATTTCGATTACAATACCCGGAAAAATGGATATGACTACTATTTTTTTAGAAAATAAAAAACTAGTTATTATGAATATTCGACCTTATATTGTACTAGCAAATACAAGTAATTTATAAATATTTATATGAGGTTTAATATACAATAAACGAACCATTAAGTTACTTTTTAATACAATAATTAAACCGTGAAAGTGAAAGTTTTCCAGTCCGTCAGAAATAATGGTTAAGCGAGGATCAATTGCCAATACTATATAAATACATTTGGTAAAGCGGAAGTACGTCACCAAAAGTGAAACTTTTATCATTGCATCGCAGCATCGCAGTGCCTTCGCCAAGAAGACAGCCTATTCAAGCGCTGTCCATCAGACAGCCTTGCCATAACATAGTGCTATCTTAATTGGAAAGAATATTTGTCCATGTTTACTAATACTTCACAACTTATACTTACTCTAATAGTAGTGCATAAACAATTTATAAAATGTTTTCATAAACTTGATAAAAGCCAGAACTACATTGTCAAGATAATCCTACGGTCTGCTTTCAATTACTCTATGTTAAAACAAAGATGTTATGGAAAATATTAGCGCTGAATTAATAGAAGTAACAGCGTTCTCATAGAACTTTCTAATAATTTTCTATTATAACAATACGATAAAAAGATATTTTAGAAATTAGATTTATCTGGAACAATCTATAATAATTATTACCTCAGCAAATGCTGAAGGAATAAAAAATAGGAAAAAATCATTTCTTTGCAGGTGGTTAATCAAGTAAAACACATTGTAGTAGTTCTATTTCTTGAATCACTTTCTCATTTATCACTTGGTGAAACATTTTGAACTGGAAATCAGTGAACTTCGCCTATGATTCTTGCTGGTAAGTTTGTGTACGTGTTTTACGTATTATTTTGAAAATGTATTATAAGCAAGAAGAACGAAGTTATAAACACAAAATTGTGAAACAAACCAAGTGTAATTTAATTTAAACCTTCATCAGTAATAGTAGTAGTTCTTTATTACTGCAAAAAATTGATTGATTTGAGAAGGGCAACAATTTTAGCAAAGAATACTGAAAAAGGGATAATAAATTTAGAGAATTGTATAATAATGCAATATTTTTTGTAGTTCTTGTTTCTCAATGCCGTTATGATGAGACCCAAATTGCGTTGTTGTAAAGAGAACGCTTGTACAGCTCAATATTAATAAATTCTTGGTGATACTCAAAATAATGCTTGTTTCAACTGTGGAGACTGAGAAAAGCTATTTTATGTATTTTTTCGCAAACATATCTACGAATCTTGTGTAGTAATTGCAGATTAAGAGATTTCACGTCACTGCATCTTTATAGTTCCAAGAATTTGACGCCTGTTACTATTCTAGATAATCTGGCAGAAAAGCCTTGAAAATAAAATAGTAGACTACGTTAAGTTTATTTGTAAATTCGTTTTTAATATTTTCATCAAAACTAATTATTTTATTATTGATGATATTATTATATTATTAACGTTGATAAACATAAGCTTTTGAAGTCGCATAACTTCGACTGGTGTCCTCTCGTCTAATTACATTTATTTGGAATTTTACACATATAGATGGTGATTTTATAATTTAACAATGTTACATAAATTAATACTGGTTGAGCTACAGTCTTGATGGAGCGTGATATGTAAATTCAATAAGGTAAAACACTTGTTAAGTTCCATAATAACTTTATTTTCAGTTGCCTGTGTTTTACCTCATCGAATTTTACTTACATACAGGGGGGCTGAATTATAAATTCTTAGAATCAAAATATTGCAATTAATCACAATTGATTAAATCTATATTTATGATGTATTACATAACATAAAATATATATAATTGTAATAACATGTAAGTAAAAATATACATAAATAATTTTGACTGCATGTAGAAGGGCGGAGATCACTCTTTTGAATGAACATTCTTTCTTCCTTTAATTCCCTATTTGATTTACTCATTTATTTATTCATTTGTTTACTCATTCTTTTATTTATTTATTAATTTCTTTGTTTGTTTGGTTAATCGTTTATTTATTCAAGTATCTGCTCTTTCTTTCATTTATTCATTTATTTATTTCTGTCTTTGTTGATTATTTTAATCGTTCATTCTGTCATATATTCCTACAATAATCGATTTTGTAATTCAATAATTAATGCCTTTGTTCATTTATTCATCTATTTATTCATTCATTAATAAATTCATTCATTCTCTTTAATTAATTCATATATGTATTCATTTAATAACTCGTGTATTCATTATTTCATTCATTCTTTTACTTATTTATTTGTTTATTAATTCTTATATTTGTTAAATAATTCATTTATCGATTTATAATTTTATTCATTCATTCATTTATGCATGAATTGATTTGTTGTTTCGTTCAATCATTAATTTATTTATTCATTAATCTATATAGTCTCTTATTCAGTAATTAACATAAGCCTTAATTAATTTATTTAATCATTCATTCAGTTATTAATTTATTCATTCATTAATTCATTCATTCATTGGTCTATATGGTCATTAATTCATTCGTTCATACATTTATTTTTTATTTACTTATTCGTCTATTTATTCATTCATTCATTCATTCATTTATTTGCTTAATTCAATCGTTTATTTGTTCATTCGTTCAATTGTTCATTGTTTATTCATATTTTTATGCATTCATTTATACCTTCATTAATTTATTCAGTAATGCATTAATACATTCATTCAGTTAATAATAAAAATAATAGTAATAATAATAATACTAAATTTATTGATGCTAGAAACAAGGTTTTATACAAGTCAAAAAGTCGATATGAAACATATACAGAGTGAGTTTTTTTTAATGTTCTCCATGGGGATCTCGGAAACAATAAGGGATAGAGAAACGGTTAAATAGAGAAAGAAGTATAGATTTACGAGCCGAATAAAATTCCACTTTCAAAGTTTTCGAAAAAGTCGAATAATTTTTATTAATCTGCATAAAATTATCTAAAACTTTGTATTTTACAGTTTTTCTCTATCTGTTATAATAACCAAGATATATTGATTTGAAAAAATTGACATTTTTACTTTTTTCAAAAATCTAGTTACCCTTGACTTTTTTAAAAACATAAATCTACACTTCTTTCCTCATTTAACCGTGTCTCTATCTCTTATATATTATACTTGTCGACTTATTAACTCATACCTGACCGAAAAAAAGCAAACAGTTGTTATTAAACACGAAAGTTCAACTGAAAATGATTTAAAATATGGGGTCCCGTAGGGCTCAGTACTTGGACCTATCTTATTCCTATTTTTTATAAATGATTTACCATTACTAGCTACTGACTCTACATTTTTCATATATGCAATCAACCAATAACAACAAAAGCAAGCAAAATTAACTCATGTCTAGATAAAAGTAAGCATAGCAAAAATTTCGCATTCAAATGGTTTGTATGTAAGAAATTAATAGTAAATGAAGAAAAAACTATAGATATGTAGGATTTGAGTAATCACGTCAAACCTCTACTAATTTACCGATACGAGTAAAATTGTTTATTACTCAGGGAATAGAGATTATTTCTTTATTTAAATGTAAGGAAAATGTAAACTAACGTTTTACATTAAACCAAAAAGCTCTGTCTATATAAATTATTTATTTTTCGTTTCCATGGTTTTTTGTCCGCCTCCCTGATGCCTGGAGCTCCTTGTTTGCCGGTTTGCCGCGCTCTCGCCTGTACATTCCTCGAGGGTACGCCACACTAACCCCCCCCCTTAGAAAAAGGAAGTAAAAGAGAAAACTAGGAAAGGGGAAAAGAGAAGGGAACCCCTCTAGTAGGAGTTGTTTTTTTGGTTACAGATCCATGACGTTTAAGAATAGATCGAAGAGGTATAGTAGGGAACGGAGAAAAATGTAAAGAATTTGAAGATGAAGAAACAGAAAATGTTGTTTGGAAGCTAGGCTTTAATCGGTCAACGGTAACATTTGTGATTTTTCCGTTAACAGAAATCGTAAAAAATTTTGATTGTCGCTTTATAGTTATTTAAGGTACAAGTGTAAAAAGTGATGCTTTATTGCACGAACTGGCGTTTAAAAACACGAGCGAGGAACGAGCGAGTTTTTTTAAAGCCAGGAGTGCAATAAAGAAACTTTTTACACGTGTGCCTTACAAAATTTTATCTTCGATCGTAAAGGATTTCAAAAAATATATTCTTATGAGTAATATTTTATGTCATTTCAATAATTCAATTAATGAAAACATATTTTACCCGCAGTGCACTAATGAAAGTGTTACTTAGCAACCAGTAAACAAGTTGCACAAATGTCGGCCACCATTATTATTTATGGAAAAAATGTTCGCTTTATTGTAATCGCTTCGACTTGCATTAAATAAAATCTGCGGAGTTCTTAAATCTGCCATTTCGTTTGTATTATATATTTTATTTATAGTTTATTAGTTATTTGTATCAATTAATAAAAAAATAAGTTTTTCGTCGAAAATTTGTGCATATATTCATGTGTCAAATTTGACATTTCTGTGCAATAAAAACAGTTTGACATTACCGTGCAATAAAAACGTGAAAAAGCACTAGTGCTTTAAAAAGCCACTTTTACAATGAAAAATGATGCAAAAAGCGTCTCCTTTCTGTACGATCGTAGATAAAAATTTGAAACGGTCCGTCATACGCGGGTTGAAGAGGATGCTTAATACAATCCTTCCTAATGAAAACGTGTATGCAATTACTTAAATCGGCGTGCACAAAACTTTTGCGAGAGGCTGGGCGGCTTAATGCAGGTCGTAGTATTTGCATTTTGACTCGTAAGTCATCAATAAATTTAGAGCCTGAAGGAAGGTAACCGGAAATTGAACTTGGAAACAGGAAATCGCTTAGTAAACGTATTGTTTTACCATAAACGTATTCGGCTGTTGTGGCCGAAAGTGAAGTTTTAAAAATAGTGCGTAAACCTAATAAAATTAAAGGTAGTTGTGACACCCAGTTCTTTGGATCGTTACTCATTCGGATCGAGTCTTTAATTTGTTTATTGAGCCGCTCTACCAAACCGTTACATTGCGGATGATAGGCGGTTGTGGATTTGTGTGTAATGCCAAAAATTTTGCAAAAATGTTTCCAAACGTGAGATTGAAATTGACGTCCACGGTCAGTGAGAACCGTAGATGGTATACCGAAGCGTGAGATCCAACAATTTAAAAAAGCTTGAGAAACAGAGTCTGCAGTAACTTCGACAAGTGGTTGGACTTCAGGCCAACGCGTGAATCGATCGATGCAGACTAAAAGATATCTGTATGTGTGACAAACTGGCAAAGGGCCGATAATGTCGATGTGGATGTCAGTGAATCGGTCGTCCGGATCAGGAAACTTAGCAATCGGGGATACTGTGTGACGGAAAATTTTGACTTTCTGGCACTGCAAACAGGATTTGACAAAATGTGTGATGTGGTGGTTCATCCGCGGCCATACATAGCGTGAATTTACAAAACGTTTCATTGCTCGAACGCCAGGATGAGTTAACCCGTGGAGTGACTGCAAAATGTTAAGTCGTAATTCTCCGGGAACATAAGGTCGTTTCGAAACAATGTCAACGTAAATGGGTGTGCTAGTGCCAGGCGGAGTGAACTGCTCCAGTTTCAGTGAAGTTGTGCCGTTTGTTAACAAAAATTTAAGCTCATCGTCTTCTGACTGAAATTTGGCTAGGTCCGGTAATTCTAAAATATTAATTTCGACACGCGATAACGTATTCGCGACGTCGTTTTCTTTACCGGGAACAAACCTAACGTCAGTAGAGTATTGCGCGATAAAAGTTAAATGTCTGTGCTCACGTCCTGAATAACGATCTGAAGTTGAATTTATGGCAGCAATCAATGGTTTATGGTCTGTAAAAATGATAAAATTACGACCTTCGAGATAATATTTGAATTTTTTAATTGCCAAATAAACGGCCAGTAATTCACGACCGAATGTACTGTATTTGCGTTCAGTTATTGAAAATGATTTAGAAAAGAAAGCTAGCGGTCGAAGAACGCCAGATTTTTCCTTCTGCTGCAAGACCGCGCCAGCAGCGGAATCAGATGCGTCTACCATAATGCTTAATTCTGCATTTGGGTCTGGTAGGCTAAGCATAGCACAGTCGGCTAGTGCAGCCTTGACTGCTGTAAATGCTTGTAGTGTAGGTTGTGACCATACCAGGGGTTTGTTGCGTGGAGTTTGAGATGCAAGTTGGTTGAGCGGTGCAAGTATTCTTGAGCATGATTTTATAAATCTGTGGTAGAAGTTTACCATGCCAAGGAAACGTTGAAGTGATTTCTGGTCAGATGGTTGTGGAAAAGACATGATTGCATCAACCTTAATTTGTAATGGTTTAATGCCTGAACTGTTAATGCTATGACCTAAGAAATCTAATTTTGTTTCGCCGAAAATACATTTGTCGTTATTAATTTTGATTCCAAAAGTTGTTAATCGTTGAAAAATTTGTCGGAGGTGTTGTACGTGCTCATGTTCGTCTTTACTGAAGACTAAAATGTCATCCAAATATACGAAACAAAATGGTAGCTCGCGAAGAACCGAGTCCATAAACCGTTGAAAAGTTTGTGCGGCGTTTCTCAAACCAAAAGTCATCCGCGTATACTCAAACAAGCCAAATGGCGTTGTGATTGCAGTCTTCGGTATATCATTAGGGTGAATTGGAATTTGATGATAAGCTTTAATCAAATCGATTTTAGAAAAGACTTTGCAACCAAAACAGCTATACGTAAAATCATGCAATATGGGCAGAGGGTATCGGTCAGGAATTGTAACCTTGTTAAGTGCACGGTAATCTCCGCACGGTCGCCAAGAACCATCGGATTTCGATACCAAGTGCAGCGGTGATGCCCATGGGCTTGATGAGGGTCGAACAAAACCAAGTTTTAATAAGCTATCGAATTCTTGTTTGGCAATTTTGAATTTGTGTGGCGGTAAACGCCTTGGTTTGCTGAAAACAGGTGGGCCAGAAGTTTCGATGCTATGTTGCACTTGATGTTTAATTGGGTTAGTGAGGTCAAAAGAAGTGGTGAGATCGGGAAATTGATTGAGTAATTTGGAATATGTTGGATGATGATTGGATAAAGAATTTATGATCGGCTGTTGCATCAGACTGGACGGTTTCCTCATTAATCGATTATTGGCAATATCAACAATTATGTTGAAATGCCGGAGAAAATCTGCACCAAGAATCGAGTGGTTTACGCGTGCAAGTATGAAATGCCACTGAAATGTTACATCTAAGCCGATGTTAACTGTTAGTTTAGATAATCCGAAAGTTGAAATTAAATTTCCACTTACGGTTTGCAATGTAAATTTTGTAGGGGGGTGAGTATTGGTATAGAGTTGATTCACCGCCAAAATGCTGACCTGGGCGCCAGTGTCGATAAGAAATTTAGTGCCAGAATTTGTATCGCGGATAAAAAATAGTCGACCTGACGGATGAACGGAATCGTAGGTCGACATCAAACCCGTTCTGAGCCGTTTCCCTAATCGCAAGGTTTAGTGCATTTTCGTGCATCGTCTTTAAAATTATAGTGATATCAGCACAATTTATGGTTTGGGTCATCACGTTGTACAGAACGAGACCTGGAAGAAGAACGGTTTCGACTTGGATATTTGTTTTTAGATTGTTGCAAAATTGAGGTAGTTAAGGTGGTTAAATTTTGACTTAATTCCGAAATTTGATTCTGTAAACTTTGCACCGTTGCTTCGAAATTGCTAAATTTCGTGTCTAATTTGGTGTTATTCGAAACTTGTTTGGAAATGCCAGTAGCACTGATGGACATAAGTGCTGAGATTTCCATCACGTGATCTGCCATTTTTGCAAGATCTGCTAATGACGTACCACGTGATGCAACTAGGATCTTTTGCACATCGGCGGGAAGACGTTGCAAGAAAATTTCGCGTAGTAAGTTCTCATCGATTGAGGTATTCCCCAAAAGTTGCTGTAATTTACGTAGGAGTTGGGAAGGAATTTGATCTCCGAGTACCTCGTTCGATAAGAGTTTTTGTAAACGTTTCTTTTCAGAAATCATTGTCCGTTTAATAATCTCATGTTTTAGTATTTCATAAGGATCGATGGCGGGTGGTTCCATTAATAAATCCCTTACGTCCATTGCGATATCTGGAGGTAAGGAAGCGACAACTTTATAAAATTTCCGGACAGAACAGGTTACGCGTGAATTTAAAAATTCCGCCTCTATTTGGATAAACCAAATAAAGGGGTCAACACGCCAAAATGGTGGAAGCACACATCTGATATTACCGATCGTTTCCTCAGAGGTACTTTGATCTTCCATACCGTATGAAATTAGGAAAAGAAATTAGAATAAAGAAAATCAAGAAGGAAGGAAATGTAAGGAGAAAGTGAGGATTTTCTAATGTGAAAGGTTAAATGTAGCGTCACCTTCGAGGAATGTTTCGTGGCTTACGTGCTTCCGTGTGGCTTTCGTGTTATCTGGACGAGTACAGGAATGAAGGATTGTAGACAGCTGACAGTTTTGAACGCTCTCGATATTCCTCGATATGATCCTGCTCCTCTGCTATCGGCGAATCGTCGACAATTATCCTGCCGGGTTGAATACTACACCAGCGTGTTCAGCAACAACGTAGGCCCCTCGGGGTCACCAATGTAGAATCACGTCGGGGTCACCAATGTAGGATTTGAGTAATC
Organism: Ontholestes murinus; assembly: GCA_963969525.1. Classification (NCBI taxonomy): domain Eukaryota; kingdom Metazoa; phylum Arthropoda; class Insecta; order Coleoptera; family Staphylinidae; genus Ontholestes; species Ontholestes murinus. The sequence continues at coordinate 50,200,476 of OZ018393.1, read as the reverse complement.
ACGTCAAACCTCTACTAATTTACCGATACGAGTAAAATTGTTTATTACTCAGGGAATAGAGATTATTTCTTTATTTAAATGTAATGAAAATGTAAACTAACGTTTTACATTAAACCAAAAAGCTCTGTCTATATTAATTATTTATTTTTCGTTTCCATGGTTTTTTGTCCGCCTCCCTGATGCCTGGAGCTCCTTGTTTGCCGCGCTCTCGCCTGTACATTCCTCGAGGGTACGCCACAGATATAATGTTCTCATTAAAGGCAACTCATCCATGCAACCAACTAGAAAATTCTAAATTTGTAGGAGTGTACCTAGATAATAAAATGACCTGGCAGACACATGGAGAGGAAACTGCAAAAAAGGTTAGCAAGAATATATATTTATTAAGGCAACTAAGTAACTGTTTGCCACCCAAAGCATTACGCGTTGTGTATTTTTCTCTGTGAGAGTCCCTCTTAACATATGGTATTATTGCTTGGGGTCACTCAGCTATATTATGTAGGTTGTTTCGATTACAAAAAAGGGCAATAAGAGTAATATCAAGGGCTAGGCTATAGAATTGACTGTAAAAACGCATTTGCTGACCTAAGAATTCTCACATTACCCTCAATTTATATATTAAACTCCCTTGTCTACATACGTAAAAATATTAACTCGTACTGCTTACACAATACAAGAACTAATAATAATATATATCCGCACCGATCACGTTTATCTAAAACACAATATGGTATAAACTTCTACGGGCCTAAAACTTTTAACAATCTGCCCGAATCTATAAAATCACAGGAGATTAATCAGTTCAAAAAACAAATTAAGGTATGCCTTCTTAAAAAATGATATTATAGTATCAATGAACTTCCGCGTGGCGATTTTAGAATTTACTAGAATTTATGTACTGATTTATAATTTTTAACGTGTTCTCCTATTTTACTAAAAATAAGGATACTTAGTATTTTATATATTTTATCGTAATATGTTGTAATTTTGCTTTTATTTATACACACTTGTTTCAATATTCTTATTCATATATTAAATGTTGCATTTTATCTATATTCTAATATAATTTGGCTTTAAGATTGCCGTTTTATGAATTTGTAATTTTGTGCTCTTACTTTGGTAAACGTTATGTATTCGCACCAATAAATATATTATTATTATTTATTAATTAATTCATTCATACAATTACTCATTCATTCATTTATTAATTATTAATTCATGTATCCATGCATTTTTTAATTAATTAAAATATGTATTTGTTCATTTATTCATTGATTCATTCATTTGTACGTTCATTCGTTCATTTCTTCATTTATTAATTTGATTATTTATTGACTTACTTCTTTATTATTTCAGAGAGAGAAATAAACATCTTTATTGGAAAATAGTGTTACATCTGATAATATGACAATTGCTATGCTTCTCTTTTCTTTCTTCCTGTATTTCATAGGCTCATTTTTTCATTTTTTCAAAGATTAAATAAATCGCTGGATCAATAATTAAATGATAGATTAATTCATTAGTTCAATAATTTACTAAATCAATCAATTACTCGTTTAATTATTAATTTTGTCATTCGTTCATTCATTCATTCACTAAATCATGCATTTATAAGTTTTTTAGTTACTTATTCATTTTTTCATTCATGCATTAATTTGTTCATATGATTTATCGTTTATTCTTACATTTATTATTTTATTTATTCTTTTATTAGTTCATTTCTTCTTTCGGAAGTTCAAATGTTCGTTCACTTATTTGTTCTCATTAATCTATTGATTTATTCGTTATTCGCTCACTTATTCATTTATTTATTCATATATTCAATAATTTGCTTCATTTGATCAATCGTTCACTTGTTCTTTTGTTCAATTGATTATTCGCTTATACGTCTATTCTTTCAATTGTTCATCGGTTTATTTGTTTATTTGTCCATTCATAATTTTGTTAATTATGTTAATCCTTCATTCATGCCTTTCGTTCATTCGATTACTTTAATTCATTCAATTAATAATTATTTTATTAGTTCCTTTGTTTATTCATTTATTCGTTCTTCGCTCATTCATTCTCACATTAATTCATTTATTCATTCATTTCATATTTAATTCATTAATTTAATCTAGCATTCACTAATTTATTTATTCATTCGTTAATTCGTTTATTTATGCATTTTATTCGTTTATTTGTTTTTGGTTGTTTGGTTGATTCGGTTTCCATCATTGATTTACAAGAATAAAACAGTAGTACCACAATATAAAAATTAAAATATATTTTTATTGAGGTGGTAAATAAAGTCCATCTGAATTACATCTTTTTTTCTGTAATAGAATGTGTCTTACTTTTATGTCATTATTTGTACTAATCTATAATTAGAAATTTGTAGTCTATTATAAAGAAAATAAAATTATTATTATTATTATGCATATTAATTTGTTTGTGACAATATACAGGGTGGGCCACGAATAACGACCGTTAAAAGTTTACGGGGTTCCTGCAAGAGGAAAAATCTGAAAAAATTCAACATTGTACGGTTGATTGCGATCTCCTCATAGAAAATATTTTTGACTTTCTATCACTTCCGGTTGTACCGGAAATGGCTACCAACTTTGTTATTTTAAATGGAACATACTGTATATTATTTTATTTTTAAATTCCTTGTTCGATTGCCTACCTCTCCATATGGGTTTATGTCAACTTAACTTTTACAGTTTTTGATTTAAAAATTTATTTGTCAAATATTGACTTCAAATAGGCGTTTAGAAAAATGCCTATAACTTCTAATAGGTACAAGATAAACACACGTGCGGAGTCTTTTTTTGTACCTAATCGAGTCCTCTACAACGGAAAAAAATTAACATTGATGTAGAATTTTTTCAGATTTTTCCTCTTGCAGGAACCCCGTAAAGTTTTAATGGTCGTTATTCGTGGCCCACCCTGTATATATACAGGGTGTCCCGTTAATGCGGGGAAATGGCTGGACCATAGATTCCTGGGGTCAAAATATGATGATTTAACGCAACTTATCTATATCCAAAAATTTACGGTTAAGCCGGAATTTGGCTTCAAATTTTCAAAAAATTTTATTTCTTTTGTTTATAACAATTGAACGCTTTATTTGATTTGAATGAAATTTATTATTAATAAGTACCATAATATTATACATCATTTCAGTTATTATGACTATTATTGGTTAACAAGAAGTATAAGAAACAGTAGTACCACCACTTAAAAACTAATATATTTTTTTATTGGTGGATCTAATAAAAACTAAAAAAATACTACTTGAAAGACAATTTAATTTAAAAACTTTTTTATTTCTTAATAATATTTGATATCTTTTACGGTTTTCCCACAAAAAAATAAAATAAATATTTTTTATCTAGTAAAAACAAAATCAAGTTTTTCATCGAATCTAAAAAAAATGTTTTTCGTGGCCGTCTTTGTTTAAAAAATGTAAATTATGTATAATAATTATTATTTAGTGTCTTTTGACAATTAATTTTTAACTTTATTATAGTTCATAAATATTCATATTTGGAACAAACAGATATCTTGTTTGTATTAGGATTTTGCAAAGAAAATTCTTTGAAAAGTGTTAGATGTTATTTTGATTTATTTTATTAATTGATATTATTTAATTTTTATTCAATAGAGTAAGTTTATTTCCTTATTAATGAGTGCATAATGAGTATACTACATTCATATTTTATTTTTTTATGCAAAAACCGTACAAGATATCAAAAACTGGTAAGAGTCAAAAAAGTTTTTAAATCGAATTCCCTTTCAAGTAGATTTTTTTGGATTTTATTGGATGCACCAATATAAAAATATTTTAGTTTTTATGTGGTGGTACTACTGTTTTTTATACTTCCTGTCAAACACTAATGCCAACAATAACTGAAATGATGTATTATATTATGGTACTTATTAATAATAAGTTTCATTCAAATCAAATAAAGCATTCAATTGTTATAAACAAAAGAAATAAAAAATTTTGAAACTTTGAAGCCAAATTCTGGCTTAACCGTAAATTTTTGGATATAGATAAGTTGCGTTAAATCGTCATATTTTGACCCCAGGAATCTATGGTCTAGCCGTTTATAACAATTGAACGCTTTATTTGATTTGAATGAAATTTATTATTAATAAGCACCATAACATTATACATCATTTAAGTTATTGTGAACATTAGTGATTGACAGGAAGTATAAGAAACAGTAGTACCACCACTTAAAAACTAAAATATTTTTTTATTGGTGCACCCAATAAAATCCAAAAAAATCTATTTGAAAGGGCATTAGATTAAAAAACTTTTTTAACTCTTACTAGTTTTTGATATCTTGTGCGGTTTTTGTACAAAAAAATAAAATATAAATATAGTATACTCATTATGCACTCATTAATAAGTAAATAAACTTACTCCATTGAATAAAAATTAAATAATATCAATTAATAAAATAAATCAAAACAACATCTAACACTTTTCAAACAATTTTCTTTGCAAAATCCTAATACAAACAAGATAGCTGTTTGTTCCAAATATGAATATTTATGAACTATAATAAAGTTAAAAATTAATTGTTAAAAGACACTTAATAATTATTATTATACATAATTTAGATTTTTCAAAGAAAGGCGGCCACGAAAAACATTTATTTTCGATTCGATGAAAACCTAGATTTTGTTTTTACTAGAAAAAAAATATATATTTTATTTTTTTGTGAGAAAACCGTAAAAGATATCAAATATTATTAAGAGATGAAAAAGTTTTTAAATTAAACAGTCTTTCAAGCAGTATTTTTTTAATTTTTATTAGATCCACCAATAAAAAAATATTTTAGTTTTTAAGTGGTGGTATTACTGTTTCTTATACTTCTTGTTAACCAATAATAATCATAATAACTGAAATGGTGTATTATATTATGGTAGTTATTAAAAATAAATTTCATTCAAATCAAATAAAGCGTTCAATTGTTATAAACAAAAGAAATAAAAAAAAATTTAAACTTTGAAGCCAAATTCCGGCTTAACCGTAAATTTTTGGATATAGGTAAGTTGCGTTAAATCGTCATATTTTGACAAATTAATACATTAACACCTCATTCATTATTCATTATTCACTATTCCAATGTAAATATGTACAAAATTTGTCAATAAATATATGTTACTACTGTTATGTTTGTGATGAAATTAAAACTCTGTTGCCATTACTGTTCTTGCATAGAAATTGGGCACTAACCTAAGTATTTTTGTTTAATGATAATAAAGATAATATTTCATTGCATACAACTACTCCGGATTTCGGCAATAACATCCTTTCTTTCGCTCAAAAAAATATTTTTGAATATTAAGTTAAATTTTTTATTGTATATAAATGGCGTTGTGAATAAATTAATATAGGCATATGCCATTCAATCACATAACTATTGTACTTATGCATATAGTTATGTATATATTTGTAATGGAAGACGAGCACTCTAATATCTATGGATTTGCACGATCAATTCTTAGAAAATTGACAATTCGGGTGGGATTCAAACTAACAGACCCAGCGCCCGTGAGTAGACTCCATCCAATAGGTAAATAATAAATAATAAAAATAAATGATAAATAATAAAAAATTTGAGAAATTATTCAAGATACGTACAAAAAAATGTCACCACAGTTCATATTGGCTAGTTTAACACCGTTAACCATCGAAGAAAAAAAATAAATAATTACAATTAACTTCAAGGTTTTATATTCACTAATAGTTAATTATCATTTTAGTTTCTTGTTTACGGAAATATATATTTAAAATTATTTTAATAGCAGCATATTAATGGATTTAGTTTATTAATATATACGGTTGATAATTTACATATCTTATCTTTAAGTTACCTACGCACCCAAAAACAATACATGTTCATATCACAATTTTGATTACTTTTAATATTTACCAGACGGTAAACATATTTTTAATTGGATTTTAAAAATATATTAGCATTTACTAGGAAATACTATTTCGCAAAACTCCCAGTCAGTTTCTCAATAAAATGGTTATGGAAAATTTTCATGTAAACTGAATCTACTATTACTATCCCAAAATTCTCTCTTAATAAACTAACAAAAGAAAAAAATAATAAAAGTGATTGTAAAATATATCGAACAGGATATCTGCTCCCCCAACATCATGATAAAGGAAGGGTTTGCATGGACAAACATAATTTGTGATGTAAAATGTATCTATAGGGTCCGCCAATAAGGGCGCGTGATCTTTAAAATTGAATAAAACAAGTTGTGTGTGAGGTAGAAACGAAATTTATTTTTCATTCGAAAGGGTATTCGACCCCATTAGGTATGGAAGATAACATCGTTCAAATGACCACCGCGGCTCCGTTTGGTAGCCCGGATCCGGAATGTCCAATTTTCGATGAGTCTGGAGCACATATCGGCCTCAATTTGAGCGATGGCGTTGCGTATGTTGACTTTGAGGTCATCGGTGTTTAGAGGCTTGTTGGCGTAGACCAGCGACTTGAGATAGCCCCAGAGAAAAAAGTCTAAAGGCGTTAAATCTCACGATCTCAGTGGCCAGTTGATATCGCCTCCGCGCGAGATGACCATGTCGCTCGTGCAGAATGTCCATTGTGGCATGGGCTGTGTGGCACGTGGCGCCGTCCTGCTGGAACCACATGTCGTCCGTGTCCATATCATCCAGTTTAGGCCAAAAGAAGTTGGTTATCATCGACCTGTAGCGCTCCCCATTGACGGTTATGGCCGCCCCAGCTTCGTTCTCGAAAAAGTACGGACCGATGATGCCGCCGGCCCAAAATCCACACCAAACAGTGACTTTCTGGGGATTCATTGCCACTTGGTGGACCTCGTGTGGGTTGTTCTCACTCCAAATGCGGCAATTTTGCTTGTTCACATACCCGTTCATCCAGAAATGAGCCTCGTCGCTGAAGATGATTTTTCGGCCAAAATGGGGGTCTGCTTCCAACTGCTCCAGAGCCCAGTCAGCGAACGCCCGACGCTGTCTGTGGTCGTTTATCTTGAGCTCCTGGGTCAATTGGATTTTGTACGGGTGCAGACCCAAATCCAGATGCAAAATTCTGCGAGTTGATGTCTCCGAAAGGCCAAGTTCCTGTGCACGACAAAAAATGGACTGCCTCGGGTTCTCGCGCACACTCTCACGGACAGCAGCGATATTTTCGTTCGATCGGGCGTTTCGTCGACGTGTCAGTGTTGGCTGGTTGTTTACTGAACCAGTCGACTCGAATTTGCCCACCAATCGACGGATAGTCGACTCTACAGGCCGATCATCGCGACCGTAAAATGGGCGAAGTGCGCGGAACGTTGCTCGAACTGATGACCCATTTTCGTAAAACAATTTAATAATTTGCACGTGCTGCTCGACACTCAAACTTGCCATGGTGATTTGGGGTTATATACTGAACAAATGACAGCAACTTTGACAGCTCTACCCCGAACAACATGGCCGCACCCTTCCGGCAAACTTCGCGCGTCCCTATTGGCGGACCCTTTATATTAAAAATAAATATAAAATTGTTGTAATTTGTTGAATTTTTCAAGTTTGAGTAATGTAATGCAATGTTGCTTGAAATTTCGAAAGAGTTAATTTAGACTCGCGATAATATATCAGCAACGTTGCTTTTAGTACCTGGTATGAATCTGATGCCAGTTGTGAATTATGCAATTAAGGTGATGTGTCTATGCTCTCGTCCTAAGAAACGATTAGAGAACTGTAAAGGTTATAAATGACCTTCAAGGAAATATTTGTATCTTTTAATAATCTGTTACAAAAATACGACGTCCTATTGTCGAAACAGATTTGGAAAAGAAAGTAAGCGATCGAAAGGCTCCAGAAATATCCTTCTTCTACAAGACCGCGCCCGTAGTCGGATGCGTCTACCATATTACTAATTCTGAAAGAGGGTCTGGTAAAGCATGCAGGAGACCAGTTAGCAAGTGCAGTTTTAACTAATTATTTTGTAAGGACTTTTGCAAGCTGGTTAAGTGGTTCTAAATTACTTGAGCCTGATTCAATTAATCTATTGTTGAAATTCAGCATGCCAAGAAAACGCTGCAATGCTTTTTGATCAGTGGGATGCCGAAAAGACAAAATTGCATCAACTTTCGATTAAAGAGGTTTAATCGTACCACTAACCTTATGACCTAAAAGTCTAATTGAGTTTCACGAAAACAGATTTGTTATAGTTATTTTTGATGACATAAGATGTCAACCATTAAAAAAATGTTGAAAGTGATGAACGTGTTTTTGTTCATCCTTGCTAAAGATCAAAATGCCGTCGATGTGCGCGAAGAAAAATGGTAATACGCATAATAAACGAGTCCATAAATCTTTAAAACGTTTGAGCGGCTTTTCATTGTATATTCAAAAAGACCAAACGATGCTGTGATTGCAGTATTTAGAATGTTATTTGGATTAATAGATAAAGGATGACGGTCTGAAACAATAACCTTCTTCAAACCATAGTAGTTACCGCATGGATGCCAAGAGCTGCCTGCTTAAGATATAGGCTAGATGAAAGCCTCAGAAAACCTAGTTGCAACAATTTGTTAAACTAGTTTTTTTTTGCAGTTTAAAATTTGAAAGGTGTAAACGCCGTGGTTTGAGAGATAGCGGTGGCCCAGAAGTTGTAATGTGCTGTTGCACATTATGTCTGACTGATTTGGTGAGGTCAAAAGGGTTATGAGGTCTGGAAATTGTTGCAGTAATTTTGAATGACGTGAAATTTTGAAAAAGAAATTTTTAGTAGGCTTTGGCAGTGTGCATTTCTAATAAGGCGGTCATTAGCCATATCAACAACAATGTTGAAATGTCTACGACAGTCAGTGCCTAGAATTGAATGATTTATATTAGCAAGGACAGAATTTCATTTGAATGTTTTATTCAAACCAATTTGTACTGTTTATTTACAAAAATCATATGTTGCAATAAAATTACCGCTAACTGTGGTTAATGAAAATTTTGATGGACGATTAGTGTTGGCAAAGAGTTGATTCACCGCCAAAATTCTAACCTGGGCTTCCGTGTCAACTAAAATTTTTGTCCCAGAATTAATATCGAATGAAAAATAATCAACCTGAAAAGACAACGGAGGGATGGAGGGTGCGCAATACCTTATTTTTTAAATTATACTGAATTTAGCAAAATTGCAAAATCAGCAAGTGTCAGTACTTTGAATACGTCGATTTTTTTAGATCGTCTATGTCTAGAACCAAATTAATTAATGTTACTGTGCTAATTATTGTAAATACTTGAATTAGCACAGTAAATTACTTGTGTTATTCTTTGAATCCTATCAAAATCTTATTTATCTGAATAAAAGCATATTGTGGTATACCTGGAATTGAGACAGCGGATAAATTGGCAAAATTAGCTAAGGAGAAAGGAAATACCACATACAGGTCTAAAATTCATCTACAAATATTGTATCACCGTTGCTTGGAAGAGAAAATACTCGAAGCAATCTGAAGGCAATCTAAGTCAATATTACTTGATACACCCCACTCTTCCAGTTAAACAAGATTACATCTTTCATATGAAGGTCAGCAGGTTCACTCGCTTAAAATTAGGACATTGATTTTCCCTGCACACCTCGCTAAAATAGGGATATTGTGAACTGATGAGTGAGAATGCGGAACAAGTCAATGTGATTTGAACCATATTTTTTTTCTCGTGCAGTTTATATAGTCTTCAAAGAACTATATTTATGAAAAACCTGTCTACATTGAATATTACCTCTTATCTATTAATAACTTAAAAATTATTGACTACATTGTTATTATTATTACTTTCCCTATATAGTATATAAAGGGGAAGTATTGTTTTCGTGCATGAAAATGTCTGTGGGCGATGTATCTCAAAACTGAACGATCCGATAGACATGAAACTTTAAACCTAAGGTTTTATCGTTAAGAACTGGAACTAAAAAAAGCTTTTGTTGAATATTCATAGACCGGAAGTGGATGTTTAGTCGAGGCGTTTTTTTTGTTTTTCGTTATATTTTTCTAAATATCAAAAATTTTAAAAAACGTTTCAAACAAAAGTTAAAGGGAATAGAAAACGGAACAAGTTTTATTTGAACATGTTTTTCATAAAATTCTTAACTTTCGAGAAAAGAAAATAAAAATTGAAAATTTTGATATTTTTTGCCAATTGTTAATGAACTATTGCAGTTACATGAATTTTTGTAAAAAATAATTGTAGAGAAATAAAAACTCATCGAATTATTAAGAATAGCAGGTAAACCGCATACTTTTCGAGTAAAATATAGTATGGCCACATCACTATTTTTTTTAAAGTCAATAAAAATAATACGTTTTTTTTTAATTTCTACATATTTTACTCTAAATGACGAGAATTGTTCTCGAGATTTATTTTTACAATTTTTCAGCAGAATTTTTGTGGAATCTCATCAGTTTTCTAAAATGTTTCTTCTTAATTCTACAATCCTCTAGCATTTATCTTCTAGATGATTAGAATTTTCCATTCATTCCTCTTCGAAATTGAGAAAATATTTTTCCATTGTTATCATTAAATTCTCTAGTTTTTTTCTAAATTAAAAAAAATGAAGCTTCTCAAATCTTACATTTTATTTTATTTTAGAATTTGCAAGTATATTCTTCTACAAATGAAGAGAATTATGTTAAAAATTTGAATTTTACAAATGACGAGAATTATCCTAAAAATTTAAACAATTAAAAAAAAAATATATTTTTGAATTGTTCTCTAATTTCTGCCAGCATTTTTTATTTCAGATTTTACGAATTTAGATTTCCAAATTTTCTAAAATCTTTCTTTCAGTTTTCTCTATTTTTTCAACATTTTTTTTTCCAAATGCTAAATATTTTCCTTAAGTATTTACAATTTTTAGATGAATTTAAATTTCTCTAGACTTCCTTCTCCAGATTTCTAGAAATTTAGAAAATCTCTTCTAAATTCGAGAATTTTCTTCCATATTCCTACAATTTTCCAGCAGTTTTTCTAACTAGAATTAGATTTCTAGAATTTTCCTTTAATTTCTCTTCTTAACTCTGTGAAATATCTAGGGATTTTCTTGAGTTTTTCAAGGCGAGAAATGTATAAAATTTTCTTCGCTAAATGCCTAAAATTTTTCTTAAGGTTTTATTTATAGTTTAGAATTTTTTAAATTGTAAATAGTAGAATATGTTTTTGGTTGTAGGTTGAGATAGAGTTCGCCCACCCACACATATAAAGTTATACATTTTTCAATAATTTATTTCTCAGGTTTCAAGAATTATTTTCAAAATTGTGAGAAGTTTCTGTGGGGGTTTCCAAATTTAATAATAATTTGTATTTTTGGAATTTTCTTGGGAGTTTTCAAATTTTCTAAAATCATTCAAAATGGCAAGAATTTCCCTCAAGATTTTTACAATTTTCAATTTCTTCTCCATAATTTTTCGAACCGTTTTCCTCCAGATTGCCAGAATTTTCCATTCCTCTACTAAATTGCGAGAATATTTTTAAAGGTTTTAGAATTCTTTCAAGAATTTTCTGAGCTTTTTAAACTGTACAATAATTTAAATTTTATTTTTGAAATGGTGAAAATTTGTCACGAGACTTTTTCAGCAGCATTTTTTTGTATAGAATTATCAAGTAATTTTTTCAGCGTTTCCATTTCCTTTTCCAAATTCAAGAATCCATAATTCCACAATTTTCCAGAAGCTGTTTCTTCCAAATTAGTAAATTTCTTCCTTCGGATTTTAAAAGTTTTTTAAAGATTTTTGAATTTTTTACAATTTTTCATCATTATTTTTTCTAGATTTTTTCAGCAGCAGTTTTGCAGCATTTTCCCCTTTAAAAATTCTTAACTTCCAATAAAAATAATAATGAATAATTTTCGTCCATATTTTTACAATTTATCAGCAGTTTTTCAAGATTACCATAATTTTCGAGAAATTTTCAAAAGATTTTTAGAATGCTTCAGTAGAATTTTTCAGTAAGTTCTTCGCTAGGTTTTTAATATTATCATTTTCCATCAAATTCAACCTCATAGTTTTCGAAAAAAATATAGGCAAAGTACTATGATGGCCACATCACCATTTGTTTCTTTAAAAATTTGAACCTTAAAATATAACTCATATCCTTTCCTTGTAGCATTCCTTTTGTAACTCATTACTTTCCGTGGTCGAGTTTTGTGTTGTTATTTTAAAGTCGTTATGAAAGACCCCTTAACGTAAAGAAATGTGTCCCTGTCTCATCTAACCACTAGGAGCTGGCATATACTTGCTTCCGAGATCGAAAGAATGAATGTTGGGCTAAAGTATTTGATAAATTTTGTATTTAATCTTTAACCCTGCTTTGAAGTAGTTTATTATCTGATACATAAGAACTTGTTGATGTATTAAATTTTAATCTCGATAAATTGTAGTAGATGAACAAAATTCTAAAATTGTGTGTGCTATTTAAGACAAATTGGGCAGTTTCGTGGATTTTTTTAGATTCAGATTTTTTGCACATGGGAAAGCAGGTGATTGAAAAAAAAATTCTCGGAGAAGGGTGTTGTGTCGAGCAACTGTTTGAGTTTACGTACACTTTCTGAAGGTGTATGATCTCCTAATACCTCTCGGGACAATAACTATTATAATCTTTTCTTTTCGTAGTTCGTTTAATGATCTGTGCTTTTAATGTTTTATAAGGAAGAAATTGCGGTGGCATGATTAAATGGCTATAAGGCATAGTCGCTAAAAGAACTTCGAACTGAATATGTTACATGTGAATTTAGAAATTCCTTCTCATTTTGAATAAACCAAATTGAGGGGTTAACATGAAAGAATTGAGGTAGTCAGCATTTAAAAGTGTTAATCGAAGGTTTTGGTTCATTGAAATTCATAAAAGAAAATAAATAGTGCAGGGTGATGTCACCTGTCTCCTGAAATAGTGAATAAGTTCAGATGTCAATGGCCTGAAGGTTGGGTTTAAGTGCAAATGACAGGGTTGATTTTTTTCTGCGTCGCCAGAGGTCTGTAGCCCGACAAAGAGTAGCATCACATATCAACTGGACATAAATTGATCAGGCATAAAATTCTTTTAGAGACACTAAAGCTATATTTTGTACACTAAATGGTGGATTATCATCAAATAGAATTTCAGCAGCAGTATCAACGAAGCTAAATTGAGCAAAAGTAGAAGATCATCTAGGTATGAATTCAAGCTTTTTCATGTGCGTTAAAATTGTTTTGTATATTTATTGAATTATGTTTTGTTTAAGAAGAATTATGTAAGAATATTGGATAAATAAATACTACTACTGCTAACCAAAGCATATATAAAATTAAAAAATTTTTACTACACACATTTTATCACATGACCAAGGTAGTCAATTGGAATTTCAGTCCCTAGCGATATAATTGTATGATGATAGTAACAAATCAGCATGCATTTCACATTTTGTCTGATTGCCAGTGATTTAAAATTCGTTCTTACGACTAATTTAATGTCATTATGCATCATCCGTTCTTTAAAAAAATTCCTATTCGACAACATACTTAAGTACTATTAATATCAAAGTATGTCCTCTGCATTAGTTCCTAAATGGCAGTATTACATTTTATATAGTATTGCTATTACTATTCTAGATTATTTTTATCATTACAAACATTTACTACCAAACTCGGAAAGATAGTGGTGGAACAACTTCTACCAAAGATACCCTATGTGGCAACAGTGTTATTGAATTAACAGTAGGCGAGAGTGGAAGATCATATTATTATGAACTCAAGCCATTCCATGTGCGATCAAAATTTTTGTAAGAAATGTTTGTAATGTATATTTGAATCTTATTATGTAAGTACATTGGATAAAATAAATAAATACAATTTACCTTGATTATATGTAAATTGTTCAAATTTTGTATATTTTTCATTTATTCAGATTATATGAGATAACCTAGTTTCTTCGTAAATTTTAATAAATTACACATTACAGTTATTTTAAAACAGTAAACACCTTCAATAAGACACTTAGTGAATATATATTTACTCGCATCTACCTCACAAGAAATGGCCTCTCATTTAAAGACACTGAATGCAACTCGTGGACTTTTCTTAAGACTTTCTGATATAAATATTAACGTTGGTGTTCATCAGATATATGACTTATTTTTAAATAAAGTAGAGACTACAAATAAAATTTAAACCGTAAATGATACCACTCAGGTATAAGAAGAACAATTTATTGGATAACTTCCTCACTTAACTCTTGTTAAAATATTATTGATATAATAGGTGAAGAATCGATAAACACTTGATTTTTTATATTTACTCGACTAGTTTTGATAGCAGCATTATCAAGTGTATCTTGATAAATATACAAACCAAGTGTTTATCAATTAACAAGTTTTAAAATGAAACACTTTTTAACTCGAGTTAAAAAGTTAAAAAGTGTTTTATTTGTGAATTGAATAGTTGTGAATTATGAAGTATATCGAAGTAGAAGTCTTTACTGTTAAAAGTTGAACAAGCTTTTACAAGCAGTTATTGAATGTTGTCTGTTAATATTAATAATTATTTTTCGAAATAATTCTCTAATTTTTATTTTTACTTTCAAATATCAGGATAACGGTTCCAGATGGTTTTGTGACTTTAAAATCTCTAACTTTTATTTATTTAATGAAGATGCATTTGCTTAAATCATAGTATTCAATAATTTATAAAAATAAAATCTGATTCATATTTGTAAAAATGTTTTATGAGTAATGGAAATTTTACGATTGAAATTATTCTCCCAAGGCCATTACTAAAACGAAATATTATATTCTCACCAGTTATATCCGGTCAATGAATTCATTGTTATTAAAATTTATATTACCTAAGGATGCGATATTCTAGCCGACAGACAATGATATTAATTACTCCAAATTAGTATAAACAAACTTGACCTCACAATCCGCGTAATTGTTATCTAAACGTAATGAAATATGCTAATACGCCAAACTAATCAACCGAATTTATACCAACAATAATTAGCATCGTCTAAGGTCGAGCAATTTCAATGCTACAAATTTCGAACGAGTATTTCTCAACTAGAAATCCATCGATTAATAGCGGACCTGGTCTCCGCCGAGCCGTTCACAATCCGGAAACTCAGACCTTGTGAAAAATGGAATACGAAACGTAAATACAAAAAAAAATGCACAATATAATTCCGGTGGTGGGGGACTAGGTGTTTGCAAATGCGTTAGTGGTGATATAATGATCTCGTCAGGTATTTTCGAGCAGTTTTCGAATTATCGCACGGGACATCACAATGACGGTGAAAAAGGTGATTTTTTTTTTCAAATAGTGTGTCGTGATCTGTTCGGTTGGTGTCAGTGGGTGTTGGTTTTCAATTGCGACTGTTTGATAACAGAACAAAGGGAGCTCGCGTTCTGTACTTGTAACTACACTTTTTGGAGTTTGGTGGCGCGTAAAAATGGATGTTATGTTACCTCGTTAATCAGGTCATATGTACTGTAGATAATTTATGGTCATATTTAAAACCCATTTATACATTTGTTTAAAACAAACAATTATTAATATCAGTAGTTATTATTCAAAAATCCTTATAAAATGCAAATGGTACTTTTCTAAAATTAGTAAATGAAACAAACAAAGAAGACGAAACATTTACAAATTACCAATAAACCATTTATCGTGTCAGAAACCTAGAAAAAAAGTAAAAAAAATAGTCATTATATTCTTATTTCAAATTATTTTCTTGGTTAATTTTTTTCCATAGATTTTAAGTGAACACAAACATAAGTCAGTCACAACTTTTAAAATAACAGCTATATTTTACATATATTATTTATTTTAAAACAAATTGTTTCCATGTAATAAAAACAATGCTTAGTAAATTTTACGAAATAGGTTTAAGAAATAATACAATTGTATTCGTTTGATAATGTCCGAATAGGACGAAACTAGTTACAATAAAAGGTGTAAAAATTCGTGATACTAGCAAAGTGTTATTATTTCTTAAACCTATTTCGTAATCAAGATGTATCACAAAGTCACGGCTTCAACAATCAATCATAGTAAATTTTACTTTCTTTAATATTGACTCTTTAGTTAAATATTGCTGAGTGTTTTAAAACTTTTAGTTGAAAATTGCTTATCTTTGTTTTAACATTCTTTTAGAAAATAAAAACATTATGTTAATTGATTTTAAATATTCTTACTCTCTAAAAAATTTATTTAATAAATAATGAAAATGGAAGCAACTCTCTAACAATTTGATGACAAATGGGTAGTGGCCTTTCCACCTGATATTTTATTTTATATTTAACACTCTTTGTAGAGTCGTTGAATAATAGTAGTTCGTGATTTAAGCTTTGTTTAGATTATTAAATGATGAAATTAATTAATGGTGTTATAGAAAAATATGTTCTTTTTCCTAGGAATGCATATGATTTGGAAGTAAGTAGAATTTAGAGCAAATATTTTGGCTTTTCTTGTAAAGGGATAACCTTCAAATAGAAGGGAAATGGTAATGGAGAGGGTTTAAGGGATGTATAAATTTGGTTAGCACCGTAAAAGCTGATATTTCTACGACTTGAAAGTTATGTAATATAATATAATGAAAGTTATAGCAAAAGATAGCCAAAATATTCAAAGGGCGATAAATCACTGTTTGTAATTTTATACTTTACTTTTTGTAGTTATGCCGCCTTTTCCTTTACTTTTGGTGTATTGGAAGTGGGGTGGTTTTGACAGTTATTTTAGTGCAAAATACTATTTCTAGATATTTGCAGGTTAAAGAGTAATACCTATTTTGGCCATTAATATTGAGAGAAGCAGTTCTTTAGGACGGTAAAACGAAACTAGGAGTTGAGATTTGATTTTTTGGGATAAAAAATACATTAGGCTACTTCACTATTAGGTGTTGTAACTAAAACACAAACTTTCAAAGAGTATGCTTTTATTTTTACGCAACAATTGTTTCGCCACGCTGCGACTTTTTCAGGCGAAGAATGATACATTCTGAAATTACAGTGTATTTATAGATTTGTGAGTGGGGGTGGTAAATTGAACAAGTTCAATAATGGAGATTTTGACATTTCAATTTGTTCATTTAGCAGTTGTCCTGTTTTTTTCTTTTATGAATTTCCATGAACTCTAGGTCATCCAATTTCCTTTATTTTCTTTCAATGTGTAAAATTTTTTCTTCTCCAAATCTATGATTTTCCGCGATGAGGTGGGTGGCATATATTTTGGGGCAGTCACGGGTGTATGTAGATTCCACTTTGATTTTTAATTTCGGTTTTGTCTTTATTGTTTTTTATTAACTTTCCTAATCTATTGGGTGTTAAATTATTTCTTTGAAGGCTTTTTGCTTATAATATGGTTTTCTTGTTCTGTGTACGTTAATGAAATATCATTTTTATGTGATTTTAATTGTACGCTTGCATGAATTTCGCTAATCGTGAGTTTACTCAGTTTCATATTTAAAATATCTGTAATTAAATTAACTGCATAGCCATTATTTTTGGCAATTTTTCGAATGAAATAAATACTTTATTGAAATTCTGGGTTGGCATAGGAATATTGATTAATCTGTGTAACATACTATGATAGGCTGCAAGTTTATGGTTAATTGGAAGATTTGAATTGAAATGTATAGTTGAGTGTGTGTGTGTGTAGGTTTGTGATATATGGCAAATTCGTGTTTATTTTTATTTCACAAAACACATCCTAAATAGCAAATCAATTTTATAAATATCCCGTCCCAAAATACATCCTTCAACTTATCAAATTTAAAAGACAATTGTACAGAGACATACAATTGACGGACACAACTGAACTTAGACAAAAATTTAACAGGCTACAAAGACATTAAAACCCTTATAAACGAATTTAAGACGGACGTTGGTAAAAAACCTTGTAGCAGAATTAACGACTCCAAGGGAAAAAATGGTCGGAGATCAAAAAACTTAGTAAATACAAAAAAAAACGACACTTTACAGAAAATCTTCGACCCGACAACTAACAAGACCTTTACAGACCTTGACGTAATTGCCCAAAAATTTGCTAACAATTTTAACATAACCTATTCAATGACATAAGACCCCAACTTTGACCGGACTAATTTAAAAAAAGTTAATGCCTGGTGCGTTAAACATTTTAAAGAAAACAGCTGCTCAGAACCGACTGACATTTTTACATACGACGAGTACTTTAGTATTTTAAAATAAATAATAAAAGGGAAAATACAGTGACTGGACATGACCACATACAGAGAGTGATCCTAAAATCCTTTCCATTCCACATCCACGACTACATCCTTAACAGCATCAATTTTCTGTATAAAAAACAATACTTCCCGAACGTTAGAAAAATAGGAATTGTAATTTGTATCTCTAAACGCGACCAACCCTCTACATTATTATCAAGCTACCGCCCTGTTACCCTTCTACCCGTTATTGGAAGTATCTACGAGTCCTTTCTCAAAAATAAAATCCTCTCTTTAATTTCCAAACACATCCCTAAATACCAATTTGGTTTTCTTCCCTACAGATCAACTTCCCTTCCACTCACTATTCTAGTATCAAATTTTAAAACATCCCACCTTGATGGCAAAGCCTCAGCAGCTCTATTTTTGGATTTCCAGAAAGCTTTTGACTCTGTCTGGCATCAAGGCTTACTATACAAGTGTAGTTCTCATATAATTTTCTTTATTAAACAATTCCTCTCTGTAATACATCTCTAAAAGTCAACATCCATAATTCATTCTTCTCTCCCTTTACTCCCGGACAAGTACACCCTCAAGGCTCTCCTCTCTCACCTCTGTTATTTAACATTTTTGGCTGATATCTACAACCTTGATCCTCTCTACTTTAATCCATCCAATCTACAATTTGCAGATGACACTGCTTTAACCACATATGCTCCCACACTAACAAAAGCCCTCTAATTCCTCCAAGAGCTTATTGACTCCCTCTAACGATGGTTTGCAAAAACAATCCCCACAAATCAGATTCTAATTCCTTATTATCGCAGCAATAATTCACCTCACAAAGTTCATATTTCCCAAACTGCGATCCATCCCTCAGTTTCCATTAAGAACTTGGACATAACTATAGATCAAAAAATTAATTTTAAAAACATACAGCCATAACAAAAAGCAAAATTACTTCTAGGGCAAAATGCAAAAAGTTTAACTTTAACAAAAACAATGGTATTAATACCAGAACCGCCGTAAAAATTTACAAGATGGTCTGCCGCCCACTACTTGACTATGGATGTGCCCTCTATCCCAACCCCAGGAATCCAATTTCCCGTAATATTGAAGCTAGCGAGCGAGCATCCATTCGTACCTTAACAAAACTCCGCCATCCTCTTAATTCTCTACACAATCCGTCCAATCAGCTCCTCTATGATACTACTTTAGTTATCCCCATCTTAGAACGTCTTCGATTCTTATCAGAAAAATTCTCCAAAAATCCACATATTATCCCTATACTGTCTTCCTAGAAACCCAAACATAATCCCTAAATTTAAAAAACCCACATTCTACCATTTTTGATTTCATCATTTCATGCATCTACTCATTAAAGACTGACGCAATATGACTGGACAAAACAAGGCAGAAAGACCTCTGATAGCCTTTTATGTTACTAGTGTTTTTATTTGTTATGACAATATCTAAAAAGTTTATTCATTAACTTTATTCTATTTCTAACGTAAACTGGATTTTGGGGTGTTGAGAGTTTAAAATGTTTAAAAATGTATTTAATTGTCGGGCTGTACCTGTATAGGCACAATAATGTCATCGACATACCTGTACCAGTAAGAGAAACAATTAAAATGTGGTAATTTTGATAATCTTTTCTCGAAATTGTTCACGAATATTTCCGCCAAAAGGGGACTCAGTGGGTTTTCTATGGCTAATCCCTCCTTTTGACGGTAATACCGGTTGTTAAATTGGAGGTAGTTTTGATTTAAACAAATGTTTAATAACCTGAGGATTTCTTCGGCTTTGATCGGATTAACATTATTTTCTTGGAATTTATTTTTATATCTTTAATTATTGCTCTTAATAATAAGTATTTGACATCAAAGGAAATTAATTTTGTGTTTTGATTTAGGTTTACATTTTTAATCTTATTTATTAAATCTAAGTAATTTTTAATTGCAAATTTGGATTTAAATTAAATTGCTTTTACAATAATTTTACTCAAGTTTTTTGCTAATTTTGTACAAGGAGTATTAGTGTACGAAACCACCGGTCTAATTGGGTGATTATCTTTAGGTAAGTTAATTAAACCATACAATTTAGGTGCTTGTGGATTCATACACTTTAAGATATATTTTTCTTTTTCTGAAAATATTCCTTGTATATCCTTAAGTTCCTTAAATAGATTTGTTTGATATTTTTGGTAGGGTTATTTTTAATAATTTCAAAATCGTTTACTGTAAGAAAGGACTCTACTTTATTAATGTAATCAGACGTATCTAAAGCTATTACGGTATTTTCTTTGTCTGGCCTTGTAAAAGTTATATTGTTGTTTTCGGCATCAGATCTAATTGATTTGGCTAATTTTAGTTCATGATTATTAAATGTATTTTTGTTTTCAAAGTTTTAATTTTGTTAGCAAATATGTATTTATTTATCGTACAATTTTTGGTTTTATTTAGGGCTATTTCTGTTTCAACACTCAATAATTTTATATCCTTTTCATTAAATTTTCATGTAATGTTATATTTAAAACCTTTCTCCAAGAGGTTAGTTTGATTTTTATTAAATGAAAATTTTGACAAATTTATGAAGCGTTCAAAAAATTGATGGTCTCAATTTATTTCATGACGTATGTTCCTATTTTCTTGTTTCGCTTTAATTAGTCTTATAATTTTATTATTTTGAATTTTTCGTTTTTGATATGTTAGTTTGTTAACTTTATCCCTAGCCATGTGGTCTATTAGGCAAACCAGGTCTGTATAGTATCTATTATACTCTGTGGGATGCTGAGGGTATTATAAAGTGTGGGAGCATGGGTAATTAAGGTGTAAAGGAGAGGATATGCGGATATATGAAAATATTTTGGGTTGAGAAGGTAGATGTAATATACTAAGATATTGTATAGAACGGAAGGAAGAGAAGAATTATGTGGTATTTTTTCCCCAGGAGAAAATTAATTGGAAAGGGAGCTGCGGAGTTTGATCCGAAGGGAACGATTCCGTAGGAAACAATCCAGGAAATTTAATAGGTGAATGGGGAGATTGAGGGTATTATACCTAAACAGCAGTTGAAGAGTTGAAACCTTTTTTGCATCTAGGTGGACGATCAAGGATTTTTTTCTTCCGAGTCCTACTATTTGGAAGTTTGAGCATTGAATTGCTAGTAGAAGGGCTGTGCATCAGTGTTTTAGGAAACAAAACTAATATTGGGGGATGAAACTAGATATGTAGGATATGAATTTATTTTTAGGGCAAGATTCATAGATTTTTCCAAGAATAGGCAGCGATCACGGTAATTGTTTGGATGGAGGGGGTCATTGTCAGGTTTAGGAATGTAGGTAATTATTTCCTTTTTCGATTCTGGTTCGCTACGGTATATATGGTTAAATATTCTTATGATGAAGAAGTGGATATGTAAACATAGGAAAAGAAAATAGTACATTCAACCTTTCTCAGTTTATTTTGTA
The DNA here is from genome assembly GCA_963969525.1 of Ontholestes murinus. NCBI lineage: Eukaryota > Metazoa > Arthropoda > Insecta > Coleoptera > Staphylinidae > Ontholestes > Ontholestes murinus. The sequence goes on along the minus strand of OZ018393.1, from coordinate 50,178,808 downwards.
GAACTAAATACGTTCAAACCAGTGTTGCTTTGATAGCCTTGCTATTTTGTAACACGCAAATTACTTTAATGCCTGTCGAGGTAATAGCCAGAGAAGTAGTTGTTTCAAAAGTGATTTGTTTTTGTAGTCTTAATAAGACTCATTTGTTGTAGATTTACGGAATATTTTCGTATTTTTTCTAATTATTAGTTAATTTTCTACAACGTAAAGGACTTTAATACATACTGACATACTGACATACCAAAAGATATTTTGAAAAAAAAAAGATCTTAATTATAGCAACACACAGTTATGAAAAAGTATTTGATAATGTGAAAACAAATATATTTTTTTAATCATAGCGATTAGTAAAAACTTATTAAAAAGTAGTTGCAAAAGAAACAATTGGTTATTATCAAAGCTATTTGTAAAACTTAATAAAACGTAAATTATATTCAAAATATTATCACTTTCTTCATAAAAAACACTTTGTGTTCGAAATGTACATCTAGTTAATAAAAACAATTTTGTAAAGAAAGTGATAATATTTTAAATAAGGTTAAATGAAAATAATTTTAAAGTTTTTATACCACTATTTATTGCATAATATACACAAACAAAGTTTACAATATTATATCAATTCAACACTTGATAATGACTTGCAAAGGTCGAAACTATAGTTGTGTCAAAATTGATAATATATTGTAAACTTTGTTTGTGTATATTATACAATAAATAGTGGTATAAAAACTTAAAAATTATTTTCATTTAACCTTTTTTAAAATGAACTATCACATAGTAACGGTCGATACCATCATTTTCAATATTTTGAATATAATTTACTATATAATAATCTTCACGTAACTAAAAAAATATATTTCTTATATAAGATATGTTTCAAAAGTATTTTAATATAAATAGGAATAAAGCAAATAGCAAATATGAAAAATGATCCAGTTTTATAAAAAAATACAAATTGCCAAATAACAATTTTTATGTATATATATATATATATATATATATATATATATATATATATATATATATATATATATATATATTATCAAAAATACCATTTACCTTTCGGTGTAGGCTATGAATTTTACATTACTTTGTTACAATGCTTTTATTTTATTTATTTGCAAACTCCTTCCAGTCTCTTCATTTCTTCGCCAGTTCCTTCGCTTGTTTAACTGTCTTTCCTCTATTGTTTATTATTTCTTCTATTTTGTTGTCCCAGTTTTCTCTTGGTCTTCCTCTTCCTCTTTTGTTTCCTGTTCTTGCTTCTCAAATTTGTTTTGTTTGATTTGTGCTTTCCATCCTGATTAGGTGTCCCCACCAGCTGAGTTGTTTCCTTTCTATAAACTTATCTAATGATTCAATTTCCAGTTCTTCTCTTATGTCTTTATTTTTTATTCTGTCTCTTCTCGTTACTTGCTTTACTTTTCTCAAATATTTCATATCTATTGCCTGTAATCTACTTTTATCTCTCTTAGTTAGCTTCCACGTCTCACTTCCATATGTTAGAATAGGTCTGTAAATTGTTTTATATATATTCATTTTTGTCTTTCTACTTATCTCTTTTTTATTATTAAGTATGTTATTCATTGCATAGTATATTTTTATTGTGTTGTTTATTCTGTTGCCTAATTCGCCCTCCATTTTTCCATCTTCTGTGATTTCTACTCCTAGGTATTTAAATTGCTCCACTTGTTCTATCAAATATTGTTCTATCCTTATATTTATGTGTTCCTTCCGTTTTCCTACTATCATTACCTTTGTTTTGTTGTAGTTCATTTTCATGTCATATTTCTTTAGATGTTTATTCCATACGTTCAGGTTGTGCTGCAAATTTCTTTCATTTTCTGTTATCACTACTATATCGTCCGCGTATGCTCCTTCTGATATTTTGACCACTTGCATATTCTTGTATCCTACATTTGTTTTTATGATTTCTGCTTTCATACTCTTCATTATTTCATCCATATATATGTTAAATAGTGTTGGGCTTAGTCCTCCTCCTTGTCTTAGTCCATTTTTTGTCTTGAATGTTCTTGATATTTGCCCCTTGTACATTACCACATTACTGTTGTTGTTGTATATGTTCTGTATTAATTTGACTGTCTTGTTTTCTATAACTCTTTTGTCAAGTATTCTCCACATATTCTTTCTTGGTATCATGTCAAATGCTTTTTCTAGGTCTATAAATCCTAGATATGTGTTTTTATTATTTTCGATTCTTTTTTCTGTGACTTGTTTTATAATAAAGATGTTGTCTTGTGTGGATCTTCCTTTTCTAAAACCGCATTGTGATTCTTCTAGTGTTTGCTCTATTTTTGCTCTTATCCTCTTGTTGATTGTTTTTTCTAATATTTTGATTCCTATGCTTATCAGTGTTATACCTCTATAGTTGGTGCATTTTGTCTTGTCGCCGTTCTTGTATATTGGCACAATTAGAGCTGTTTGCCAATCTTTTGGTATGTTGTTTGTCTCGTATATTTTGGTCAGTAATATTACTAGTTTATCTTTACCAATAGGTCCCAATTGTTTAATCATTTCTGCTGTTATCTGGTCGTGTCCTGGTGCTTTTCCTGTTTTCAGTTCCCTTATTATTTCCAGAACTTCATTTTCGTTGATACTCTCCGTTACTGTTTCTGTGTTACTCCTATCGCTGTTTTGCGTCTCTTGCTCATTGTCGTTATTTGTATCTAGTAAGTCTTCAAAATATTCTTTTCATCTTTCTATTATTTCTTTCTTATCCTTCAGAATTATTCCGTGTTTATCTTGTATGTATCTCGCCTCTTGCCCTTTTTCTTTCCTGCATCCTTTTATAATTTTGTAGAATAACTTTTGGTTTTCCTTTGCGTTCTTCTTTATTGTCTCACCGAACTTTTCCTAATCCCTGGTCTTTGCAATTCTGACCTCGTCTTTTACTATTTTCCTCTTTTCTTTGTATCTTTTGTAGTTATTATTGTTTTTGTCTTTTAAGTACCTTTGCCATGCCTTTTTCTTTTCTTTTATCTTTGCGTGTATGTGCTCTGACCACCAAGCTGTCTGTTGTTTATTGTTTGTACTCTTCTTAACCCCACAAGTCTCTTATGCCGCCTCAAGCATACTTCTTTTTAGATTATTCCACATTTCATCTACATTGTCGCTTCCATTTACCACTGCTAGCTTGTCCTCTACTATCTCCTTATATCGTATTGCTATTTCTTGATCCCTTAGTTTATGATCTTATCCTGTTGTAGTTTATTGTTGTAGTTGGTAGCGGCTTTTCTTTTTCTTTATCTTGACAGTCTTTCTTAATTGTAGTTACTACTAGGTAGTGATCACTTCCTATTTCGAAACTTCTCTTTACTCTTGTATCTATTATTTTGCTCTTTCTTCTTTGTTCTGTCACTACATAATCTATTATAGATTTTTCGTTCTTATTTACTACTTCTCTAGAGTATTTGTGAATCTCCTTGTGTTTGAATAATGTATTCGTTATTACTAAATTGTTCATCCTACAATAATCTAACATTCTTCTCCCATTATCGTTTAATACGTCTTCCCCATATTTTCCTCTTATCGTATCGGTTTCTTTTACGACTTTGCCAATTCTGCTGTTGAAGTCTCCTGCTACATACACTTCTCCAGTGGCTGCTTCGGTTGTTTCGTTAAGCTGTTCCCAGAAATGTTCTTTGTTGCTCGCTAAATCGTCTTCATTTGGTCCATATACTATAATTATTGTTCTGACTCTGTTATTTCCTTTTAATGTTATTGTTAATATTCTTGACGATATTTCTTGCCATGTTTCTATTTGGTGTTCTATGTCTCTGTGTATAATACAACCTACTCCTTCAGCTGCCCTTTTATTCTTTTCTACCCCACTATATATTATTTTGTGTTTGTTATTGGTTGTGTACATTCCCTTTCCTTTTCTTTTTGTCTCTGTTATTGCGAGTATCTCTGCATCCATTCTTTCGAACTCCTTTTCCAGCTCTTCCTCTTTGCCATGTATACTCCTTATATTCCAAGTTGCTATTCTCCATATTCTGTATTTATCCTTTTTGTTATTTTTTATACTTTTGGTGTCTCTTGCATTTGTTTCAATTTCTGTTTGTTCTTTCCTTATTTTATTTACATCTAGTTTTTTGGTCTATTTACCTGGCTCCCCGCTACTAAACCCTTCTCTTGCTCATTCCATTTGAATTGTTCCCCATTTATTATTATTTTCCTGTAGCCTACCCTTATTCTGTTACCATTGGCTCTTTCCTCTCTGGCTATACTTCTAATTTGTCTTTGTATTTCTCTCTCTGTTGCGGTCATATCGTTGTCTATATATATTTTTGTGTTCTTCAATTGACTGCTCTTGGCTTTCATTATTTCTTCTTTTTTCTCTCTAGATTCAATTTCCGCTACTATCATCTTGACTCCTTTTACTTTTTCCAATTTTCTTTATGTTCTCTTCCCTTATATTATGTCCTTTTATCATGTTGTTTCTTCTCTTATCTTTCTCCATATTTTCTATTCTATTCTCTAATTTTTCGTATCTCTTTTCCATGTCTTTTTTATCTTGCTCCCATTTATCATCTTTCCTCTTCATCTACCGTTTTATTTCTTTTATTTCTTCTCTTAATTCTTCTGCATTTTTTTTCATCTCTGACATCATCTCCTTAATCATTTCTTTCAATTCCTCCATATCTTCTCTTTCTGTTTTCTTGCCTCCTGTCTCTGTTTTGTTGCACAATTTGCTTTTATTTTCCTTCACAATTTTTATGTAAAAGAGTAATTACAAATATTGTCGAAGTTTTTATATAACTATTTATTGTATAATATATACAAACAAAGTTTACAATATATTAACAATTTTATACACAACTATAGTTTCGACCTTTGCAGGTCATTAAAAAGTGTTAATGACCTACAAAAGTATAGTTGTGTATAAAATTGATAATATATTGTAAACTTTGTTTGTATATATTATAGAATAAAGAGTGATATAAAAACTAAAATATTTTTATTTACTCTTTACAATTAATTACCACATAGTAACGGTCAACACTATAATTTTAATTAATTTTATGTGTAAATAAAATATAAAAATTTATGTAAATGGAACAGTTGGGAATGTTAAAAATCTTACGACAAAAATCCATTATTGCTTATTTGATTGCCTGTTATTTTATTTACTTGTTTCTTAAATTTATTCTAGGAAATTTGAATTTATATATTTGCAAAATCCCCTTTAACAAAAAGTACATTTTAATAGTGACTTTATTGTCAATGAGTAGTAAGTCTGGCTATTCAGAATTTCCGTTTAATCCGGGTTTAACAGTAAATATCTTTATTGTAAATACTTTAAAGTTATGAAGAGACACTTACTTTAGTATTGATTTAAATTTAAGCAAATATAAACAGTCGAGCTATTTTATATGTTCTTTCTTATTTTAAATGCTAATTAACATTAATTGATGATTGTTTTATGGCAATAATGTAATACAACAACAAAACACTCGAAGGTTCTATAATATAAAATGTTCTTCCTACATTATTTATATTTTCGAATTTTCCTTTCTTTTGGAATAGCTACACTGGCGAGCTATGATGCAGCTAAACACATGTCTGTAGATAATCATATCAATTCTATGTCGTGTTTGGGAAAAGATGGCACCACAAAAATGTTTCATTATGCCGAATGTAATTTCAGACATGAAACGAAAACTAACAGTAATTCAAAATCTGGCGTTGCTTTATTACGAGGAGTAGTTGTTTTAACTGTTAGATGGTAGTTTTTACATTGTACTAATATAAAACTGCGGTGCAGAAATGCTCAAAATAATTATTTCTAATTATTACTTTTATTTTAAATTAACAATTGTTCTAAAATTTATACTGATTCATACACCAGAAGGTGTTTTGAACAGAAAGAATATTATGTAAAGTAATACACATTTATAAAAAATGAAATTTAAATGGCGAACGTCACAAATATCCTAACGTACAAAAAATCATTTTTATGTGCCTAAAAGGTAGAAATTTGTAAAAATAAAATAGTTAAGAGTGGCTAAAAACTAATCACACAAAACACTATTACTTTTTCATTGTGTTTTTTACTTTGTTTTCTCTTTAATTTATTCTTGAATTAATTTAAATAAAAACATGATTTATTTATTATAGTCAATACTAATTTTTGTTCGCTTCCTGGTAATATATAATATTTCAGTAAAAATTTTGATAATTTTTAAATATCAACTGTTCTTCCTAGAATATTTTTTAATTGCTTTCAGAAAATTAAAAATAAGCTTTTCAGAATATAGAGAGAGAATAACATTTTTATTCGAACACATTTATATATACATTTAGTGTTAACATTCAGCTAATGAAAAAGTATGATTAGTCTGTCCGTTTGGGCTATCGACCATCGGTCTTTCTGCCCTGTCTTGACTCTAAGTTATGTGTGAAAAATAAATACCTTTGCTAACTAGCTTAACCGCCTGGATGATTCGAACTGATGAATTGATGTAACGTGATTGATGGGTGTTTATATTTAGGGGGATATTGGGGTTTCGGGGAGTGCAAAATTTTTTGAGTAGGGTTACATTGAAGGGATTATTGGCAAATTTGGTATTTAGGCTATTTATACGTTGGGATGTTGGGGTGACATGGGTGGTTTCATAGAGGAGCGCATTATAAGGATTGTGTAGGGGGTTAATAGGGTGTATTAGTAAGGGAACGTAGGTCTGACCTTTCGGCAACGTTTAAGTGCTGGAGAGTGGAAGGACGGATTTGGTTAAATAGGATCGCACTGTAATCAATAAGAGGTCGGCAAATCGAGGTATAAATGTTTACGACTGTTTTGATGGAGATGTATTTGTTTTTAAATGTGAGTGCACGAAAACGCCAAGCTCTTATCTTAATTTTGGACTATATTAATTGTGCGTGGGCCGTAAAAGAAAGTTTGGAATCGAAGAGAACGCCTAGGGAGTTGGAGGGGTGGGTGTTGGAGTTGTTAATATTAATAGAAGGGGAATGCGGTGTGATTTTATGGTGAGGAATAAATAATTTGGATTTGGAAGGGTTTACTTTCATATGCCATTTAGAACAATAGGATTGGATTGCATCGAATGATGATTGACCAGGGCAGTGTCGTCGGCAAAGAGGAGAGCGTATCTTGAGGGATGGAAATATGATGGATTGGGGTCGAATATGTCATGACAAAAGATATTGCATAAAAGGGGTGAAAGAGGAGAACCTTGTGGTACCCCCCTGGTGGATGAATTTGTTGAGACCGAGTGACGTTTATTTGAGGTTTATTTTCCATTTTATAGCTTTCTATATATTTTAGATTATATTTTTATAATTGTTATAAATATTATTATGGAATATTAACAAAAAAAAATAGAAATGTAACTCATTTTCAATTGTTATGGATTCAATTTTAGGTTTTTATTCTTAATAGATTCCATGTTTTCAACTTCCTAATTGAGGAAATATTACGTGTAGAAGTATATTTACAATTACTATTTGTCAAAGATAGTATGAATTTCAGGGCATTTAGCGCAACGTAAACGTTATTGTTATTGCCTTGTGATAACAGATCAAGTGAGATTTAAGTGGATTAAAATTGCACTCTAGTCTAGTTTATTTTTGTTGCATATAAACTTATAACACTAATTCTAGTTATAACTTAATACCTAATGCATAGATAAATAACTCGTTTACATAAAAGAGTAATTATTTATACCAAATTTTGATGAGTATCACACTGATTTAGCGATACCTAATAAGTAATTTCTACTTAATAATAAAAACAATAGAAACTAAAATCCTTCAGAAAAAAATAACACATACATTTTGTGAATACAAGAAAGATAAAGCAACCAGATAGATAACGCTAAGAAATATCACATAATAAATAGAATTGACAAATATTTAAAATAAAATGAAACAATATGATGAAATAATAAATAAATATTAGTTACGTAAGACATAAGACTCCTTAATAAGTATATACTAGGGCCCTAGAATGAATCCTTGTAATACACCTTGGATAATATTTTCCTTCCTAGATAGAGATTGATTGTATAAGACTGTTAACTAAATATGAAATAATAAACCTGAATGTTATTGGATAAAAATTATAATAATTCAACTTTCGCAGAAGCACACCATGAGGTACACAGACGAAGGTCTTGCTTAGATCATAATAGGATGCTATTGTGTATAATTTAGAGTCATATCCCTCCAAAATTTCTTTAATCAAGGCACTGACTGCGTCACTAGTAGATAACCCTCTGCGAAAGCCGAACTGATCAATATTCAATATACTCTCCCTTTCACAAAAACTCATCACCTGATTCAATATTATTTTTTCTAGAACTTTAGATAGTGATGGCAATAAAGATATTGGCCTTAAAGTTTTCATAAAAGGGAATTTAAAATTTCGGCTTAATCATTAAAGAGTTGTTCCGTCTATTTTCTCCGGTTTGTTAAATTTATATGAAGGTTTCGATTTAATACAAACCGGAGTGTTTTCCTTTCTTGCACAAGAAATCTTAGTGTTATTACCGCGACTATTATGTCCTTGGATGATTTTTGAAAACCCGCTTTGTTTTGAAGATATAGCGTGAACATAATTTTTGACAATAACAAAATATTACCAAAATTTTTATGTGAATTACTAAACATTTCATGTAATTTTTCTTAATATACAAGAACTGTTAAAAGTGAGGCATTAAACTAAGTAGTTAATAGACTAGTACATATTATGCTTAGCGGCAATTACTGTTTTTTCAGAATTATTGTTTATCATTAGAATCAGGCCTCGACTGGCTTCACAGTAGCGCATTCTGTCACTCCAATTTTTCAAGACTTTGTTGATGGTTTTGGGCTGTAGCTCACGAATTACTTAGATAATATTGGCCTGAATTGCTTGAATCGTTTCTGGATTGTTGGCATAACATTGGTCCCTCACGGTTCCCCACAAAAAAAAAATCCAAAGGGGTTAAATCGCAGTTCCGAGGCGACCAATTGACATCGCCAAGACGGCTGATAACACGATTTAGGAATTTGGTGCGCAAAGGATCAATTGTAGCATGGACTTTGTGGCATGATACGCCATCCTGCATGAACTAGAGGTCGTCCAAATCCCTGTCTTCAGTTTCAGTAAGAAAAAAGTCGGATACCATGGCTCTGTAACTCTCACCGTTGAACGAAACATTGTTCCCAGCCTCATTTTCGAAGAAGAATGGTTATATGATGACACCACTTAACAATCCGCAACAAACTGTCACTTTTTGTGAATGCATTGGTTTCTCGACAATAACGTGGGTTTTTCGAGCCCCAGATGCGGCAATTTTGTTAGTTAACGTAGCCGCAAAGATTAACTAAGAGCAGCTACATATGAGGATAAAGTACAATCAAATAAATCAATTGAATGATGTATCGAAATGTAGAGGCGCATCATAGAATTAAGTGGTGAATTTAAATATGATTGTGTGTTACTTGTATTGTAACGAAGTAGAGCCCCATTTCTTGTTGGGGTATGAATATCAAAAAAGATAAAAGTTCATGATAATTAATGGTGAGGTTGGAATATACATATACACTTTTATAATATAAAAATCGAACAAATATCTTCTGTAACCTCTTAATAGTTTTAACTTGAATAGTATATGCAAGAGACCAAACCACAGCGGCATATTCGAGCTTTGAAAGAACGAAGGCAAAGTAAAGTAACTTAATTACATTAATATTATTAAAGAACTGACAATTTCTTTTAAAAAAACTTAACACTTGAAGACAGATATGTTAAATATGGGGTATAAAATTTAGATATTGAATTGACGAGGTGGATACATGATGAAACTTCATAACACATTGAAATAAAATAACACAGTTGGGAGGGTTTCACATTTATTGTTGAACACTGCAACATTCATCTACCTGATAAAGCCAGTGAATAGCGAAATATGTCGCAGTGTTCAACAATAAATGTGAAATATAAAAGTTAGCTTGTCAAATTTAACTCCAAGATCTTTAATTACTTCACATCGTTGTAGAGATGTATCATTGATATTGTAACTGTGAATGATAGGATTAGAACGTCTTACAAAAGTTATGCATTTGCATTTTTTGATGTTAAGTGAAATACTGTTAGTTTTGCACAAAGTATTTATACGTTCGAGATCAATCGATCTCAGATATTATTGTTTTAAATAGCTTAACATCATCAGCATATATAATAATATTAGATTCTTTAGTATCTACAATATCATTAATAAAGAGTATGAATAAAAGAGGTCCTTGATTTGATCCTTGGGGTACCCCACTAGATGGAAAAATAATATTAGAATAGTAACTTTTGTGTTCAACATATTAACGTCTATTTGAATAAATCTTTATCCATTGAATTTACACATTTAAAATAAAGGCCATTCATCTTTATCTTTGATGTCCATCAGGATTACAAACCAGTACTTGTATTTATTGTTTATTTTATTAAAGTTGTATCGTATGTTAACAAAATATCCTAAAATTTTCCCAATGACTACGAAGATATTCTGTATAAAAGATGGAAGGTTTCTAGGTAACCTCATATTCTCATCTTATAACATTCATAGAGTTATTTTCTACACATACACTTGATTGTTGTTATTTTTTAGAGTATAGTCTTCAAAGGACATGCATTATACTTGAATTATATTATATTATATTGTATATTTTATTGTACGATGTACTTTTACTGTATACTTTTGCCTGATGCTATTTTATTTATATTTTTGTCACTTAATACGTTGTATTAGATTTTAGAAGTTTCCATTTCATTTTTAGTGTGTTATTTTCATTAATTTTACTTTAATATTAATTTTCATCTATAATAATCTTTTTCCAGACACAAATTCATATATGAAAATCGTAGACATAGTTATAGATATATGGTGTTAGAAGAATTCATGAATTGTGAGAGAAAGGTGTTGATATTTAGATAGGATACTTGAGTTTTGTTGAATACTATCTGTGACTCTCCCGGGGGAATCTGCGTCTTATCACAGGTATTCTTACGGGTCACTGTCAGCTAAGGAACACTTGTTTACTATGGGTCTGGTGGAAACCCCCATATGTAGAGCATGTGAATCAGAGGACGAGACAGTGGAACATGTGTTAACCACCTGCCCGGCTCTCGCCCACCTTAGGGAGTCCATGCTAGGGGAGCTCTGGCCGAACATGGCCAACATAAAGGATAACCCTCCAAGCGTTGTGCTGTCCTTTGCTCGCCACCTTGGGTGGCTAAATGAGTGATAGAACAAAGGAACAACAACCATGGGGCACAACGGGCCTAATGAGGCCTAGGTGCTCTGATCAATGATTTGATCAC
>OZ018393.1:49956306-50167267 GCA_963969525.1 Ontholestes murinus | reverse complement strand
CACGGTTTAAAAGTTTTCTTGAATTTCATTCATTATGTTTCAGTATTTAAAGAGATTTCTTTTTACATATATAGTCTATTTATAGATGTAGTTACATTATTGGATGAGCTATTGATCATTTATTAATTTGATTATTTACCTGTACTTGTTGTTTATTACTTAATAGCTTAAATAAAATATATAAAATAACAAATACTAATTAAATAACATAATGTATAATTGTATTTATATCGTTACGACAACTTTCAAATTTGAAACCCAAGTAAAACTTCGTTTTTCTGCCTTTAATTGCGCTACACTGATGATATCCACAATAGTTCGAAATCGTCGGTGATAGTTGTTAACAAAGGAATAAAAATTTGGTGTTTTTCACACTAAAAATATCATTAAATAATATATTTTATTCAGCAAATATAAATATTAGGTGCATTATTCTCTTTTTGTTTATTTTCACTTATAAGAAATAAAAATGTTAATGCATAACGGGGATGATAGACGTAGAATTATAAATAGTGTTTATGTCAGAGAGTACAAAATCATAAAACTATCATCATCGGAATGCGTGCCAGTTTGCTCAAATTGAATATGCCTTAAAATAACTTGATTGAATTCGTTTACAGTTCTAATTGATACAACTCAATAAATTGAAGCATAGAGGATACAAAAAATTAGAAAATGTTTCAATAATTTATATGTCTGGTTTATAAGTTGTAACATTCTAACAGCATATGAGTTAATGTGATTAACTTTCAAACTGACATGATATACAAAAAGTTAAAATCTTTATTCTGTTTTTAATTTTGTAATTTAAGGAAACATATAAGTTTTAATTATTATTATAACGATCTAATTTAAAAATATTACATTATTTATTGTGTTTCTTCGTCCTCTTCTGTCTATCCATCATAGGTCTTTGAGCCTCTATAGGCTTTTATTTTACCAACAATGAATAATTATACTAATATTATAGAGTTATATGAGGTCTATACGGAAAGTAGTACCCGTTTGGCAATACAATAAAAATAGTACACATTAACAAATATTAACGTTTATTTCCAAAGAACATACTTTAAGCTACTTCTCAGATTTAAGCATTTGTCGTAAGGTGTGACGAATTATTAATTTAGTTAAGATAAACGTATATCGTACTACATTCTGATTACTAAGAATGGATTTTATCTAGTAACAGCCGAGATCGAAAAAATACAGTTTAGACGTCGATTTCATTTGAATGTGTTTCATAATCATTTGGTATCTGTCTAATTTGTTGAGACTGAGTGACGTTTGGCTGTTTTAGGTTTATTTTCTGTCTTTAATAAGTCCATTATCGTAAATCTCTTACGAATGCCGAGATGACTGATATGCATTTCGTTTATGAACTTGTTCATGGCAATTTATTAAAAGCTAGGCGATAAACAATTTTCTACCATAATGATCCTGATTGTTATACCTTTCAAATTATTTATCAAAGTCTTCATGAAACAGGCACATTAAAACAGTAAGGCCAATGACAGTAGAAACGGCAGAAGTAGAAGAGAATGTATTGGACATGAAAGAAAAGGATCCAGGAACTTTTACTCGAAACATTGCAAATATTTTGAATGTAAACAATGGATTTGTGGAGAGTATTTGTTGTGTTTATATCACATATAGCTCTTTAAGGCACTTCTTCCTGTTAATTTTTTTCTAAGTATCGTATTCAGTCAATTACTTTTATAGATACTGCTTTGAATTCCTCAACCACTGATGCCACTGAAGTGAATTTTTTTAAGAATTTTCATAATAACCATATCTGAGCTGAAATAAGTCTTGAAAACTGTTTGTTGTTTATTGCTGGTTGTAACAACAAAATATCCTTAGAATAATCCAAGGGACAACAATTCCTGCCATATGTTAAATTAAATATCAAATTTAGGATCCTTCTTAAACTTAATATATTATTGATAACATCTTCTATTTTATCCATCATTTATTATAAATCAATCATGGTATCAGAATAGTAGAAAAAAGTACGCTTTTATCAATTTAATGAAGCTACTGCCCTAATTGTAAAAAAATATTATATAGTGTGTTTTAACAATTTTATTAATATACCTTAATGAATAAACGTTATACTGTCAATATTTAAATAAGTGAATAATATGGTCTAGTATAATCTATTATCAATGATATATGCTTATAAGAGTTTATATATTTATATAAATTGTTCGAACATTTCTTTAAGTGCAAAATAAATAAATAAATATTGTTATGGAATAATTAAGAAAAACATTTCGAAACTTTACATCTGATGAGTAAAAATGTAATTCATTTTCAATTATTGTGCCCACAATTTTTGTTTTTTATTCTTAATAGAATTCTATGTTTTCTACCTTTCTAACTGAGGAAATATTACGCGTAGAAGCATATTTACAATTACTATTTATCAAAGATACTAGGAAAGTCAGAGTATTTAGCGCAACGTAAACGTTATTGTTATTGTTATTGCCTTGTGATAACAGCTGCCTTGTGATGAGATTTAAGTGGATTAAAATTGCACTGAGGCTGGTTTATTTTTGTTGCATATAAACTAAACACTAATTCTAGTTATAACTTAATATCTAATGCATAGATAAATAACTCGTTTGCATCAAAGAGTAATTATTTATACCAAACACAAGATAAAACTTTTCTGAATACAAGAAAGATAAAGCAACCAAATAATTATTAAATGGTAAATTATAAAACAAATAGCGGAACCTAAAGGATTATAAAAATTGGATGAATTCGATTAATAGGCGCGAGTGGAAGAACACAAGAAGTCTTTTCGTGTATTACCGAAATTTCACATTGTAAGCACATTGAATAAAATACAATACAATACAATAATATCAATAATGCAGAGTTTAGTAAAAATGTAAAAAAAATCATAAGTTTCGATTTTTTATTATGTCAAGATACATTTGTAGAGGGCAAACCACTTTAATGCTTGATTCGTTTTATAATCCCTTTTATGCAAATTATAAACACGATAACTGCTTTTTAATATCACACACTTATATTTTATTTGTGACTATAGTTTCGACACACTTGAGCTTGTCATTCTCAAACAATACTTCAAAGTGATGTACAATTTATACGATATTAGACGGATGTGAATAAAGGGCTATATATCAGATCAGCTTGGTCGTTAATCATAGTAAAAATGGCACCCGTGTTTATAATTTATAAAAAATGTATCACAAAATAGAAACTTCCACAATTACCTTTTATGTTTGTTTTTTGTGAGTTACGTGAAGATAAATTTGATTAAATTAATAAGCACTAAAAATATATCTGTGAATTTAAATAAAATTGTGAAGGAAGGTTTTTAGTGCTTATTAATTTACTTTTTATGTAATGCAGTTTTGGTAAATGTACAATTAGTTGCTTGTATTGGTAATTATTAATCTAGGCGTTTCTTTCAACTCACATAAAAGTTTCATGTGATTATATTGATCTTATGCCATGATAGAGTTTAATTAACAGTTACTAATAGGTTAAAGTTATAATCAAAGAAAGGTTTCAATTGTACTTCTATATCATAATACGCAGAAAATAGTTATTGTGCATATGAATTGCTTTTTATGAACAAAACGAGGATTTTGATTTATTTATATTCAATAATAATACTTTTAATAAAACTATCAAAAGATAACAATTCATTTCCGAATTTCATTTTCATAATTTGTCTTTTCTAATACACAATTTCTATATTATTAAGATGGTAAAAAATCAATGATAAATCTATATTATTTACATATAACTGTTAGGTATTATAATAAAAATACTTTATTTTGAAAGAGTTAAGTTTGAAACAATAATTTCGTTATATTTTGATTACTTCAGGAATACTACATATAATTTATAATTATTACTTTTAAGGTATGTAGTTGCATGTGATGGTATGAGGGTTGGGAAAATTGAATATATACAATAAAGGGGAATTTAAAATTTCGGCTTAATCATAAGAGCTGTTCCGTTTGTTTTCTCCAGTTATTTAGCATGAATTGCTAAGGGTTCGTTTTAGTACTAATCGGTGTGTTTTCCTTTCTTGAACAAGATTTTTTAAAGGGTTATTCCCACGACTATTCTAAGAATATTTGTCCTTTGATGATTTTAAAAAACCCGCTTTGTTTTGAAGTTATGACGGGAACATAATTTTCAACAATAACATATTACCAAACTTTACATCTAAATTATTAAAAATTTCATGTAACGTTTCTTAATCAACAAAAACTGTTAAAAGTGATTACCTCCAGCTAGGATGCAATGATCCAAACATTTTTTGTACTTGGGTAACCTAATGTTGGCACATACGTACCTTTATTTCGACTGCGTTAATAATTTTTTAGAATATTAAACATGATTTTGTCTAAAAATTTGTTCGAACGAGAAATTGGGTACATTGCGAGGGAAGAAAAGAAAAATGGCAAAAAAACAAGGGTTGGATACAAAAAATCTATATTAAATGGACTAATAGAGAATGGACAAAGTAGGCCCACAAAAAACTAATATCAAAAACGAAAAATGAGTAAGGAACAACTATTAAAATGTACAGACGATGAGAAAAATAACTGTTAACAAATAAAATCAATACAATGGAAGTGGGAACAAAGAACAGCACTACATCTCAAATACACACAAATAAAACTGAAACTAGAGCATGGAGGGTGGGAACCTGAAACATTAGGAGTTTTGCCGGAAAGAAAAGGGAACTTACTGAAGAATTTGAAAAGGTAGACATGGACATACTAGGTAAAACGAAAACAAAGAAGAAAGGAAAAGGAGAAATTGTACTAAATGAAGAACATGACCTGATATATAGATGAATAGAACAGCAAAACAGAGGGAAAGAAGGAGTAGGCTGCATTATAAAACAACAAAAGTGGAAATACGTACGAAACTGGATTGGAATTTCTCGAAGAATACTAAAGATAGAGATGCAAATCAACAAGTGGACAGAAATAACATTTATAGTTGTATATGGGCGAAATGAAGACGGAATAGCTAAAAAAAAGACACCTTCTGGGTAAAATTAACAGAGGTAGCAAATGAATACAAGGAAAGATTGATAATCTTAGGAAATATTAATAGACGAGTAGGGACAAAGGAAGGGCGAATCTGGAGAAACAATTGAAAAACAATGAGAAAGTATTGGAAATAACAATGGAACGAGGCTAATAGATTTCTACATAACAAACAATTTGATAATAACAAATACGTTCTACATCTTCAAAGGCATGTAAAAGTAAACAAGAGAGGTTAAAACTAGAGAAAAGAAGTCGATAATACACTATGTAATTATAAATAAGAGTACTAGAAAAGAAGTAAAAGTCACTAGAGTGAGAAGAGGAGCAGACAATTACTCAGACCATTTTCTGGTGCTATCAGAGGTAGAAATCAAAGAAGAATTTACGACAATAAAAAAGGAGTAGGAAGAAAAAACAATAAAACAAAAAAAAACTGAAAACATATAAATGAAGAAGGTATACGATGAAAAAACTGAATACGAAATGTCCAAATTAAAAAAAAAAACTATAAATAACGTATAAATGTAAAACCTGTTTATGCTGTATAGCATAAAGGAAATAATCATTAAAGTAGCAAATTAAGTTTCTGGAACAATTAGAATAAACAGATCAAGGAAACAAATAAGACAATGGAGTGAAGTAATAAAAGCAGATGTAAAATTGAAAACGAAGTTTTAGTGCTAGAATATAGTAAGTGCCTTAGTTTAGTGTTAAAAAAGAAGCAATTGAGAATGTACGTGGGAAACAGAAACAATGAAAACTATAATATATACAAAGCGCGAGGAATAAATGTTAAAAAAAGTAGTAGAAAAAGGTATAAAATCACGGGAAGAGTTTCAAACCAAAATGCACTGAAAACACAAGAAGTAATACAAGCATGGAATTGATACAAAAATAAGATAAGTAGAGAAAGATACTAGAAGAAGAACAAGATATAATGTCACGGTGGAAAGAGTACTTCGAGGACACATTAAATACGGAACAACTGCCTAGGGAGCGAAAAACAGAAGATAATGAAGAGAGAAATACATAAGAGGAAAATAAATTTGGAGAACAAAACGATGCAATGTAAGAAGAAGTAATCGAAGCTATTAAATGTTAAAAGGAGGTGAAATAACATCAGAAATGCTGGAATAGAAGTACTTACAAAATTATACAACAAAATGAAATAAGGATACCGAAAGATTGGGAGTTAGGTATAATACTGCCCTTACATAAGAAGACTCTGACAAGTGTGATAGCAAAAGAATATACAAAATAATTTGTAATTACTTTTTCATATAGAAATGTGTTCTTGAGTTATGTGAAGATTTATTTTAGCTTATAACTATTGATAATGAGTACATAGTACTCGAAATGTACATCTAGCAAAATAAAATTAAATTGTGAAGAAAGTGTTTGTTTTCCAAGTGTATGTAATCACTTACTCCACAGTGACTCTTGTAAAGCTATTGAAAATATTTCCATCGTAAATGAAATGTACATTAAGCAAAATAAAAATAAACTATTGCATCATCTACACGTAACTCATCAATCAACATTATTTGAAAGTATACTAGAAAAGAGATAAAAATGATCATTGAAAACAACTAGAAGAACCCCAATATGGATTTAGAAAAGGGCGAGGAGTACAAGATCACATATTCACAATAAAACAAATAATCGTGAAGAATAAAAATAGTGGTGAACTAGTAGCTTTTGTGGATTTGGAAGAGGCTTTCGACAGCATACTAATGAAAATAGTATGGGATAGTTTGAAAAGAAGAGAATTACAAAGAGAATTAAGGGAAAACATAAAAAGCATGTACAAAGTAACAAGAAATATAGTTAGAACTGGTAACATGCAATCTGAGGAATTTGAGACCAAAGATGGCTTAAGGCAAAGGGGACATCGTTTTAGATGATATACTTAAAATAAAGATAAGAATTTGATACAAAAATATGCACATAATATCAATTGCAAAATGTGCCTTCGCAGATGAATAATAATTGAATAATAATGACAAGAAATGTGGAGGAACTACAATGCAATTTAGAAATATGGGAAAAGGCACAATAAAAAAACTTAAACTAGGAAAATGTGTGTGAGAGAGAGATGTGGATGCAAAACTAAATGGAAGAGATATAGAACAGGTAGAAACGTATACATATCTAGGCGTCAAAATGCACAAAAACGAAGAGGGTAACGCGGAAATAAATGACAGACTACAAAATACCACAGAATTGTACTATGTACTAAATAATAAATTCGTGAGAAACAATAAAATATCAATAAAAATCAAAATAGCAAAATACAACACAATCCACAATCTTCAAATCAATCCTGACATTTCGATGTGAAAGTGGGATATTAACAAAAAGTACAGGAAGCAAAATCCAGGCAATGGAAATGAAATACCTGAGGGGCGTCAAAGGCATCACAAGAAGAGATAAAATCCGAAATGATACAGTCAGGAAGTGTTAGAAACATAGTAAGGATGGAAGGAAGAAAGGAGACAAACGAAAACTTAATGGAGGCAAAATCAATAGGAAACAGAAATTCATAAACCTTGCCTAAATTTTGATACAAAATATAAAAATAAACATTAAAAAAAAACGTTACTGTCGGAACAAACATGCTATGCTCAACCCTAACCTAATACTAATGTATATGAGATATGGATAATAATAGAGTGGTACAGTTTCTGTTTAGAGGAAACATCCAATGTTTTTTTTCGGTATTATTGTTTATCTTTTAAATAGATTTATATTCATTGAATTTACACATTTGAAAGGATTGGCATTAATTTGTACCTTTGATCTCCAGCAAGATTACTAACAAGTACTTGCACATATTGTTTATTTTAGTAATATCATAGCGTATGTTAAGAAAATATCCTAAAATTTGCCAATGACTAAGAGGTACACTTGTTAAAAGATGAAATGTTACTAGACAATAAACCTCATATTTTATTTTCTACACATAGACTTAATTTTTTTATAGCGTATCCTTTATACTACTCGCATTATACTAAAAGAATATTTAATTATACAATGTACTTTTACTGTATACTTTTACCTAATACTATTGTATCAGAAAAGGCGGGAAAACCCGAATACTTGTATGGAACAGGCGAATGGAAGGAGAAAGTATTGATGGCAAGGTATAGATGTGGCAGCGAATAACATGGAAACTACTTTTGGATGAATGAGGAGGAGAGATTATGTGGAAGGGAAGAAGAAAAATGGGAGCATTGGAGGATTGACTGTGTGGGGACTAGAGACGCGTCGAAAAGGCGATATGGCCAAGGGGAATGAACAAGGTTACTGAAAGGTGGTACTGAGGCAGGCAATGGACATAATAAGGAAGATTTATAAATAGTCAGTTTTGTTTCCAAACACATACACATATATAAAAACCATAGACAAATGTATAAATAGATGTTACAATTCATGAATTGTAAGAGAATGATGTTGATATTTACATTGGATAATTTAGTTTCACGGGATACAGATTTTAATTAGAAGAAGTTGTTCGCAGAAATTGATTGTTTTTTATAGCTGAGGCATGGAATTTAAAGAAGAGTTTTGAAATTAATAGGACGCCTAGGTATTTCTGAAAGTGGGATAGATAATTGTATTTGTATTTTTTGATGTGATTTTCGGGAAATGAATAGCTGAGATTTGGAAGTCAATGTTAATTCATCTTTTGGATCACCAGTTTTTGATGGAATTGAAGGAGGTTTAAATGGATTGCTAAGTAATTGCGAGTGTGTCTGAATGACCAACAAGGACGGTGTCGGCGAAAAGCGAGGAATATTGTGAAGGGTTGAAATGTGTGGCATCGAGATTATTAATATCGTAGATGTATTGTATAGAAGCGGGGATAAGGAAGCACCTTGAGGGATACCTTGTAAAATTGGAAAGAAAACTATGTCAAATGTTTTTTATATCAAATTATATGAAGAAAACAAATATCTTTTAGTTAATGATATGATTACAAATTTCAAGGTGGTCCTTATAATGCGTTTCCTTTCCTTATTAGTTTTTTTTAAATCATCAATATCTATTTTTTTTTTGAAAATCGAATTATTCATACCTTTACTCATATATGAAGAGAGCAATAAAAATTTTATATTTAGCAGGTAGATCAAGGTCAATAATTATTGACTTAAATTATGTTCATTATTGTAAACTTGGATCAATTTACACCAACCGCTATAGTACATATCGACCATGAATTAGCAGAGAATAAATAGCGGTCAAGTTCATTATAATATTTTTAGAGCTAATAATATTGGACATTAAATTATTTTATTTTTGTTTTATTATAATTCTCCTTTATGCTTGTGTAATCGCCACCTAAACGAATGTCGTATTTTTTTAATTGTAAGCAAACGACCTTTTAAAGGTTGAAGCCACACATAAAGAAATATGTATGAATAGAACAAAGTATGTTATATTTGATTAATCTACACTAAATCATTTTAATTCCTTATGATCGCCTATCAAAAACTTGCTCCCTTTGTTGCGCCTTTAAAAATGTATTGAATTTTAACATGGAAATAGTTATTTAATAAGTACATTTTTTGATCACCGATAATAATTACTAATGTATACTTTTATTTTAAGGGTGAATATGGTCTAGACAATCCCAGTTTTCAAGCGGCAGCTGATGATTTCGAAAAGAAGAAAGATGAAAAATTTATTTCGGTAAGTGAACTATTTAATTATATATGAAAACAAGGAAAATGTGTTAGCTATACAACCTTTAGATAAACTAAATTCCCACTTTACTCGAGGAGAAACATTTTAATTTAATTAACCTTCTAATTACAACCTTTAGTAATATATTTATATAAAATATAACACTAACTCCTATATTAATGCAATGCATTTCCTAAAACTCCTTAATGGAGAATCTTTCCAAAACAACCAAATTCCAATTATTGATCCTATTACACTGAATTTTCTCCAATTTCTCATGATTAAGCATTAATGGAAACACAACCTTTAGATAAACTAAATTCCCACTTAACTCGAGGAGAAACATTTTAATTTAATTAACCTTCTAATTACAACCTTTAGTAATATATTTATATAAGATATAACACTAACTCCTAAATTAATACAATGCATTTCCTAAAACTCCTTAATGGAGAATCTTTCTAAATCAATTAACTTCCAATGATTGATCCTATTACACTGAATTTTCTCCAATTTCTCATCATTAAGCATCAATGGAAACACAGTTTATTTTTCATCAATTTGCAAATACTTTGGAATTATACCAAATTTAATTTTTAATTCCTATAGAGTAGAGAACTGATTGATAAGGCACTTAGCTGAAAATGCATATTATATCTAATTAATAATAAATGTTGAATTGACGAGGCGGATACATGATGAAACTCCATAACAAATTGAAATAAGTTGGGAGAGTTTCACAATTATTGTTGAACACTGCAACATGTTTCGCCACACAGTGGCTTCATCAGGCAGATGAATAATGATTTTATTGATGAATTATTCATCTGCCTGATGAAGCCACTGTGTGGCAAAACATGTTGCAGTATTCAACAATAAATGTGAACTGTGTTGTTTCATTCTAATAATAAATGGTTCATTTTCAAATTTTTAATTAACTCACGACAATTGTTTCGCCATACTGTGGCTTCTTCAGGTGAAGAATATACATGATAATTACATTTTATTTAATACAAAAGAAGATATCATCAATATACTCCAAACATTTAATAGAACATAACCATACTCCAAATTTTGATTTTAAAATGCTACACGAAGCGAAGAAAGAACCAAACTTACTCTACTGGAAAACTTAGAAATTTATAAAAATTAAACAGGAAATGTATTAGGCCATCAACAAGATCTTATAAAAATGTTCATCTTGGTGACAACTACACAAGAAATAATCCTATAAATGATCACTTACATTACCTATCTACAAAAATATCATCAAATGTTAAACATCCTTAATTGTTGGTGTGCTCTTCGAAATTTAAACACTTCAAAGAAACTATATATGAGAAAATATATTATAGAAGTATACGTTAATAATAACAAAACAAATAACTGAATGTGATTTAATAATAGGAAGAAAAAGGAAAGTTATAAATTATTTCTAAGAAACCCATTTTTTACATTCAACAATGTCGTGTAATGAAATTGTTAACGTATTTCTAAGAATCTAATTGAACTGTTATTAAAATAACTCATTAAGTGAAATGAAATTTAAAAAAAACACATATAATTAACGGAAACACCAGACTAATTTGAAAATAATTGAATTATTACTTTTTTATAGTAGCAGCGAGTACAACTTCTATTAAATGTTCATTAATATCAATCCGAGTACAGTTAAAATCGTTTGGCTTCATATTTAAAATAGAAACCATACAACGTAATTGTATGGATCAGGTCAAGCATGATTTAGTGCATTAACCTATTTTCAAATTGCTTAAATATTATTTCGATGCAAATTTTCCAATTCGGTTATTCCCATTTGAAATCGCATAGTTTTTGCCACCAAGGTTGACGGCTAATTGACCGATCACTTTCTAATTGATTCGTAGACAGGTTTTGTTTTACGAGTTATAAATTAAGATATATAAAATAATAATATTATTATAGTGAGATGAACTGACTTAATGCAATAAAACGGCACTTAATCAAAATGCTTTTGTTTTATGTACACTGAATTGAAAAATTCACTATGTTTTAACCACAAATAAATGAAGTATGGTTGAAATATAGTGAATTTTTCAATTCAGTGTAAGTATGGATTACCAAGTAGTAACGGTCGCAACCATTTTCTTCACTTTGTTTTATTATTATGAAATATTACAATATTTAAATATATGGTCAATAGCTAGGTGACAAATCTATAATTGTAGACTCGTTATTTTTGTTATTAATACATTTGTCAATAAAGTTGTTTCTATACAGGGTGTGAAATCGACGTTTAGTTTGAATTTCTTTTCGATGTCTGCACTTGCCTGCTATAAGTGGATTAAAGCCATTCTTAGTAATTAGAATGTTTATTTATTTACTGCTTCAAATTATACGCAAACATACAATTTGTTAAAATATTAGCAGTAGCACAGTAATTATTATTAGAAACTGCACTCTCATTACCAATGTTCCAATTTGCTGAGGGTAGGTTATAGTCACCTAAAATTACAAAGTTATGCTTTTGAAACTGATCAGTAATGAATTCAATAGTTACAGTGCATTTCATAAGTATTAATACTAGAGTTAGGTGGAATATAGAGTACAGAAACTATATAATTTACATTATTTATACTGATTTTATTAAACAATTTTTCAATATTGGAATCAATTATCACTAAAGAAATGGCAAAATTACATTTAACAGCTATCATAACACCTCTTCTATGACACTTTGCACTGGTTTCTAATTTATTTATTGGTTTTATATTTATCTAAATAAAGGGATAAATAAATAATTAAATATTTCTGATCTTGTATAACAATGAAACAATATAATTTTAATAAATAATATGAATAGCAGGCTGAAAGACCGCGGGTCGATAGCCGTTTGACAAGAAAAAATAAATTATTGTATAATTCCATTGTCATTTTGTTAAGTACATGTAAATTATTTTTTTTTTCTGTAAATAAAGATGTTTATTATTTAATATGAATAGGAATTTACGTTACCTTTTAAACATATAACGTAAATTCCTATTAAATGTCCCTATTATTAAAATTTAATTTTACAGTAATACTAATTGAATATTGCGAGAACCAACCATTTTAATGGACACCTATTCAACCTTGAAAAATAGATAATAGCACCAATTTGTACTAATATAAAAGTAATTACCGAAGCAAATCTTGGTGCAATTATTTCATATAATTTTACATTAACTGAATTGCTTTTTATATCAATTTAACTAGTTAAAATTTAAAACAGGATACTAAAATAATTACTTTTTGCAAATTTTATTATTCCGCTAAGAATTAAAAAAAACGCTATGTTAGAAATGAGTTTGTGATTTCATTATAATTCGCCGCGGTTAAAATTAATTCTATTGTGCAAAAAATGCATGAATTATAATAATTTGTTATATTTTTGTTGTGTTTTTATTATGTTAAACAAACATGCAAGAAATTATTTTTTAAGATAATATAACTTAATTCTGTTTTAAAACTAATTTTAGAGTTTGTAATGGGAAATTATGTTAAAATATGTATCCTATAAGACAATGTTTTTAAGTTGTGTGCCATTAACCTTTATAATAATCTTTATTGTCCAATAAAAACAAGCAGTAAAGGGCAAAGTTTCAATCATTACAAATAATAAACGCACATAATATAAGTAAACAAAAGACCTATATATATGCTTAAATATGATAACATCGTATTAACTTACAAACGTAAATATATAATGAAACTAATATACAATTTATAGATAGATAGGTAGATAGATATTTTATTGGTGCTAATAGAAATAAATCGTTACATAAGTCACTTATACTTAATAGATTAAATATACTATACATGCACATTAAAATTTGAGATATCTTAAAGAATAAACAAATATGTATGTATATCTACAGCTACTCAAATTAAACTATACAGTACAGTTATTAAAATCATAAATAAATAAATACATAATCTAAAAATGCTAATATAGCTCTTGCTCGCTTGTCAAAATTAAAATCAAAAGCCACAAAACATGTACCTATTATCTAGAATGGAGCAATGAAATAGTAAGTAATAAATAAGATATAAAAACACACAAATATAAAAATTCCATAACATGATTAAAAACAATTGCTTAAATAGATAAAATGAAACTAATAATTTATAAATAAATAAATGTATAGGTAGATAAAATAGAAGCAGAACTAATAAAATTAAAGTATATTTGTAGAAGGTCAACATGTAAAAAATATCAAAGTTGTCCATTATTAAAATCAAATTCCAGATATTCCTCAAATGAGTAGAATGCCTGCTCTATCAAGAAGTCTTTTATTATGATAGTTTTTTTAAAAGAGTTGAATTCGAGATTTAAGGTTTTTTTGTGGTAAAGCATTTAAAAAACTTAATTGAAAAATATCTGGAACCTGTCTCTGATTTTACTAGCCTGATTTCACTTGGATAGACGTCCAACCTGTTGCTAGTATTATATGTATGTATGTTTGCATGGTTGACATAATCATTTGGACTTCTTTTAATATGAAGCAAGAATATGTCAATGTATAACGCTGGCAGAGTTAATAATCTTTGTTGCTTAATGGCGGAACGACAGGCATTTCTAGAATTGTAGTGTGCTAAAATCCTGATAGCTCGCCTTTAAAGTCCAAAAATGCGATGAAGTATTACCGTGTCCCCAAATTGTAAGACCATATGTTAAGTGGGACTGTATGAAACATAAATATGCATATCTTAACATATGCATCTCCATGGAAACTCCAAGTTAGCCGTCCATCCAAGTGAAGTCCTAGAAACTGTTCCTCTTGTCTAACTTGTTGGCTATTTTTAGATAATGTCGACGTTAGAAGGCCGTTACTTGAAAACCAATCGGAAGCTCTCAGCTTAGATTGCAATATTTTCCGCTAGGCCTCATCAATTGTTTTGCCAACTTCGCTTATAGTAGTATCGTCCGCATAGAGGCACATTTCTGTGCCTGTCATGTATAATGGTAAATCGTTAATATATACCGAAAATAGAAGCGGACCTAGGATTGAGCCTTGCGGGATACCATATGTTATTGCTGTTGGCTGTGATATGCCGTTTTTGTAAAACACACGTTGATATCTACCAGATATGTATGACAAGAGTACTCTGTAGCTATCAGGGTGTATATTGTAACAATAGAGCTTCCAAATGAGAATCTCCTGTGACACGTAATCGAATGCCTTCGACAAATTTAAAAATTCAGAGATACATGTGAGACCTTTTTCAAAACAATTTATTATATTTTCAGTAAAGTTTATAATAGCCGAAGTAGTTGAGAGGCCCTATCTGAAACCAAATTGCTTATCACTAAATAATTTCTTGGATTCGAAGTAAGAAGCTAGATGGTTCTGTAGAATTTTTTCAAAAACTTTAGAAAATACTGCTAGAATAGAAATGGGCCTATAATTATCAAGTGAATTTATATCCCCATTTTTATGTATCGATATAATTTAGCTTTAAAATATTGGGAAACTTTTTGGTTATTATACACTTATTTAATAAACATGTTAAGGAGTCAAGTATTTGGTTTATCATTCGTTTTACTACGTCAACACTTAAGCCAAATACGTATCTACTACCACTGCTTCGAAGGCTATTAATTACTGCAGCAACCTCTGAATTCGATACTACACTAAAATTAAAATATTTACAATTATTTGTGACCTGCTGACAAGTTGTCGATATGGGATCAATGCTAGGCTTAGGTAATTGGCTTGATTTGGCAATGGATTTGAAATAAATACTGAAATAATCGTTAATATACTATTATCTTCTTGTTTCATGTTGGGATTTCTTTTGTTATTTATAATTTTCCATTTAGCTTTTTGTTTATTCTTTTCTCTTTGTAGATATTTGCTATTTCCCGCAATTTGTGCTTTAGTAATTTCATGGCCGTACAAAACTTTGTATTTATCCTTTAACAGTTTTAATTCTTCTGTGCGATATTTATTGTAAGCTTGAGTAATTACATTTAAAGTATTTCTAATATCTTTTAATTCTTTGATGAACCAATTAATTTGATTATTATTTTTATGTTTAATATGTTTAATAGTAAAAGTTGTTTCAAATTGTTTTATGAATATTGCACGAAACTGATTAAATGCTGTATCTATATCGAGGTCAGAGTAATTACTCTATTGAACTGACTCCAATAAATGAAATAAATAGTTTATACCGTTTTCCGTGATACTATTTTTCTAATTAGGGTACGATTATTATGGTATCTGTAAGACAAATTTAAAGAGAATTGTATACCGATGTGATCCGATATTCCAGTTTGAAAAGGTTCAACTTTATAAGTTAATGAATTGTAAGCAACATTTTCAATTGTATTTTCAAATCTTGTGGGAAAAGTAACCGTTAATCTTAAACCAAATTCACGCAATAAATCCACAAAGCTTAAAATCTCGTCACATTGAAGTCACCCGTTATAATTATTGTCTTATTTCGTGTGTCGAGCTTTGATAAAACGTCAGACAAAAGGTTTATTAAAACACCTGCAACCTCAAAGTCCTTTTCCTTGGATACTGTATTCACTGAAAGAACCTTGAAATCAATATCGGCTCTCAACATTATCAAAACCCCACCGTGAATGAATTTTCTTGCAAAACTTGTTGCTACATTAAAGTCACTAATTTTCAGATGTGATATTTCTGTTTTCGTGAGCCAATGTTTACACAAACACAATGTCAATGGTTTCGTATCACTGTGGTTTAATCTAATTTCTATTTCATTTATTTTAGATTTAAGAGATTGTATGTTAACTAGAACGACTTGTACAATTTTGTCACTTCCGTTGATTACTTCGCGTTTTTTGAAGATGATGTACTTACGGGCAGTGTGAAATCATTTGTAGTGGTAGATAATCCTGCGGCAGATAGAATAGAACGCAACATGATCCGTTTTTGGTACTTTGGAATATTGAAATTTCCCTTGACTTTGATGCCATGCGATAAAAGAATATCCTTAGTTAAATTACAATTTACCTCTTGACTACTTATATGCAGTGTGGTGTTAATTTCATCTAGTAATTTATTTAATACATATCTGCCATGCCAGTATGGATTACCAATAATATATACATTGGTATTTGTAATCGTCTTCAGCTGTTCTGTAAGGTCTTTTCCATTTAATCTCCCACCAAGAATAAAAACATGATCGTTGATCTTGAGATCCTTGCAAAAATTGTTAATATTGATAATTTTGTTTTCAAATTTTGCAAATAGTTTTCGAAATATAAGGCAGTTTTTACTGTCAAAAATATTGTATATTATATCAACAAAACCTTTTCCTAGGTTATCGGTCGAGTTAAGGATTTTACCATCTGGATTTAACGAATTTTTTTCCGAATTTGGCTTGAAACTGATATATTGTAAATTTTTATGAAGATAATTGATATTTCTTTGCAGGTCGTTATTTATTTTTTGTTTAGATCATCAATTTGATTCAACTGCTCTCGTATTCTTTGTTTTAAGGAGTTTTCGATAATATGATATATTCAATTTTACAGTCCGCGTTCTCTACACCGACTTTTATATGTGTTGGTGAATCTAAACCTTGAAGATTATCTTGCAGGTAATTAATTTCATCTTCAAGATCTTTATTCTTTTTAGATACATTAAATGAGCGCTGTTTACATGATTTTAGTTCAGATTGAAGTTCGTTGATTGTTTTCGTTAGTACTTCTTCCGCCTCTATTGCTTCTTTTTCAATTAGTTTAAGCCTGTTTGTTAATTTATCGATGTAATTATTTTTATTTTTAATTTCAATATTGAATTCCTCAATTATAACAGATTTTATTTTTTCAATCGATGAATTAGAGAAAGTAATTTTGATTATAATTATTATCTACATCGGATTCTGTTTATTTAGTGACAGTTATCTAAAATTGTCCTAAATATATCTAGGAAGGAAGATCATCTAGCATATTCTAGCATAGAGAGGTTTTAAGAACTTTATTAAAAAATGCTATTTAATTTTTTGAATCAAAACAAAAGATTTTTATAATTGGGAACAATAATTTAAACATATTGAACTTGGTATAAGTGGAGGCTTCTACATCATAATTCACTAATGAAACACTATTTTTAACATTGTATAAATAATACTTTTATTTAATTGTCGATACTATAGCTATTTTAGCAATATAGAACTACTTAAAATATTACATATTATTTCCGAAAAAGTAAAAAACTTTTCGACTATTAAGTTATATGGCGTTTTAAAACTACACCAGCTTGACTTCCCTATTAGACCAGTGGTTTCATACCTCTCTGCTCCATGTAGTAATCTATATAGCCATCTAATCAATATTTAGATTTAAAATAATCCTATTCAAGAAATGCCAACTAAACTAGTTAAGAAAATTTCCCCTTCATATTCCGAATCTCTCCGCAGGACGTCCTTAGAGTAATTAAAATATGTTTTAAATGAAATAACATTAATCCTGTTATATGTTTTAAATTTTAACTGACCAAATTATGTTGTATCCAATAATTAGTACTATGCCCAAACCCATGAGAAACCATTATTGCAAGACCACGACTAGTTCCATTATTAGCTGAGATATTTTTGTATGATTTTGATTAAAATATTAGTAAACATAGTTTTTTTATTCACTATTTGTTTTGAGTTATGTGAAGTAATAATCACTAATAAAACACGATTTGATTTCCTTTCTTCACTAATTTTAATAAATTAGTGAAGAAAGGAAATCAAATCGTGTTTTATTAGTTTTTAATAGTTTTTTTTTAATGCGTGTATTAATAATTAATAATTAATACTTCACTAGTACTCAGAGCCTTTTTCAAATGTATTGAATACTTTAAACAATAATATAAAATTTACAATAAAAAGAGAAGATAAAATAAACAATTTCTTAGATTTTTAATTTTATTTTACATGCAATCCTTGTCATTATTTAAGTAGCCATGATTGCTAACTGGTTTTGTAGAGTTCTAAAATTAAGTTATCCTCGTTGAGCCATAAAATGAATTCGTGGAGTATTACGGAAGAAAATTTTCATTTAAAGAGAATGTTTTTGTTTTTGGGAATGCCTAGGGAATCTAGAATTCGATACTAAGTGGGATTTAGCACGATTTTTTGGCAGAAAAGATAGCCATTCTTTTAAAAGGATTACCTTTGTCGATTAACATAGAAAGGCATTTCTAGATTTTAGAAAGGATTGTAGGAATGTCTGATTATGGATTGCACCCCCAGGTCTGATGTTTGTGTGACTTGAAAGTTACGTAAAGTTACAGGATGGGGTTTATAAAAGAGGATAGACTAATTGTCAAGTAAAGGGCGGCAAATAATTTTATAGATGTGTGTACTTGTTTGTAGTCGTATACCTTACTTTTTTTAAGTAAGGTCTCTGAAATATGCTACCCGTTTTTTTTGACCTTTGCTTCAAGAAGAGTGGAGTGGTTTTTTAAAGTTAGTTTTTGACCCTTTATTGATATTGAGGGAATTGGATCTTTATGTCGAAGTACGAGTTAAGATTTGTTGTAATTGCAAGCGAGGTTTGAATAGTATCTATCATGCCCTGTATGATGCAGAGGGATTTGACATGTAAGGGAGCAAAGGTAATGACTGTATTGGCTGACTGAATTCGACGGTGCTTACGATATTTACAAACGAGGTGACCCTCTTGGGTTACATCCCCCCCCCCTCTCTGCGGGAGAACAGAACTATATTGCTTCCTAAGAGCATCTACTATCTAACTGGCGATCGATTACAATAGTATCGATAATCATTCGGATATCGAACAAAATCTGGGCTAGAAGGCTATACAACTTAAACCTTCATGAAACTCAAAAATCAATCAAGGAGGACGGAAAACTTATTAATAGTGCCGTCCTCCAAGATATTATCAAAACTCATCGAAGGAAATGTAAACCATACTCAAAGCCTTCGTCATTTTGCGGTTGACCATCGCCTCATCAGATATAAAATGGCTAATTACGAGGGCATTACCACTACTATCGAAGCGGGGGGCGCTTTAACGTCAAAAATCAGAATTACCAGAGGAGTCAAGCAAGGTGACCCTCTTTCATCTTTACTGTTAAACCTAGTTCTTGACGAACTGCTAAAAGAACTCGATCCGGCTTTGGGGCTACCATTACATGGAGATATTTGCATCAGTGCCCTAGCATATTCTGACGATATCTTAATTATATCACCAGGGAGACTAAAAGTAGCGACCACTTTGAGAAAATGCGCCGCGTTCATTCGCAGGAAGGGCCGAGACCTGAACGCAAAGAAGTGTAGCAGCTGCGGTGCGGGGAAGGTCCCTGGAAAGAGACAGCTCTACACGATATCTAAAAGCATACATAATATCCATCCCTATTAAACAACTTGGGATGGGGCAAATGAAGTATCTAGGACCGATGTTTTCTGTAATAGGCAACTCCGGACCGGTCCTGAGTATTCTCAAAAACAAAATAGCACGGATAAGGGTTGCAAATCTTAAGCCTCACCAAAAGTTGACGTTCATTAAATACCTAGATGGATACACAAACTACAACCACCCATAATGACTAGAAACGTCTAAAAGAGGCTGAAAGGGTCTTTAAAAAAGCTGTCAGGGGGATCTGTCACCTTCATCCTACTTGTAGTTCGGCTTACCTATACGCCGCACTTAACGACGGCGGTCTCGGGCTATTTTCTTTTAAAGAAAGGATACCATCTATACTCATAAACCGTCTGGCTAAAATCAACGGACCAGCGGGGACTATAAACGATGCGTTAAGACAGGCCACCGACCATCTAATGACCAAATTAAGTAAGTTCTATAATCACAGGGCCCCGAATAGCAACACCTCAAAAGCGAAATTTGAATCCGAATTACACAAATCATGGTTAGGTAATGGGATCAACCAATGCCGCTACAATCCTCCTAGATGTTCATCTTGGATGGCTACCCCTCCGAAGAACTGGTCGGTAAACATTTATGTCAAGACAGTGCAGCTCAGGGGTAACCTACTTCCAACGGTTGCACATGCCGGTAACAGAAGTGGCAACCGGCTTTTTAGATCAGAATGCACTAAGATAGAGTCGCTTTGTCATGTTCTCCAGGGATGCCACGTCACGCACCACCAGTGTATTAAAAGGTACGACAGGGTCGTATCTCTAATTATGAAAATCTGCAGAACAAACGGCTGGTGGCTGACAGTGGAGAAACACATAATAACTGCGGATAAGAACTTACGCATCCCTGATCTGATCATATCAAAAGGCAGTACAACAGTCACCTTAGATGTCGGCATTCATTGGTAGGATCCCAGAACCCTGCATACAAGCTGGATGAATAAACAATTGGTCTATAACAGCGAGCAAGTCATTACAGCCGTCTAACATCTGCATCCCGGCACCAGCGTCCAAGTCTATCCCATCATAATTGGCGCTCGGGGACCTGGTACCACGACAATAATTTTGCTACAACTATCCTGGGGATCAAACATTTAGACCAAGCTAAAAATGATACAAGATACTATACTGGGAAGCATATTTATACATACTCATTTCAGTCGGGCCGTATGGGCAAACTAACCGTGAAACAGGACCATCAAATAACTGTAGGGGAGAAAGCTTAAGTCGGGGGCCAGACTGTATCACTCAGAGGCCCCCTACGCTACGGGCCCAATAATATCTTGGGGCAAAGCCCTGTACCCCTGGCGACGAACTGCCTTACACCATTTCGAAAAACAGTCTAAGTCTCGTCGTCGTAAAGAAGAGGAAGCCGAATATATTGAAGTATTTTGTGTTAGGATGGTAGATATCATACACAAAGAGATTGTATAGGATGCGAGAAAGGAGAAAACCTCGAGGCAAACCTTGCTCAGGAGAAATTAAGTTAGAAAGGGAAGTATTTTGGTTTTCACCAATAGATTGAATATTTGTATATTGGAACATGTTGTTTTATAATTGTGATATTGATGAAGAAGTAAGGTTCTTTTATGACACTATTAATAAAGCACTTTAAATGCTTTTTCCGTTAAAATTAAGAAAATCAAGTAATTATCCAAAATGGTTAAATAAAACCTTGATTAAACGTACTACTGGTACGGATGGAGCTGCAATTGCAAACGCCTTCTCTGAGTGGTTTTCTGCTATTTATGTTACTAGTAATACATCTAATGCTAATTTTAGAAATAAGCCCAATAAGCTCCTATAACAATTAATAGCGATAATTTATTTGTGTCTCTTAAAGATGTTTTTAATGAATTAATATTACTTAAAAATAAGCAAAATTTCCCTATGTTTGGAAGTTGAGTTATACTAATCCAATTTTTAAAAGTGGTGACCGTAAAAACATAGAAAACTATCGAGGTGTTGCTCTTTAACCTGACATACATACAATTATGGATAAACTAGTCAATAAACTTGTTGATTTTTGAAACACTTATTTTTTGAAAAACCATTTTTGTGAAAATCATAAATAGTTTAGTTTTAATATAATAATAATAATAATAATAATAATAATAATAGTCTTTATTTCTATCTTAAATTACAATAAGTACAATAAGAAAGAAAGTGCGTCACAATAAAGAAATAATACAAGGAAAATAAAATCATATATATACATTACTAATCAAAATATTCTTCTAAACTATATAATTCTTTGTCACATAAGAACTTAAACAAATTTTCTTTAAACTTCTTGATAGTAGTAATACACTTAAGAGTATCAGGCAGTTTATTAAATAGTAAGTATTCAATGAACAGTTTGCTTGTTTATATAAAAAAAGTATTGCGAAAGCAGCAACATGGATTTATGCAAGGATACACTGTAACAAATTTGTTGGAATTTGAAGTGTTTCTGTTGAATACCTTTGGAGATCACATGCAGGTAGACACAGTGTCTACTAATTTCTCAGAGACATTCGACAGGGTTCAACACTCAAATCTAATTAATAAACTTGCTTATTACGGGTTCAATGACCACATTATTCATTGGATTAAGAGTTGTCTTACTAATCGCCAACAAATAGTGAAAATCGATAATCTATCTTCTAATATTAACATTAAAGTTCTATCGAGTGAGCTACAAGGTTCACCCGTTGGACCCATTTTATTTCAACTTCTTCTCAACGAAGTTTGCGATTTCTTTAATTATGCTAGATATTTATTATTTGCAAATAACTTAAATTTGTATCATCCAGTTGATGATATCTCTCATAACTATGAGCTTCAATTTGATTTAGATAACCAGACTACAATGAACTCCCAATAAATTTCAGTAAATGCAAAGTTATTACCTTTAGTAGACGTTGTCGCTTGCTTAAATTCATGTATAATATCGCCAACATATATTTGGAAAAAAGTAAGTTGTATAAGGAACCTTTGGGTTTATTTTGATTCTGAGCTTTTAGTCAGAGAACATATTGATTATATCTGTAAAAAAGCTTTAAAATTAATGGATTTCTCATTGCAACATTGTAGACATTTTAGAACTAAACTCTTCCTTGATAATGGCAATAATAACACAACTAATCGGAGAAGAAATAAATAAATTTTCTGCGAAAGCAACAAAATGTTTATTAGTTCTAATCAAGATAGTTCGTTTACATATTTTATCAAATTAACATAAAACGGAAACTTCCATAGCTATTGTGTTTTTTGAAATTCTGTTAGAAGTCAATGCTTTTCATTTAAAATTGCTATAACTGGTTTTATATATTCAAGTATTTCCTGCACAAGGACTATTACATACATGATATCAGCTTTTGATACCACGCACATGTTTTTGCCTCCATCAATTGTGTAGATATTAAGCTTTTCCATTAAAAATTATTTTTAATAGTGGCATATTAAAATCTCTTAAATATTTATTTTCAGTAATTGTGTCGTTTACACTATAAATATAAAGAAGTTCTTCACACACTTCATATTATTAACTTTTCAAAAGTCAACACATCAGTTGATTCATCCAAGAGAAAATTACTCAAGATGTTCAATTTTGTTTCAAGCAGTATAATGATATACTTTCTGCGTTGCTTTTTATCATTTGAGTACTCGTTTTGGTTCACAAACTGAGAGTTTTTAAAGAGTGTACCATTTCAGGCACATTTATTGCCAACTGCAATTGCGCATTGTTTGATCAGTTCACCGTCGTAGAATGGTTTTCCATATTTTGTAATTTATACCTATTATTCAGTACTCAGTTTCGAAAAAAGTAGACTGCGATTTGAGTCTGCACTATCTCTTTTTTTATATTTTCCTTCTTAAAGTCTATTTATTAAATATGTCTTAATTATCTTTATGTCAGATTTGTTTCGTATTTCTTTTGTCATTAGTCTTTCTACCCTTCTACATTTTAGATTGTGACAAACAAATTTATATCTATAATTATTATTTGGTGTTTTACTGCAATTTTTATTCATTGTTTAGTTTAATATTAGTTTTATATTTTTACAACCTCGCACTTGATTGTTGTTTGTAAACATAATTTAATCAATTCCCAAATTTTGTGTAGAGCAGTTTACAACATCTTTAGAACTGCATTTATCTCTTTATTGCTTTCTCAGAAATGAGCTTGGGTTGATTCCTATCTAATAGTTTGTAAAATAGTTAGATTAGTTTTAAATCAGTTTCTATTCACTTCCTAAGCTGTGAACATCTTGTTTGCTATTGATAATGGTTACATTGTAACCGAAATGTACATCTAGCATTTAATAAAACAAGTGAAAAAAGTGCCAAACTGTGTTTTACTCATATCAACATTTTCACGTACTCAAACAACCAGATTAACATCTTGTTAATAGGAACTTGATGATTAATAAAACTGTTCTTTGTTAATATCGCACACACATATGTGCTATTTGTTATATTAACAAAGTACAATTTTATTTATCGTCTGATAAAGTTTATGATGTATAACAAAGTTATGGCTTCAAGCATCCAACATATTAAATATTTTTATTAGTATTATTAAACATATTTCTGAAATAATTTTCTCACTTATCTCTTGGCGTAATATCATTTACTCAATTGAGTAAATATACAAAATCAGTGAAACACACCAACTGTTTAACAATGTAATTGGGTCACGTATTTTATTTAACTAATCTGTCTAGATATTTTTTTTAAATATCAGACCAATATCCTTTTCTTTGGATCAAATTAAGATTTTCACATGCTGTAACCCAAAGATCCCTGGATAATTGTCTTATATATTTAACAAGTTGTAGAATTAAATTGGGAACAGGATATTTAAATGGTTTACGGATATATGTTCTGGTTTATTGTTTTATTGGCTGCGCTAGATTATCTAAGAAAATGTATATAGAGTTTTATTTATTTGTCTGATATAATAAAATATGTCATATCCTTAACGGCTTTCGTCATGTCACAGGTTTTGTAGTTAAAAATTGTTTAGATAGAGTTTGCAGTTAAAAATTGTTTAGGTAGAGTTTGTAAGGAAGGGTAATATTCTATTGAGAAAAAGATTGATAAATTATCTGAACAAAGGTCGAGGATTAGGAATATGCATAATGAAAGTAGATGGGATGTGAACATGCACAAAGTTCGAATTTGTCATAAAGGAGGAGGCAGACTTTGGTTTGTTATTGTTGAAGTTATCTATCACGATAACATGGTCATAAAGGGAGGATCATAACGGTGAGGATAGGATCTTCAACGGATTAATTATGAATATAGACTTTTTTAGTAGAGGCGATTGAAATTTTTAAAGTCAAGACTAACCCGGGAATTCCCCTGCTTAAAGATCAGATTGTCCTAATCTTATACGCTATTTAATTGCTATGTATAAATAGCTTAGATTTCCTAATTTTAAAACACTTTCAGTTTAATAATGACTAACTATTAGCTGAAACTATAGCCATGTTTAAATTTAAATAAAGAAATAAAACAAATTAATCCTCTCTCTATCTTCATTATATTTATTATTAGTTATATTCTGAAAATTTCGAATTAAATCGCGATAGTCCTCTTTGATTACAAATATCATTACGAGTTTATAAACAGTAAATATGCTACAGTTAGTTTGTGTACATGTTAATTATTCGCTAATGCATTCCGTAATGGGTTATTAATATTTCAGTCAATATAGTGATTGAGCTGTTATTAGATGAGCGCATTGAATAATACATTCATATTAGTTAATAGAAAATATCACAGTGTTGGATATGAATATTTAACTTAAATTTATATATTATTTTCCTGCATATCAAGTGCCAGCCCATTCATAGTTAAGCCCATCTTTTGAACCATTACCTAACTAATAATCCAATCCACGTGAATTTTCTCGTTGAAACAAAAAATAAGAATGTTGTAATAATTGGAAATCTATACAAACCCACAAAATCTTCTCTATAAATATAATACAATAACTATTTTTATAAAAATATTGAGCAGTAAATGAATAAATTATGTCGTACCTTAAAATATTCGTGAATTCATCTGAAATAATTATTACACTTGAATTGTCTCTGAA
Organism: Ontholestes murinus; assembly: GCA_963969525.1. NCBI lineage: Eukaryota > Metazoa > Arthropoda > Insecta > Coleoptera > Staphylinidae > Ontholestes > Ontholestes murinus. The sequence goes on along the minus strand of OZ018393.1, from coordinate 50,141,053 downwards.
ATAATGTTTATTATCGGCATACATTTTATTACGTGAATAAATTACGGAATAACAGCGTCGGAATTACTGTTAAACATTTGCGTAAACGAGGAAACTCGGCGCGAAAGGACGTGTTCATTAAATTTATCTGATTTGGTTAATTAATCCCATTAATACTGTGTGAATGTGTTCCGACGCATATTTCAACCAGCCTTCGAGGTCCAAGGAATTCACTGCAATCGAATATCAGATTTTGAAATGTGAGTACCGATTCGCCCTTGGTAATAAGGAAGGAAATGTACCAGGCGCCAAATATTTAAATACTGATATATTTTACATACTTGAAATATAAAAATATAATTACAACGAAGATATACAATATGGAATTATTTTTTTAAAAATTATAATAATAAATTAGAAATATATAATATCTTAAGATAATTAAGTAAGACCTTACTAAAATTGAAGAATCTTTTTATAGGATTGTGTTACATCTTTTATAACATGATACTTATAAGTTAAATAAGCTAAATTATGTTCTACCTTGTTAAAAGAAAAATTCAGTGAAGTTTGCAAACACACATGTATATTTCAAAATAATTTGCCATCATAGTACTCTCCCTGTATAACATTTTTAATCGTTCTCTATAAATGTTTTTAGGTCAATTTATTTATATATTTCAAGTATTAAGACATTTTTCTAATATTAATTGTCCATTTTATTTAAGAAATAATATTTATAAATTTTTTATATCTAGAAAAAAATTATACTAATAAGGTAATAAAAAGTAAAAAAAAAATGTAGGTCAAACTCCGTTTTTCGCTTTACATTGAAATGTACAATGTTAATTGAAATTGTGTATTTCAGTGCCAATTAAAAGTTGACATTATGATCTTATTTGCTCTGCATTTTTCTCAAAAATCCGGGGCCATATGTAGAAATACCATTTGTTGTGAACTAATAATAATAATAATAATAAAATACTTTATTTCAGTGTTTACATAATACATACATAAAGAAGTATCATATTCACATGAAACATCGTCAAAAGAAAGAGTATAACTATTATTATTATTGAAACTATAAGATAATTTTTTGTTGAAACCAAAAATCGTCCTTTTCATCCACAACTGCGAAAAGCCAATCAGAAAACTGTTTCTGTAACCGTCGCTGTTCACAGTGTATTTTTATCGCACAAAAGCTATAACAAACATAAAACAAGCACGACTGCCAAACATCATATGACAAAATGGCGACAAATTCAAATTCGTCCCTACTTCCTGGACACTCCATATAACTACAATCTCATATTTTATGAATTCTTCAGAATACTCTCTTTTGCCAATGACATGGCCCTTATTATTAACGCTCCAACTTTGTCTAAACTAGAGCTGGACCTACAAAACGTTGATTATAAATTATTATACGATGTAATCATTTTTAGTTAAATCTGTCCCTTCATATCACCACTTCAACATCTTCGACATTTCAGACCTACGAATCCTTACCAAACTAAGGCATCTCATTAACCCACTCTACAATCCCTCCAGCGAGCTTCTCGAAGCCATCAACGTTGCTACTATATCATTTGTGACAAATCAAATTTAATTTTTTATTATACAGTTCTTAATAGTATTGTTGATACTTAAGGCTTCTACTTCGTTATATATTTTAAAATATAAAATAAAACACTTGGTTATTTTGTTTGTATAACAATGTTTATTTCCTGTCGATTATAGTTTCTGCAAATCGGCTTGCTATTATCAAAACTTAAATTATTTCTAAACTACATGCTACAGGTATATATACGCAATAAGTTTAACATAAAGCCGTAAAAATAGTTATATACATCTTGTGATGAATTATCGAAAGTACATCTTCACCAAAAGGATGTTTTTCATCAATAAGATGTTTTTCAAATGTTGATTTGTAAGTTTAGTTAAGCCGAAAAGAGCCCAAATTACGATCAGATTTCCCTATTACATCTTGTATGTAATTTGTACATGTTAATTTGTACACAACGATTTGTTTAACGGTTTAATCTCAGCTTTTGTATTGCAAATTATATTTCTATTCAATTCAATTCAATTCATTTCTTTATTTCCACGTAAGTCACTTCATACAAAACATACATTGCTGACAGCCATGATAGGTACATTTAGGTAGTAGATGTGAACGTTAATTTCTAATTTTAGAAATTGGTTTGAAGGCAACTGTAATATTCTTAATTTTTAGACTGCAATTGCCTAGACCTAAGTAATCATGTCTCCTTCTTCATTCATTTTGTGTTTGTCTAATTTACACTTCCAAATATGTTTGAGTGCTCACTATGATTCTACAATTGATGTTTTTTTTAAAATTTATTATCCAGTATATGCGATGAATAATTAGGGCCTGGCTCTAATAAATTTAATTCGTTTTTTGAAAATTCTATATTGCAATTATTAACGGCTCTAGGGTAAAAAGTGTGGAAAATATTTACATTTGTGGCTTAGGAAGAAATTCCTTCAACTTGATTTGATTCCTCTAGGCCAAAAACATTTAGTAAACTTAATATTTTTATTCTACATGAGTACCATCATGATGCAAGCTCGATTAACAAGCTGCAACCACTTCGAAACTAAATATCCATCAAAAGAAGGTTATGCTCCCAATATGGTGGGATTAAAAAGACGCCATGTATTTTGAGCTGCTACCACACAACCAAACCATATACGGCTGTATATTGTCCCCAATTGGACAATTGAATGAAGCCATCAACGAGAATTATCAAATCGTAAGGGTGTTGTTCCACGATGACAACACGAGATCACAAAAATTTAGTGACACGTCAAAAGTTACTGGAGCTTGGATGGGATTTGATGGACCATCCATCATATTTACCAGACCTGACTACTATTAGTTTCGACCTTTTGCAAAACTCTTTGAATGTATAAATAATTCAATTCCGACAATTGTAAAGTTGTATTGAAACATTAACACTTTCTTCGCAAATTGATTTTTATTCACTAGATGTACATTTTGAGTACAATGTACTCATTATCAATAGTTGAACTAACAATGGTATCAAACAGTCCTTCCTTCATTTTTATTGATGAGAAGGGCCAGAAGTTGATTGAGTGTGTCATCATGATGTTACCCGGAAGATGGCAAAAGGTTGTCGAAAAAATGGTCAATACATAATTGAATAAAATTATTAAATTATTATTATAAAAAAACTGAAATGACTTAAGACTTAACATAATAAAAAAAGTAAAATTTTGCTATTTAGATATAGAAAAAAAATCGGTTTCTGGAAAAAGGTGTTTACAGCCATAGGCAGAAATGCATTGCAAATTTAATTATTTGTCGCGGATACTCTTATTAAAATAATCAATTTGAAAACAATATTTAGCTCTGAAGAAAGAAAATTAAATAAATCCAGTAATACCAGTTAGACGCAAAAATTTGTATTTACTCTCACTTTTGAATTCAAAATAACAAATGCGGCTTTTGTATGCTGTATGACATATTAATGAATGTAGTATAGAGTAGAGTAGAGGTTTTTATTATATTATAATTGTAATATTTATGTATTACATTCAAAATATATGAAGTAATTTGTATTCGTAATGGTTTGTATAAATTGTTTTGATAATCGAACAATAATTAGCATCCGTCCATCCGCTGGCTAGAAATTCCTTCATAGAAAAATTAATGGAATTAAGCACGAACGGAGAACAAAGATGATGTATTAATAACTGTAATACAGCAAACACTTAAATTACCTGATCATCAATTATTTTTTTTTAGTATCATTTTTTACTAAAGAATATATTACCGTTCATTTAAAAATGTTACATAATATTAGTTACACATACGTAAATGCATAGATATGTAATATTTCCTTCGTTCTATTTGACGTTGTATTTTTTTATATTAGGTTCGAGGGTTCTGTTTTATTTTATTGTTTAAAATTATATTTCTAATTTTTAAATTAGAGGTATTGTATAAAAGTGTTTTTACAAATTCCAGTAAATTGTTAATTTTTTAAATTTTTTGGTTGTTATAGGTATTTCTTTTATTGTGTTTGATATAATTCTTGCACAATATATTCAAGCACTTTATTTATTTTGAGTTAATATTCATCTTAATTAAGTAATGTCCAATTTTACTAAAAATGTACTTTGCATTTTACAAAAATTGTTATTAATAAACCATTTCCCATAAACGTGTCCCTTTTGATTTGATTAAAACAATTAAGCCAGTTTCTTCACTATTTTATTTGTAACTAGATACAATGTGAGCATTTAGAGTGGTTTGATGCCATCATCTTTACGTAACTCACTAAATCCAAATCCTTTTGATATTTGGTAATTCCAATCATAATATATTCATGTTTTTTCTTTTTTATAATCAGTAATCAATTAGCACCTGCACCTGCCTGATATAATTAACATCCTATTCTACTGTGACTATTCGCACGCTCTCACAGTATACAAATGTTTTATTCATGTATTAATATTATGTGTTAAACATGTCATTAATTATGCAGCAAAGTTCTGAATAGTATGATGTGAACTCAATTAATAAAAGTGAGGGTAAATAATTTTAAAGCCATTATATATCTATATATGAAATTAAAAATGTTATTAAGAAAAATGTGTGTAAGTTTTTGATTAAATTAAATTAAATTCACTTGGCTTGTTTACCACATTAATAATTTATTCGGCTAGTTTCGGCCCAATAATATTATCAATAAAATTATATATAATTTTTGAGACTATAAATACTTCAGGTAATAAAAGCATTTAATATCGGGGAACTCCATATTCCGTCCATGTCGTTGACATCTTGTTTGTCTGCGTTTGCTGCTTTTCTTATTTCCAATTCTTTTCGGAAATTAAGTAATAATCCCATATTACCTGAATACAATATTTTTAAATTATTGTAGTTGAAATTATGATTATATATGATGCAATTTCTAGCAAGACCCGTCCATTGTTTATTATTTAATACGCCATTTCAGTGTTCTTTTATTCAAGATTCAAATGCCAGTTTGTCCTATATATATGGTATCACATTCATCACACTTCTATTCGTACACTCTGCTCTTTTAAAATTTGTTACATGATGTTATTTTGTCATTAATTAACAAAGTTTATTAACTTTGTCAAAATGATGTTCTGTTCCTTGTAGTATGGTCTTAATTTCATATAAAATACATTTTGCTGTTCCAATTACGTTTTTTTTTTTCAATTTTATCACACTATAAGAGTATTTTTGCAATTGCTTGCGTTTTTTTCTTTTTAATAATATAGTCTATTAATTGTTCTTTATAACCATTGTTAGTGGGTATGGTTTTTATTATATTTAATTCTATTTCAAAGTCAACTTTGTTTAGAGGAATATTAATTAATCGGTGCAAAAATGAATGAAAGGTGCTATGTTTTATTTGATTAGGCGTATTCGAGTCTTCCGGAATTGTAGTATTTGTTACTGTTTCTGTTCTAAAAACTTTGTATGCAAGTGTGTTTTTGTCTGTTTTTGAAATATTTATATCTAAAAAGTTAAAGTTATTGTTCTCTTATTTTTCAACTGTAAATTGTATTTGTTTGTTAATGAATTTAGATGTTTTGTAAATATTAACAAATATCTAAACATTCCTGACAAGCCAAGTGAACTTAAATTATTTAATCTAAAACTTACATTAATAATTCTCCAAGAATTACTGAACCGTTAGCTTACAATAATTATGCAAGAATTAACAGTTAATAGTTAGAACAACTACTCGTACTCTAGTACTACTAGGAATTGTATTATACAGGGTGTCCCGTTAATGCGGGGAAATGGCTGGACCATAGATTCCTGAGGTCAAAATATGACGATTAAACGCAACTTATCTATATCAAAAAATTTACGGTTAAGCCGGAATTTGGCTTCAAAGTTTAATTTTTTTTTATTTCTTTTGTTTATAACAATTGAGCGCTTTATCTGATTTGAATGAAATTTATTTTTAATAACTACCATAATATAATACACAATTTCAGTTATTATGACTATTATTGGTTAACAAGTAGTATAAGAAACAGTAGTACCACCACTTAAAACCTAAATTAGTTTTTTATTGGTGGATCTAATAAAAACTAAAAAAATACTGCTTGAAATACCATTTAATTTTAAAACTTTTTCATCTCCTAATAATATTTGATATCTTTTACGGTTTTCTCACAAAAAAATAAAATATATATTTTTTATCTTGTAAAAACAAAATCTAGTTTTTCATCCAATCGAAAATAAATGTTTTTCGTGGCCGTCTTTGTTTAAAAAATGTAAATTATGTATAATAATAATTATTTAGTGTCTTTTAACAATTAATTTTTAACTTTATTTTAGTTCATAAATATTCATATTTGGAACAAGCAGATATCTTGTTTGTATTAGGATTTTGCAAAGAAAATTGTTTGAAAAGTGTTAGATGTTGTTTTGATTTATTTTATTAATTGATATTATTTAATTTTTATTCAATTGAGTAAGTTTATTTACTTGTTAATGAGTGCATAATGGGTATACTTTATTCATATTTTATTTTTTTGTGCAAAAACCGTACAAGATATCAAAAACTAGTAAGAGTCAAAAAAGTTTTTAAATCCAATGCCCTTTCAAATAGATTTTTTTGGATTTTATTGGATGCACCAATAAAAAAATATTTTAGTTTTTAAGTGGTGGTAGTACTGTTTTTTATACTTTCTGTCAATCACTAATGTCCACAATAACTTAAATGATGTATGATATTCTGGTACTTTTAAATAATAAATTTCATTCAAATCAAATAAAGCATTCAATTGTTATAAACAAAAGAAATAAAAAATTTTGAAACTTTGAAGCCAAATTCCGGCTTAACCGTAAATTTTTGGATATAGATAAGTTGCGTTAAATCATCATATTTTGACCCCAGGAATTTATGGTCCTTCCATTTCCCCGCATTAACGGGACACCCTGTATAACTAGTAATTGGGGTCACATGACTTAAATCACATTCAGTACAAAGAAACTGTTATCGTATTTTTAACACGTGACGAAATTATTACGTTGAGCCAATTTCCAAACACGTGTTTCGCTGTATCACAGCTCATCAGTGGAGCTATGCCTTTATTACGTGGGCCCTTCCAATTGGATGGCTTGTACAAATGAATTTTAATAAAATCAGAATTTCCATTAGATTTATTCCCGTAGTTTAAAAATCGATATTAGCCTAGATAAAAAGCCAACTCTTGCCATTTTAATGTCGAAATAAAGTAAAATATTAATTTACCGATGCAGTATTGTTGGAATCAGAAATGTTAATTTTGCATTTATAAAGAATGTTTAATGTATGATTCAAATTGTGATTTTGTTCAATTATATGATATACGTAAGTTATACGATATACGTAAGTAAAGTAAAGTTCTATAATATTTCGTCCTCTATAGAATAAACCGCTTTGAAATCTTTACGTTATGATATGAGTTTATATTTTGAAAAGTTGTTAAATTTACTAATCAAGTAATAAGTTGTAAAGGCTGATTTGATGTTCATTTTTTCATTTGATTTTACTGACAATGTAATTTATGGGTTGTCAACTACACTTTATTACAATGTTAGGTGAATAATAGTACGTTTTTTTTTTCATTTTGGTTTCATAAGAAGAATATTTAATATAGTTTCTGTTTTGACTAATTTAGAGTAATAATACTTCTATCCAATTCAATAATATTAATAGTAAATATAATGGGACAGGAAATAAGAAAGTTGAGTAAATTACTTACCTAATGACGAATTAAAAGACCACGGATGTATCGAAATTTATAGAAATGTTTGTGAATCACTTTCAACAATCCTACAAAATAACAGAAAAAGACGAATGTGATAGACTTACAAGACCAAGTTGACACATGATAAGAAGCTTAAAAAGTCCCACTTATCCCAAACGATGAAATCAAGGATAGTTGTTGAAGTAAAACACTTAAATTTTAAAAACACTTTATTATTGCTTTTTTTTTAAACGCAACAATTGTTTTGCCACACTGTGGCTTCTTCAGGCGAAGAAATGGTAACAATAAAAGTTTGTGACAGGTTTATATAGTCATTGCTGTGGCGGGTAAGGGGGTTGGGGTATTATTCTTTAAGAGATTGATGTTACGTAGTGGTGATTGATTGATTTTCTGTTATTAATTTCTAGGTTCTCTAGTAAGTTTAGTTTCTTGCTTTTTCTTTCTTGGTGTTTTGAAAATTTAAGTGTTTTACTTCAACAACTAAACAAGTGAATATGAATTTTCAACATATAACAGCCTCATCAGTTAATATATTGAAATCAAGGATGATGATTGTGATGATTTTAAACCGTAGCAAAATAGAGCGCCCGGTAATGATAACATTCCCTGGCTGATCCTGAAGTCCCTTCCTTTACATTTCCATTCCAACATTACAAAATATTCAACCATATATACTCTACTCAAAATATACCACCAGAACTAAAAAAAAAATGACTACAATGATCTCCTAAATTCAAACATTTACCTCCCAATAACCTGTTCTTGCAAATATTTTTGAATCTCTCCTTAAAAACAATATCATGACCTACTTATCCAGTTTCATTCTCTAATATTAGTTCGATTTCCTAGAATACCGGTGCACAACCCTTCCACTATTTTTTTTTCGAACTGCCAAACAGTAGGTCCCAAAGGAAAGAAATCCGCCATCGTCTTCCTAGATGTAAAAAAAGTTTTGGACTCCGTTTGGCCATACCCTCAAACTCCTGATTCACCTATTAAATCTTCTAGATAATTTAGTATACAATAGCTCCCTTCAGATCAAACTATACAACTCTCTTTCTAACTCTTTTCTCCTGACCCTAAGGTTCTCCTCTTTCTCCCATCCTATAATTATAATAAGGATTAACACTTAACTAACGCACTTACTATGTTTTAACCACTAAAAAATTATGTAATATATATATATACATATATTACAAAAACACACGACTTAAGTTTCGACGGTTTAATGTCATTATCAAGTGAAGCAAATTAATGAAGGAGTTCTATTTATACTAGTGTGTACAGGGTTGGGGGGTAATTATCGTCGGGTAGGTAAAAGGAAGGGGATTACGCATCGTTAACGGATTATAGATTATTGAAAAGTGGCGTGTACATTAAATCTGTTTGCTCGTTAAGCAGATTAACTTGAGGATTATTACTTTCTTTGAAAATTTCGGCAGATTCGAGGAGATTAAGCTTTGTACCCTTAGTACAGTGATGTAAAATTTTTAGATTTTGGATTTTAGGAAATTCATGTTTACATTCTAAGGAATGGTTTGAAAACGTACTACTGTTTTGATTTAACCTATACGCCCTGAAAATCTAGTTTCGAAGCTGCGACCTGTTTGACCTATGTAGGTAGAGTTGCATTCGGGACACGAAATTTCATAAACACCTGATTTTTTTAGGGGACTGACTTTATCTTTTGCGTTAAATAATGTATGTCTTTTGAAGTGTAAATAATCCCTGAATAGAATTCGAAGAACTCCAACATATAATTCCATAGCGGGCTACTGAACAAAAATATGCAAAATAAACCATTTTCAGTGATCTGGTGTTGATGTAAGGTTTGAGGGTGCGGATTGAAAATAAAATATTACTCAGTTTGGATTTTAATTTATCTATGTGTACAGACCAATCTAAATGTTCGTCGATATATATACCCAAACATTTTATATTTGTTGTGAATTCTAATTCTCCAGTTGCAAATTCAACTCTATTGTTGATTATTTTCGATTGCTTGGTTTTAAATAGCACACAAGTTGTTTTATTTTTATTAAGATGCAATTTGTTTGTATTGAGCCAGGTATTAGTATTTTCAAAAATTGTTTTAGCTTCTACAAGCAGTTGATCATATGATTTATTGGCAGGTTTTTTGGTTTTTCGAATCGAATATGTCGTTTACGTAGATAATGAACAAGATAGGACCCAAAATACTTCCCTGAGGGATTCCGATGTTTGATACCAATAAGTCCGATTCAGATTGAGAGTTGCGATTTTTTAGATATATCTCTAATAGTTTGTTACAGACCCCTCTAACACCGTATTTTTCTAGTTTGTAGAAGTATTGTATGGTCCACACAGTCGAACGCCTTGGAGAGATCTAGAAAGATGCCAAGTGGCACCTCTCCCCCGTCCAAGGCATCCGACACGTAGTCAACCATTTCTACAACTGCAGTAGTTGTCGATTTATTCGGTATATAGCCATGTTGGGAGGTATTGAATATGTTATTTTTAATAAAAAAGTTGAATATTCTGTTTTTAATGACCTTTTCAAATATTTTGGAAAAATGCGTGAGTATGGAAATTGGTCTGTAGTTTTCACATTTAGTGGTGTCTCCATTTTTAAATACCGGTTGAATTCTGGATTCTTTTAGATTTTCAGGAAATATACCCGATTCTATAATGCTATTTATAATGAAGCATAAAGGATCTAAAATAGCGGCAGCTGAATGTTTTTGTTTTGGACTGTGGTGAAATCAGCCGACAGCGTGATTTGCGACGTCGTCGGTGTTTCTGTATTTTCGAAATTGTCTAATGTTGCAGCGTTGCCAACTTCGCTCTTATTTGTAGAATTAGCGATATTTTTGTTTTTCTTTATGATTTACCATTGATGTTTTATTTCCTTCCTTGATGTGTAAAATCTCCTTTCGTATTGCATCTAATTCCGTCAGTATTTCCTTGATGGTGATGCTGTTTTTTCTTTCGTTGTGTTTGGTTAGGTCCATGTGGATCCGAGAGCAGCACACGATTTTTTGATTTTCGTCTACATATAGCCCCGGAACATTAAGCGCACAACATTGTGGTAACTGCTGTCGCACTTTGCGACTATTTTAACTGATCCACTACAATAATTGCACACTGCCTCTTCTGAAACACTTGCTCTGGCAATTAAATTAAATTAAATAAGAGTGGTAACACTGATTCGATAAAAAAAATCGCTAAACTAGTAAATATAGTTGGATGGGTGACTGGTACCATTCACCATTGGGATACTATTAATGGTGCTTTAGAGTGACGCAGGCGATCTTTTAAAGTAACAAGCTCATTTACACATACACAAATAACACGATGTAAGAACCATGTGGTTGATAGCCAAACTACTAGTATTTGCCATAATTTTAACGAAAAATTCAAAACGGTATTTTATACTGTCTTTAATAAGAAGGACATATCACAACACAAATTGTGTACGCCACGGAAATAGTTAGAATTGCCAGTGCAGTATTTAAGCGACGTAGCAGCACAGCAATCTCTCGGGCTGTTGCAAAAAAACTAATACTGATAGCGCGTGAGCAAAATGGCTCAAAAGATAATTTAAGAAGTAATAAATAAAAATTCCATCTGGCCTTTTTATCCTGTTCTACATCCACTCGTCTAGGATTTCCTTCGATGCGGAACGTCTCTGGGAAGTATCTCCCCAAACCATAACCAAAAAATACGACGCCGTCACAGGGATAATACTCGGAAAACCTTAAGGCGGTTAAATACAGAAATTGGGTGGTATGAATCTACTGTTGAATAACGAAAGCCATAGTAAATCGACACATGGACGTTGAATTAAGACAGAAAATAAAACGACATTACCTTATTCGCCTTTTTCCTAATCGCAAAAAAACTCGGAGCTATTGCCAAAAACCACGGTGGCAGGGGTACACCAACAGCAAGCAGATCGTTTGCACACCACGTAACTCACCACACTAACAGCACTCTCAAGAAAACTGACTAAATACGCGTACAATTACAACGTGCGTCTTAATCGATCGGAGTCTCGATGATGAATCACCAAAAATGGCAAAGAGGTCGCTAATCATAGATGTGGCTGCAAATAGGATTGCCTATGATGAATGAATTTCTTTTAACTGGAAAAAAGTACTATTGAAGCAGATTTGAATATAAATATATACTATGAATGGGAATTATTAATGATGTCGTAGATTTAACATTACAGCATCTCCTCACCCCAGGATAATCCCAAAGTGGTTTATACCCTATGGTGGTTCATCGGTGGTAGGATTTTGGGCGCGCACACTAGTCAAGATGCATTCCTTTGTAATAAATGATATCTTAATAATCATTTCGAGAACGTAAGCAATTTTGTGACGTTAGCTAGTTGATAAGAAATAATAGTAAGGGTTGTCCGACTTATCATTATCTAGGAATGATAAATATCGAAACTAGTCGAAACTAGTCGGAATAAATCGTAAAAATTGTGAAACCAACCAATTGCCTTTCTATAAACAACCCTTAATATTAAAAATGTTTCACCACGTGATAAACGAGAATAAAATTCAACAAATAAGAAATAATAGGATTAAGAAAACACATTTAATAGTATTGGCTATAATCTTATAATGAAAGTAATTGTGAACCGTGAACTGTGTACTCATGTGGTTGCGAACATCTAATTTATTGTAAGTGGTATAATTTCACTGAAAAGTGAGACGACTATTTCAGAAAAAAACACTTATTTAAATGTATGTAGGTGTTCGCTATCATTGATCCATTAATTTTTTTTTGTAAAATACCTAGACAGTTTCATTAATTTCTTTCGAGATTTACCTTTTTTGTTTATAAAGTCCTCATAAACGACACCATGAGGTGAAGAGTGTGTCCCTCGTTATTATTTTTGTGTTGTAATTTTATTATTTATTTCGCTTCAATTATTATATTTTAATTTTAAACATTAACATGGTTATTACATGCAATACTTGTAAATCAACTATTAGTTCTCGCTCAGAATCGCATAAATGCTTTAAATGGTTTTATACTGATTGCCTAAACTGCTTATTAGATATAATTAAGTATTTTGTAAATGAAGTAGACAAGCGAAGACTGGGTTTGTTTTATGTGTTTGCCCAGTGACTTATCGGTAAAAACTCGGAAGAAAAGTTCATTTTCGTCAAATAATGACACTATAAAAGAGTATTGAAAAAGAAACTTGCTGCATTCTTCAAGGTTGAGTTTTAAACTGCAATGAAAAACATATTTGCGGAATTAAATGGCATTAAAGATCGATTATGCAAACAAGATGATGTTTTAACAACAGGCACCCCTAATATTTTGAAAGAAGCTAATATAGTGGGAGAGTAGTGCTTTAAAAAATTGCTTTATAACCTTCGACAATGTACCGGATTTACAGATATAAAATTCAATAACGATATATCTGCAATTAAAGTGATCATAGATCCAAAGCTGACTATTTTTTGTCCAAAGAAAGCTATTTGAATTGAAAAACTATCGTTAAAGCCAAGACCAATTAAATTAATTTTCCAATGTCGATATTCTGCAATTAATCTGCTCAAAGTATCGAGAAAAGTGGATATTGGGAATGCACGTTTTACTATTGATAGGGCCAAGTTACATCTCAGAAACAAATCAGTAAAGGATGAACTAGCGAGGCGTAACTAATATTGAGAAAAGAACTTAACTATCAAGTACTTTAATGGCCAACTATCGATTGTAACTGACGCAAAAAAAATAAAAATATTCGTTCCAAGATCAAAAACTTGAAATTAAATACCAAACTAATAATTGTTGAAACATGGTTAGATTAGTTCTGTTCTCTACCTAATTTTATATTGTAAGGAACATCCTATAATATATTCAAGCGTCATTTTAAATATTTTGATTTCTCTGTGTAGGATGTTCGCCATAAATATTGTAATAAGCTTGTTATTTTATTTACTTATTTGTATTGACTGTTTATTAAGCATTTTAATATTTCTTTTTATTATTATTTTGTCTGGTAATGTTTTTTTATTTTTTTTTAAATTAATTAGTTATACCGTTAAAATAAATAAATCAAGAAAATAAACTAAATTAGACAGAAAGACCTCTGGTCGATAGCCTTTTGACAAATTAATACATTAACACCTCATTCATTATTCATTATTCCAATGTAAATATGTACAAAAATTTGTCAATAAATATATGTTGCTACTACTACTAAACTAAATTATCACGTAATTCCTTCTTTATTATGTCCTCCTGTTATTTCGCATTAATGTTATTGCACTTAATTGTAGAATGTAATGGATTTATATCACCAACATTAATTTCAACACGCAGTATACCACAAGGATCTAAATTAGGTGTATTTGTTTCATTAATGATATAATAGTATCTAATATAGACTTAAAAATTCTGTTATATACTGAAGATTACACGTTAACAGAAAACTTACAAATATTTCATGAGTACTACGTAGTTAATGACCTCTATTTAATTAATTTAATTATTATTAAATTTACATAGATTATTTTTAAACAAAAAGGTAAATCTTATTAGTTACAATTATAATCCAGTAGCAGATATATACTCTCTATCGATAAAATATGCAATGCAAGTTATAAAATATTTGGGTTAATTATGAGGAACTCTCAAGAATTAAAAAAAAAAACTTGAATTAAAATTATTTATGCCATTATCCGATTTAAAAAGATTTCCAAGTTTTTAAAGCTAGTTTATTAAAAAAAATAAAGAGTCTCTTGAACAAAATTATCATCAGTGTTTAATTTATCCTTCATCGAAATTTGTACAACATTTGCTTCTATCTTATTACAATTAATGTAATGATACAAATTTACGGGCACAACTAAATTTTCAGGAATAAATTCGAGGTATCCCAACTCGTTTGCAGATTACATTGCTAAACTAATGTGTTATTGTAAACTCTAATTTTTGCATTAGTTAGTATTTGGAATAGTTTATTCGATTTTAACACAAGGATGCCAAGCTGCAATATATGTATTTCGTATTACTTGTTTATTAACTAAGTTTAATATTCATTTATAGTCTGTATTATGTTTAATAACTTTTATATAATTATAACTTTAAACAAAATAAAATAAACATTGTTTATATCACACACTTTATTATTTTTATTATTATTTTTAGTTACTATAGTTTTGAAACAATTTAACTGATCATTATTAAACTAATACTTAGAATTACATTAAAAACACTTAATAGCTTTTCTGTATAACAGGATTTAAACTTCGTTGTCATTTTCAAAACATAAGTGATTTAAAAAATACATAACATAGCTATCTATACGTAATATTAACAAAAAGCCGAGAATAGAGGAGTGTAAATAAGGTCAATCTGCTCGTGTAATAGTGGACATCCTGGATTAGCACGGTCTTTGTGAACTTCGAGATTAAAACCTGAAATGATATCGTCTACGTTTTTCTACCTGAATTTAACGTCTTTTTTCATGGATTCTAAATTAAATATTTTTGAAATATAGAAATAACACAATTATCGCGTGGTTTGTTTCACTGTTTATTTATTTAATCTGATTAGTTTCGACAATTCCGTCATTATCAAAAAAATGATCTAGTCAGATTAAATAAATAAACAGGGAAACAAACCAAGCGTTAATTGTGTTATTTCTATATTACAAATTGTTTCACCACGAGCTTCATGAGAAACTAATTCAAGAAATAAATATTTTTGTATAATATCATGCATAAATATTTAGGCTAACAGAAGACTAGGCTACACCTTCTTGTTGTTGGTAAAAACGGTTCTCGAATGAGAAGTAATTGTTGTTTAAAATTATATCTAAGTTCAAAAATTCTTGAATTACGACTGAGTTGACATTGCATTTTTGTAAATGTTGTTTTACTAGTTTTAAACATTCGGATAGTGGTATATTCATAAACATATTTGCTACATGAAATAATACTAACTTTAAATTATTTTCTACTTTAAATTTGCCTAATTGTTTCGTGAGTTCTACAGAATTTTTGATTGAGTGTTGGTCTTTAAAATCGACCAACTCGCTAAAAAGATTATTTAGTTTTATACATATATTGTAAGTTGATAAATTTACATATGCTACCACTGATCTAAGAGGTATTTATGGTTTATGCAATTTAATTGTTCCATATAAATCTGGAGATAAAGCATTAACAAGCAATTGTAGACCTATAGCATTAACTAGCTTTATTTCTAAAATTATTGAAAAGCTCATTAAAAAACAGTTTCTTTCATTTAAAATAAAAAAATATTCACCTTCTCAGTTTGGATTTTTAGAAACCAGATCAATGAACCATGCAATTGCAAATCTTATCTAGAATATTTACACAGGTATCGATAAAAACTATAAAAAATAGGGATCTGTTTAGACCTTACAAAGGCCTTTGATACCGTGAACCATTCATTACTTTTAAATAAGTTGGGTGCTTGCGGTATTAGAAGTTTGTCTTTAAATCTATTTAAAACCTACTTATTAGATAGTAAACAAAAGGTTATTAAATGTAATTGGCAAATACAGCAACAGTCTCAAAATTAATTATGGTGTTCCGCAAGCTACAGTTTTATGCCTTAGTTTATTTATAATTTATGTAATATCACAATTAGTAACTATAGTTTAGCTCACGACTATCTGTATAAAGAAATAGGTGTTTTCTATTAATTTACTTCTAGTCTAATAATTATGAGGTCTTGATTAAACATATATTTACTAAAAATAAATCTTTACGATATGAAAAAGACTTTTTTAAATTTTAATTATAAACAATTAATAACAGTTAGGTTTTTAATAATAAGCAAGTTAAATTATTAGTAATAAATTAAAAGTACCTATTTTTAGAACATAATTATTTAGTCCCTTTTAGATTTATTTGTTTATTTATTCATTTACATTCACGTCATATAATGTGATATTGTTATATTAATATAATCATAAATGTAAATTCATTCAATTGAATTTTTTTTTAACAAACCAACTTGTGCATAATACTTTGTACCTATATTATGGTTCATCACGTAACCATGATTTTTTGAATTAAAAAAAACTACTCCGTCATTTTAGTTACGAGCAATTTATTTCCAAACATCGAAATCCATACGTGTGTTCACGTTTCAATAGTACATGCTGACGATAATGAACAATGTACATTATATGTAACCATGTCGGCAATTGTAGGATCTCGCATTACATCAATATTATTACTCGTGACCTCGGCTACGTACCTACCAATTTTAATATATCAACTTGCGTAGGCTCACTGCCGCTTTTTTTTATTCCATTAATTTTTATAAACTGATTATTATGGTGTTGTTTGTGAACAGCCGGGATTAAAATTATAAACGGCGACCTTTAATGAGTTTCAAATACAACGCCTCATTAAATAATCCGCTTATTTATCGACGCTGGCTCGTAGAACCACAATAATTAATTATAGAGTACAGCAGACTCGAAACAGAATATATCAATTATTAAATATGTAGATGTTTAAATATTAAATTTAAAGAATCATAGTGATAAATGGATAATAAGCATAAATGTACATATAGTATTTTCGAACATTTAACATAATCAGATGTTTAAGAGAATTATAAATTTCTTAATATTTGGTTATATTAAAGGTCACAGAATTACATCTATTAAATTAAATATTGAGTCTCCTTTTTTTACAAAATTTATTATTGTAAAATAGTCAGATCGTGACCGAAATATACATTTGCTATTAGTAAGTTTTGTGAAGAAAGGAGACTCAATATTTTAGTAGTAATACATCTGACAACAAGACAATTAATATGCTTCTTATCTTCTTGTTTTCTTCATTGGCTATCGACCGGTGGTGTTTCAGCCTAATATTTTATTTAATACTGTAGTGCATCTTCACGTAACTCAATAGAAATTGAACAATTCAATCTGTTCAGTAACACCAGTGAGACGCTAAAATACAAATAAACATGATAGTACATATCCGGGATCTACTATATTATCAAGGTGCAAATGTGTACTACTTTCCTACTATTTCTCGTATAAAAATAATTAATAGTAGAATTAAAATTGGTGATACCTTGTTTGAGAATTACACGAAAAATAAGATCGAATTAGAGAATTATATTTATTTTTCAATTTAAAAAATGTTTTAATTTTAATTTTTCAGACTGCTACGATATCAATAGAAGAATGCGAAGAGGATCGTGCACAATGGGGAAACGGACTCGAGTTCCTGATGTCCTGTATTGCGATGTCCGTGGGTCTCGGAAACATATGGAGATTTCCCTTTACAGCCTTCGAAAACGGCGGCGGGGCCTTCCTGATACCGTACATCTTGGTGTTATTGATCATAGGACGGCCAATTTACTATATGGAAATGGCTTTAGGGCAATTCTCCAGTCGGGGGAATGTGAAGATGTTCGAAGCTCTCGCGCCAGCCTTAAAAGGTAAAACATTATTATTACCTCATATATTATATACAGGGTGTTTATTAAACACACGGAAAACATTAAAAGGTATTCCTTGGACTATTCTAAGAATATTTTCTCTTATGATGATTTTTGAAAATCCGCTATGTTTCGAAGATATAGGGCAGAAAAGAAATCGGCAATAATAATAATGTTTTATTGCCAAAAATTACTTGTAATGTTTCTTAATCTACAAGAACTGTTAAAAATGACTAGCTCTAACTAGGATGTAATAATCTACTAATTTCTTTATTGACTTCCGAATTCTTTCATAAACATCAGGATCGTTTCTTAATGTGTTACATCCAGCGATTATCGCAGGTCTTCTAAATTTTTCAGAGGAGTAGTGTAAACTAATGACTTTAGATAGCTTAATAGGAAATATTCCAGGGAGTTTAAATCCATCAAGGCATGAAGGAGGTTTCGAGTGAGGTCCACCTTGATCAACTTAAATGCACTGGTGCACCATCAAAATGCAATGAGGGTTGCATTTCTTGTTGCCAATGGTACACCGTTTGTTTTTAAAAAGTTGCGATATACTGTAAGCCTTACTGATAGAATTACCAGTCTAATTCGTCAGCCATCCAACCAAAACGTTCAATGAGAAGTGAAACCGATCTTCAAGTTTATCATGCGGATTTCTTTTCGGCTCACAATTGGTTCTCTTAAAAATCCCTTATTTCGTTTCTT
Source organism: Ontholestes murinus (assembly GCA_963969525.1). Classification (NCBI taxonomy): domain Eukaryota; kingdom Metazoa; phylum Arthropoda; class Insecta; order Coleoptera; family Staphylinidae; genus Ontholestes; species Ontholestes murinus. The sequence continues at coordinate 50,122,117 of OZ018393.1, read as the reverse complement.
GAAAAAATCGCTTAATCAGTAAAGAGAATCAGCGTTAGTAGTTAAGAAGTTTGATCCAATCTGTGCAAAAGCCGTTGACAGAAGCCAATACTTGGAGGAAAATCAACAAACAGAAGTGCCTGAACGCGTTATATGTGATATGGGTACAACAAATAATCTAAGAATTTTCCAATCAGTTCCATTACTAACATACTCGAGTAGAGTTCCTGGATTTTCCTCTATGATATCCAACACATTCGTTTTTTATGTCTACCTTTCTTGCTTACATTGGCTTTTTAGTTCTCCACTTCATTTCAATTTCCCTGTTTCATGAAGACGTTGATGAGTACATTGGAAGGTTTTTCTGTCAGGAACATTGCGGTCAGGAAATTGTACAATGTACAACCGCCTAGCTTGTAATAAATTGCCATCATCAAGCCGATTAATGAAATTCAATTTTAATATTTTTTAACGAATTTGAAAATACTTCTACCATCCAATGATGAAATGATATATGTTGGAGATTTTAATATAAACCTTTACACAAGTCTACCTTGGTTAACTGAAACTATTAAAGTAATGATGCGCTTAAGAAATAATGCCCTAATTAGGTACAAAAGAACAAAAAGTCTTGAACATTGGAACTCTTATAAATCACTTAGGAATTTAACAACAACTGCTATTCTAAATGAAAAGAAAGCCTATTATAATTTCCGATTCAGCACTGCCACTCCCAAAGATTTTTGGAAAACGTTAAAAGAAAATGCCTTTAATAATTATTTCATCAATTGAGTACCTTAAATTTCAATTTAATAGTCATAATACAAAAAGTGAGTTTAATGAATTATTTGAGTTTCGTTTAGTAACTGTTTCTGATGTAGAGCAAATTTTGTATAGTATAGAAACAAATGCTATCGGCAGTGAAGATATTAATGTAAATATGCTAAAGCTATTCTGTTCTCATATTATATCGGCCTTAACACATATTATTAACTCTCGTTTGCTTCACAATTATTTCCCTGATCATTGGAAACAAGCATTAATTAAGCCTCTGGCAAAAAATTCTAATACAAATATTTTAGATAATTTTAGACCAATCAGTATTCTCCCAACCGTTTCTAAGATACTTGAAGAAGTTGCATCAAATCAACTAAGACAAATTTTATCACAAGTAAAATAACAAGAACTCCCGTTTTTATGTGTATTCGAAATGCATATTCTAATTTAGAAACAATTTTTTTAAGGTAAAGTTGCTTAAGTCGTAGCCCTGCTTAAGTCGTACCACATGCATTTAGCACAAACTACAGCGACAACAGCACAATCGTCGGTAATCAAATATACATTTGAGCCAACCACGTCGTGGGACGTATTATTATTTAATGTAAACAAACCATTTTGTAAAATTTAACAGCAAGTAACTTTATTTTAATATTCTTATAATTTTCTGCATATTTTTGGTAAATTACTGACAAAATTATGTTTCCTATTAAATATAGGTTTAGTACAATTCTTAAGTAGTACCCGTATGAGATTCCAAAATCGTACTGGTACGACTTAAGAAATTATTTTTTTGTTTTTCCTACTCTCATATGATGTTTCCTACATTCTTTATATTTTTAGCCATAATCATATCAAGACAGTTAAAGCGAATTTATAATGGATAGAAACAAGAAAATATAAACGAGGCGTTCAAAAAAATAATCAGAAAGAATTGGATTCAGAGAAGCCAATCGACAATATAATATCCTTTAATCAACGTTACGTCGTCATTTAAAGGATTAAATAAGAATTTCAAATTTGGAAGGCATAAGGGTATAACTGAAAATATGGACGAGTTGGTTGCGCACATTCTCAATTTAGAATCAAGTTTTTTTGGGATTACTGCAACTGATCTAAGAAGACTTGCTAATCAGGCGGAAAATTTTAAATTACAGCCGTTTCAATAAAGAAAAAGAGATTGCAGGGAAGAAGTGGTACTATAAATTCATGAAGGATAATCCTTGTTTATCTTTACGTACTCCAGAAGCAACATACATGTCCAGGGCCAGGGCTTTCAATAAAGAAAGTGTTTATGGGTTCTTTGATAAATATGGATTATTCACTGTTCACAAACCATCTAAAATAATTGCCCAGAAACGCAAACATCACGTTGGTGTAATTACAAGTGATGAAAGAGGTTTGACCACTACATGTGTATGCTGTATGAATACCGCAGGTGAATACATACATTTTAATATTTAAACGCATGCGGATGAACGATTCCTTAAAGAAAAAAGCACCACCGGGTACTATATTTGGATCGGGTGAATAAAGTTAGAACTTTTTGTTCAATGGTTGGAACATTTTATCAAGTATAAAAAGTTGGAGAATAGTAACCATAAGCAAATACTTCTTCTTTTGAATGAACACACTATCCATACAAAAAATATTGAAGCTATAGAATTAGCTTGGCATTATAATGTATTCATTTTATTTTGAACAGATCTTTTTTTTTTAATCTCTAAAAAAACAATTATAACGAAGCTGCAACTTCTTGGTTAAGAACAAATCCTGGTAACACAATTTAACAAACTACTATGTCAGAACTGTTTTGAATTGCATATTCAAAATCATTTCCTATAAATATTGCTTTGAATCTACCAACCATGCAACAAGCATTAAATTGATGACCGTATTTACGCTTCTACAGTTGTGATAGAGAACTCTTTACGCACTATTCCATTGGAAATCAATAATCAAAAAATAAAATTGCATTTAAATAATAAAATATATAACCATAATCAAATAATATTATAATATATTTATATTTCATTATATTTATTTTTAGTAAACGTTTTTATTTATATTTCAAATCAATTTTATAATAAAGCTGTACTGAAGAGATCGAGAGATCGAAACACGTGTCTGCAGATGGTTATAAATTGAGTATTGAATTATTTAATTGCTTTTGCTAATTTATTTTTAATTACATCAACCTAAATTAATTTCTTGTTCCTAATTTATCGTAATATAGTCACTCACAAATTATTTAACGTACAATCAATCATTTTTAGTTCATTTTACAGAAAGAAATACGTTCAAACTAGTGTTGCTTTGATAGCCTTGCTATTTTGTAACACGCAAATTACTTTTGTATTATTCAATGTCTGTCGAAGTATTAGCTAGAGAAGTAGTTGTTTCAAAAGTGGTTTGTTCTTGTAGTCTTAATAAGACTCATTTGTTGTAGATTTTACGAAATATTTTCGTGTTTTTTTCTAATTATTAGTGCAATTAAATACTTTAGCTCCGATTCCTATAATACAAAAATACGCCAAAAAAGAAGAAATGCAGTAATTAATAAAATAGAATTGGCATCAAAAATTTAAAAGAAGACAAGCCATTGGTTTTTATTTGCGTAGAAGATCGGACGGAAAACATAATTTAATGCTTGAAATGCAAATCTTGAGTATACGATTTTTGCGCTGGATTTAACAAGTGAACAAAGAGATTTGTATGGATTGATTGTACTAATTGAACGCATCTGTAAACATATGAATAATAATTACATTTTAATTATTATCTTTGTTTAATTGAACTCCTAGGTACGACTTAGGATATAGGCTATATGTGGTACGACTTAGGCTATATGTGGTACGACTTAAGAAACAAGTTGACTTAGTTGAACTGATGTAAGTTTTTTACGTGAAAACACATATAGATTTTCTAGTTTCGTTATAACACAATACCAATATTAACTAAGGTCTGAATAACACATTTAATTTATAATTATTTAATAAATCCTAAGTTTTTTTCTTAGGGGTACGACTTAAGCAACCTCACCGTAAATAGAAGCTTCCTTACGCGTGAATTGAAAATTAAATTATGCGAAACGATAGTTCTCTCGCATTTCAAATCAATGTTTTACAAAACGTTGGATAGTTCAAACTTGAGAGTTATTATTTGATCATGAGGATTTATGATGCGTAATGGCTCTGGTACCTTTTGTCTCGAACTAAAACTTTACTTCCTCTTGATAACATAGTTATTGAAGTAATTCCAATGTAACTTTATATTATATATCATTCAGAAGTGATGTGCATAATATTAATCGGCCGTGGCCGATTATCACCACCAACACATAAAACTAGCCTATTCGAAAGATCGTTTCACTATACAATAGTCAATGCTTTAAATAATATTACCCACTCCTGTAATGACATCGATTCAAAATTGAAATTTAAACAAATTATATCTTCAATGCTATTTACCAAACAGTGTCCTTGATATTTTGGTTATAGAGAACTGCACCATTGATTTACAAAATGTAACTTAACTCAATTATTTCATTTAATTTTAGTTTCATGTATTAATGTTAGTATGTAAGGTGTATTGGAAGATCAGGGTGTACCTTGGTAAACATCTGAATTACATCTTTTTTTCTGTAACAGAATGTGTCTTACTTTTATGTTTGTTTGCATTAATCTATATTTGGAAATTTGTATTCTGTTATAAAGAAAATAAAAATTATTATTATTATTATTAGGGACAATATTAAATCCATATCCCAAATTTTTAATGGACTTTTTTTTCTTTCTACACTTTCTATCAATTTTGTCGAAAGTACATATTACCTTTCATACTTTTGTTTAAATTTTATGTAAACGCTTTTATATTGGAAAAAAATAGGTAAAAGGAAAGATACTTTTTTTACATTTTAATAAGTTAACACTGGATAAAAAATAGAAAATAATTTGTTAGTATTTTAAATAAATCATAAGAAATAAACTTTTTGGTACCATTTGCCTCCTGCTCTTAATTGCAGATGCCCAAGAAGATAGTAGTAATATTTAAACCGAAGTTATAATATCTATAAGTGTCAAAACTTTTGTTTCATAATTTCTGTAAGATATCTGAAATCTATTTTTTTTATTGTTACTTTAAAAAGTAGAGAAGTTCTTCCAAAAAACATCTCTAAACACTTTACTTATGACTAATAAAATGATTGTAAAAATAATTCCACATTGACATTATCTTTTTATGGGTGTAAACCATATTATAATAGAGTTTTAAAACATGTTTCCTTCTTCATTTATTCCTCTTGTAATTTTTTATTGTTTTCTGATTCTTATGTATGTTTTATATTTTTATACATTTATCCTTTTACGTCCTTTAAGAATCTACTTGTGTATCATTATAAAATAAAAATAGAATATAAATAATAATAGTAAATTTAGTACCTCATTCTAGGTTTTGTAAGGGGTAGGTACGTGCTAGTGATCAAAATGTTGTATGTTATTATTGGGTGAATAACTAATTTTGTCTTAGCAAATTAATTACAAAGGCCTACATTTTTTTCATGAAAAAGTGTTTTAAGTTTAATAGGTGTCTTATAGTAAATAGAGTGTGCTGATCACGAATCTGTTCTTAGTTTTTTTCCAGCACGTCAGGTTTTCAGGAAAAGTGTGTTTGAAATTTTTCATACAAACTGCCAAAAATATTGAGAACATATTTATTGAAACTATATTTAATAGAAAATTACACTGAAAAATTGAGTTGTTCATTAAAAAAACAATGCAGTATAATCTACGTTAGACAATCGTTGGTTTTTTGAATAAAATCCTTCTCTTTTTCCCTCAAAACTGCGTTTTGCAGTTTTCCTTTTGTGGATTTTTGTGAGCGAGTCCCTCTTCAAGGTCCAGCAGTAATCATTCTAATATCCCATCTTTCTTGGTAACGTATCTCCATCTCCTTTATGTCTTGATGGAACCTCTCTCCCAGTTCCTCGCTGAGAGCTCCAAGATTTTTGGGAAAAGAATCAACGTGGGAATTCAGAAAATGAAGTTTAACGCTCATATTGTATCCCAGTTTTTTATAATTTTCAACCATATTGGCTACAATTTCTTTGTAGTTTGGAAACAAGAAACCGCCTATGATTTCTACGAAATATCTCCGTGCTTCAGAATCATCCTGGGCCATTGTATTCTGGAACAATCTGTCCGATTTTAAGGATCGAATTTCAGGGCCTACAAAAATTCCTTCTTTAAGTTTAGCTTCAGAAAGTGCAGGAAATTGGTCGTAGAGGTATTTAAAACAGTCACCTTGTTTATTTAAAGCTGTGATAAACTGCTTAATCAATTCTAACTTTATGTGAAGGGGAGGCAAAAGAACTAATTTTTGGTCAACTAATGCATCACGCAGCACATTTTTTGTAGAAGTATTTCTCTGAGTGGTCATTCTTTCTTAACGTAATGTAAATTTCGTGCTCGACTATCCCACTTGCACAAAAAACATGTATACTTTGTGAATCCAGACTGCTGACCTAAAAGCATGGATATTATTTTGAGGTCTTCACAGAGTTGCCATCAATATTCGCTATACTTTATTGTATTTAGCAACAGCTCCAAATTCTCATACGTTTCATTGAGATGCACGGAGTGAGCAACAGGTACCGAAGCATAAGTATTATCATTCTGCAGCAAGAGACCCTTCAGACTTCTCTTAGAAGAATCAATAAATAACCTCCATGATGTGGAATAGTAATTGTCAGCTTCCAGTTTCATGACTAATTCAGGAATATTATTACAATACACTTTATCACGATGCCTATACCACGAAAATGTGGTTCCTAGAGCCAACAGATTTTCAGTCGTGATCCTAAGATTTGTGCAGCATGCTTCGATAGCCCCAAGTCTCTCACTAAGTCATTTAGTTCAGCTTGGATAAACTGTTGAGGTTGGTCTATATCAGGATTGAATTCGTCTTCATCGGTATTTTCGTTTGAACTTTAATCCGATGATTGCTGTTGGATGGTGTGAAGAAAATGTGAAGGAATGGGAATTCCTGGTCCATGACGTACATGTCATATAGCAGACGGTAAAACAGGATACTGAATAGTATGTTTTTTCGAATTGAAACCCTTGACATCGCAGGAGCAAAAGTAACAATTATCTCCACATTTTTTTGTTCCCTCCATACCATAGGAATGTCAAAAGGTAAAGAGCTACGTGTACCTTTTGTTCATTTTCTCAGTAGCTCGACATACTGAAAGCACACTTTGCGTGGAGCCCAAGATTTGCCCTGATCACCAAGCTTTACACCGAAGTAAGCGTGATAAGTTTTCTTGATAAATTATATTGTGTTTCATTGATGCTTTGCTATCGTTAAATCACTACAAACGTAACAAAATACATCAAGACTGTTTTTGCATTTTCTCTTTCACACTCAGAAAACAATACACAACTCGATGCTACAAACAAGTTGTGCTGTGAATGTGTCCATTCCTATTTTCAGGAAAAATGTTTATTTATGTGTTTGTGTATTTGTTCATGGGCACTGAGTCTTCAAAGCAACTACATATTTTCATCTTAAATCGAGGAATTAATCATCATCGGAAGAGCTAAAAAGCGTCTACTCAAAGTGTGCCTAAAAATAAAATAGAATGTCGAATAGCTATAATTTGTTTTTTTTTTCTTTGTACGAAAACCTTTACAGAATAAAATAAAAAAGGATACATAAATTATACCTGTTAAATATCAAATAATTTACTAATTCTTACATTTTATTGTTAGATATCAACTGAACTCATAGAATTTTTTTTTCGATTTTCATTTTGATAACTTGGCAAGAGTTCTTAATTAATATTAAAAACCCTGAAGTAATATAAGCAACAATTCGGCTTTATTATAGTAGATAATAGGTTAGTATAGCTGTTCAAAATACATAAACCTAATATAACTCTGGAGATTGAAGTTGGCTTTTGTATATTATACATTAAATACTTTTAGCTGTTATCTTTAATTCCTATATATGAGAGCATCTATTTTTTGTATTAGAAATATTGAATATTTTTGTACCATTAATATAATACAACAAATCGTTAATTAGTATGCGGGATAACAATCTCCAAACTATCTTGTTTATTTCCTATACTAACATACAAGTAAAAAGCCTTAGCATCTCTTCGATCTTAATTCGATGTTAATTTTTATAGAATAAAAGTTTTCATTGTATCTTAAAAGTTCTTACCAAATTATTGTGGCTTCTTGTAAGTATGCGTTTCCTAGTATTGTTTTACAGGTTTCATATCATTACTAACCACTTAGTTTATCATTATAAAATCAAATAATATATTTTCAATATAACTAACGTCATTTTAAAAATACAACAGCCACCACCTTTAATATAGGTTTTAGAGAGACCGTTTACAAGTTTGTTATTTAATTCTAATTATAACATATTTTGTTTGTGTTGCGCAAAAATAAATTTATGTGCGTTAGGTAATGGTTTAATTCAATAAAATGTATTAATATTTTGCAGGAGTTGGATATGGCCAGCTATTAGGAACGATATGCGTGGCGACCTATTACTGTTCCTTAATGGCCATCACACTCTTTTATCTGATAAACTCCTTCACCGCAGACCTCCCCTGGGCTGAATGCAAGGAAGAGTGGAATTTATTACCTGACAACAAGACTTGCATAGCGTCAGTAAGTAAATATAACGGCACCTCGGCTGAGAACACAGCAAGTTCATCAGAATTGTGGTTTACGTAAGTAATTTTTTTTTAACTATTAAATATATGTATATTTTACAATGTGTTTATATTTCTATAATTAAGGAAGTTATGCGCAGGCTTATAGTCTGTTTCACTTGTAAATTTTAATCTCCTCACGGGTGTAATGTCATAAACTAGTGTGTTATAATTTATTCCTGGAGTTCGGTGACATTAACTTAATTTAAAAGCAGCATTCATGATAATAAGTAGTATAAACAAAGGTAAATTTTATTATGTTTGTGTACATTTGTGTAGGAATGATGAATATGTATATAAATAAATGTTAAAAATATAGAATTTTATTGAAATATATCACCATAGTAATTTTCATAATTTCTCAAAAATAATATAATTTAAGTAGAAATATATTTTATTTCTTGAATGACTTTCTCATTTATTATTTGGTAAAGCATTTTAAACTATTACTGGTAGAGCTTTAAATTAAATTACACTTGTTTGTTTCACATTTATTCTCTTTCTATTTATCGACTAGTTTCGCTTTTTAAGGCATTATCAACAGTTTTCTTTTGTAAATCACTCTTGATAATGTTTTTAGAAGCGAAACTAGTCAAGTAAATAGAGAAAAGTGTAGTTTAATTTAAACCTCCCACAGTAATAGAAAGTTGTTATTATTATAATTTGGTTATTCCTTACAATTAGTTGTAATAATATCCATTCACCCACTAAAAAAAATAAGCTACTAATGAAAATGATGGTGAGGACTGTTACTATGTGGTAATGGATTTATTCTTTAATGCTGTACTTTTGGCAAATAATATTACATAAGGATTTTTTAACTATATATTACTCAACCTGTATATCCGATTGACTCTTTTCTATGAGATTAATAATAAAAAAATCTGTACAAATTCAAGGAAAAAGTTTTAAAAATTGTTAAATTGTATAGTTAGTATAACGGAATAAACTAAAAATGATTTCTTAAAAAGGTTAAGTAATTATTTAAGACTCAGTTGGAATTTAAAAACCAATAGCAACTTATTAAAAAGCAGTTAAATGTTGTCCATTATTTTTACAACTAGAAAAGGACTTTAATATGTTAATTTGAAATTTGCAACACAAATAACAATAAAGAATAAAAAAGACAGTTTAGATGTCACAATTGATCACAAAATAGTTTTTTTTCGAAATGTTCAAATATATAAAAAATATGACAATTAAAGGTTATTAAAATAGCCCCATCTAAAATAAATGTAAATGACCAGTGATGGCCAAAATATTTCCTACTTCATTAACAGTGACTCTCTCTCTATTTTCTCCTCTAACTCCCTTTTTAAACTTCGTTTTACCCCTCAGTTCCTTCGAAGGAAGATCGTTCCTGGAAGGTTTTCTACTACCACCCTCCCCTGACACTCACAAACAGACAAATTAACGCAGCTGTACAATCAATAATTTTTTCGAGTCAACTGGCCATCAACAAATATAATCCTCTCTCCCGACCTTCTACTCACAATTACCCACCTTCTCCTTATATAACTTTCGTTATTAATTTATATCATATTATATTATTTACTTTACAGAATATATTTTAAAACATCTTTAATTACATACATAAATACTAAATCACTTTAAAATTTGGAACATAGATCCTGAAGACGGAGTTCACGATTTCTTTGGGTTCACCAGACAAATTCATCGCTACGATTTTTATAAGACCGAATGCAGTCGAGGACACTTAATTCCCTAATTAAACTCAGAGTTAACGAACTCAAACAGTATTGACAGTCTCGGCCCCCATTTTTCAGAATTCTTCTAAAAACCTTTCGAATCTTCTTCCATCTCCCTTCCATACGTCACCCCCATCAAATTGACTCTTCGGGTAACCCCACTACTGACGCTACTGACATTGTCAAATCCTTTGCTCAACACCTAACTAAAATGCATTCCACCTCCTTCGTGGACAATCCCACCATTGACTTCAAAGCCATATACCGCGCCATACTAACACAGTTTCTTCCTTTGACCAAATTATCTTTATCTATTGTGGTAAAACAAATCACCACCAAGTAAACACCAACATCATTCAAGCATATTTATCTACCTCTGACAATGATTACAATGTCCTGCACTGGGCCCTGACGTCATCCCCTTTCGTGGCCAAAATTAACTTTCGACCCCAACCTCATCTCATATATCCCTAATCTTCCGCCCTAGTATCTCTGGTGGATACTTCCCCACACTTTGGAAGTCTGCTAAGGTGCTTAGGTTATAATGATCTCCAAAAAGGGCAAGGGTCCCTCCAACCTCTCCTCATAATGTTCTATCTCCCTACTCAACACCAACAACAAACTCCTGGAACGAATAACCCTCTCCCAACTCCTCGTCTTTTTCGAAAAACAGATTAAACAACGAAAAACAGATAATCAACGACATCTTCTCTCTTACCTTCTCTTCAGTGAAATCCGCTAACCATGGCCAGGCCACTGATGCTGTCTTTTTTTATTTAACATTCAGATAGCCTTATTCTTATACTCCACCTTAGGAACATTCTCTTGCCTATAATCCGAACTATTAATTATTTTCTCTACAACCATTCCTATTGAGTCTTTTTATTTACGTAAATTTCTCCCCTTCACTCTTCTTTGTAAATCCTTGGGGGACTTCGTACCACATGATGTATCATGTCCTTTTCCTGAAATTATCGATCATTCAGACACACAAAGATGGTACTATCTTTTGGACATCATATAAAACACCTTACCTCATCGTCTCAAATCCCCAAAAGTATGTTAATTCCTTCACTGAATGGCCTTACACTTGACATTTATATATTAGCGCCTCTAAATTCTAGTACGCTACCTTCTACCACCCTTACCTTACACGGAAAATGCCTTCTCGCTTTTCTCTGGCTTTCAAAGTCAACAATAACTACTTTCTCTTTCAAAATCAAATATCCTACCTTGGTTAATTGTATTCAAAATATTAGCACTTTCTTCACAAATTTGTTTTTATTAACTAAATGTACACTTAATGTCATTTAACTATTGATAAGGAATACTTTGTGTTTGAAATATACATTTAGTTAATAAAAACAAGTTTCTGAAGAAAGTGATAATATTTTGAATACAATTTACTATAATAATAATCTTCACGTAACTTAAGAAATATATTTCTATCCTACCTTGGCGTCATCTTCTAAAAACAACTCTGGAATTTAGCGCAACCATAAGCAGACTATACCTCTAATATTCAACTGCGCACATATAGAGCCTTTCTTAATCGCGTCCTCGAATTCTCCATGTCTTTTTCACTTTTTCCTCCTCATTTTCTTCCTAGAACGAAGACCTAGAAAATACTGCCGCCCTGCTCTGATCCCTCTCCTTTTGAGGAAGTCTATCAACTTGTATCTAGAACCCCTCTCTTGCTAGAAATTATTATTCGCATTGCCGATTAGAAATAATAGACTCCATCCCATACACTAAGACGTATTCCTGTAAAAACCCTTCCTTCAAAGCAAGAAAGCTAGCCCTTATCCTCAGTTATTTGGATATTCATAAACCCTGAATAATATTCAATATAAAAAAGATACAATATAATATATCCTATTTTGCAACATGGATACATGAAATACAATATTGGGATGAAATTAAAAGGCTTACAAAATATGTAAAAATTGATCGATAGAGGTGCCATCTATTGTCTAAACGTTGCACTAGATCCCAAATGGGTGGATAACCACCGGCATTGAAGGGATCTACAATTATAACAATAATAATAATGCAAACATTAAATATTGTTCCCCGTCAACAACAGCCACGGACCGATTTCGATCTTCTTGGATCTTATCAGCCTAGTGCACTTGAAGAGAGGAAATCGAGATTCACTTAGGAGTAACCCGGAGAGTTAAATAATGATAAGTGAATATCCATTTCCAATATTTATAGAAAAATTGATGATTAACCGGACTCCATTTAAAAATCTTAGGCCTTTGCAGACTAATTGGCAGTATTTATACAATATCCTTTTCCAAATTTTCGCTTCCTATGAACAACAGATCCCTAACCACCAAAATGTCTTAAGTCATGGATTTTCTTCAAAATTTAGAATGATTTCGACACCGTCTGGCATAGACTTATGCTTAATCTCATAAACATTCTCATGCCTATAATCCGAACTTTTAAATCAGTACTCGAGAACCAAAATAATTCAGTCTCTCTTCTTCCTCCCCGCGAATTCCTCCCCCTTTACTCTTCTTTGTGAAGTCTTCCAATGCCCTCCCAACTCCTCGTCTTTTACGAACAACATATCCCTAACCACCAAAATGGCTTCCGTCCTAGACGCTCTGTCCACTACGCCATCTTCGATAAGAATGGTTAAGCTACTGCCGCTCTTTTCTTTGGAATTTAGAAAGCCTTCGACACCATCTGGGATGGACTTATGCTTAATCTCATAAACATTCCCATACCTATAATACAAACTTTTAAATCTTTTCTCCAGAAACATTTTAACGCAGTCTCATTTCCTCTCGGCAAAATCCTTCTCCTTCACTATTCTTTGTCCCCGAAGTGCCCGAGGATCCATACCATATGACCAAAACTGTTGATAATTCAGACATACGTAGATGACACTACCTTTCAGTCTCATATGAAACTCCTCATTTTGCCGTCTCAAAACTACAAAAGGTTTATAACTCTTTCACTTGACATCCGCTGATTAACGCCTCTAAAACCCAGTACACAATTTTTCACCATCCTCACCTCACACGGAAAATGCCTCCTTCTTTTTCTCTAGGTCTTAATTTTTTTCTTCTAGAACTTCTAAACCACTTTCAATCCTTACTTCAAACTTCCAAATGCCATATCTTCAATGCCAGCAATATACATCCAAAAAGCTTTCAACTTAGTCTGACAACGTGATTTGAAAAATAAAGAGTAATCATCACCCTAAGTATATAATATCTTCTTATATCTTTTTATCATGCACATATTTCGCCGTTTAAAATAAACATTAATAATCATTAGATTTTAAAATCTCATTGCAAATATCCTGGAATCATATTTGACTTTAACTGACATTCAAAACCCACTCCAAAAACTTCAAAGTGAGTGCCAAAAAGAGAAGAGCATTTTGAAGCTTGATATAAAAAATCAAGACCTATTAACAAGAACAGCTGTTCATATATAGATTTATCGACTTCTTACCTACGCTGCTAACATTTTTCATAAACCTCATTCTAATGCAGAAAAAAATTACGAAGTATCTTAAAGATCAGTTCTTCGTACACTTACAAAAATTAGACACCCCTTATCTATCAAACATTTTCCTGCTTCAATTATCCAACTTTATTCCAATTAAGTAATGCCTTAAAATTCTTTGCACAAAATTTCGATACCTGTTTGTCTCTTGTCACACAAGAAATTTAATAATATTATTTTTCTGTCATTAGAATTAAAATAATGAATGTACTGATGAGATCAAGACATCAAAATACGTATGTGCAGGTGTTTATAAACTTGATTGTTATATTATATAATGTACTACATACAACTACCAAAGTAGTTCTAAAAAAAAACAAAACATGATTATGACTTTAATATTGAAAATTATGAACAATATTATATAATTCATATTTAAACAATCTAAAATACATTTTTTTAAATTAATTTATTTTGTGGTCTTAGTAAGACTCACTGTTGTAGATTCACGAAATGTTTTCGTATTTTTAAATTTATTATTTAATTTTCTACAACGAACTAAAGGATTTTAATACATTTTATTATTCAAAACATGATTAACTTAATTTAAGAAATTTAGAAAAGAACAGAAAATGAAATAGCCTTGACTAAATACCTCCAAGCTTTTTAATCTTGTGTAACGTTAATGTAAAAAAAAACGAACATAGTTAAAAGCAATAGCAGTTTTAGTCATAAAGGATTGAAATACAGTTTATTTATTTTTGGCCCTTAGAAGCCTGATTTAAAAATCTTGCTTCTCTTAAGAAATATTTTGTCATAAAATTATAAATTTAAATTTATAATAACAAGTTAACTTCAAAACTTGGTTTCCTTCAATATGAATTGATTATTTAATAAAATTGACCTTTAAGCCTGAAGCTGAATATATTTTATTGTAAAAATATCTTCCATAATAAATTATGTATCCTGTGGTTGAATTTTTATAATAGCTACATTATAAGTCACTAAATAATTATTTAATATTTAACAAACTATTTTTTTTAGAGAAGAAGTATTGAAAGAAACAAACAGTATTGACGATGGTGTTGGCTGGCCTGAATGGAGGTTAACTCTATGCCTACTGTTTTCGTGGATTTGCACTTTCTTCGTATCGAGGAGTGGAGTCAAGAGTTCAGGAAAGGCGTCGTACTTTTTAGCATTATTTCCCTATGTAATTATGATTGCATTATTAGCCCGTGCCGTAACTCTTGAAGGGGCTACGGAAGGGATAATGTTCTTCATTGCGCCGCAGTGGGATAAGTTAGCATCTGCTGATGTAAGTATGCTTAGTATACGTGTAATTAATTTGAAATAAAATACGAGAGCCATCTGAAAAGTAGTACCAGTTTGGGATTATTTAAAAAATATTATATATATCAATGAATATTAACATTAATTTATAAAAACTTAGAAAGGAGTGAAAAATATTTAGAATCAACTTGTATTTATTTTTTATTTTGTTTTTAGGTATGGTATGCTGCGGTTACACAATGTTTCTTTTCACTTAATGTTGGATTTGGTTCAATCACAATGTACTCCTCTTATAATGGATTCGACCATAACATAAACAGGTAAGAATATTTAAACTATTTTAGTTATTAATTATAACCTCACAACAGAAAAAAAAAACAAAAAATGGTGATGTGGCCATCATAGTACTTTCCCTATATTTTTCTCGAAAACTATGCGGTTTACGCAAAAATGTTGTTCTTAATAATTTGTGCACTTTTGAATTCGCTACAATTATTTATTGTATGAATTTTATCTATCTCCAATAGTTTATTAGCAATTAGCAAAAAATGTCAAAATTTTCAATTTTTATTTTTTTTCTCGAAAGTTTAAAATTTTATGAAAAACATGTTCGAATAAAACTTGTTCAGTTTTTCATTCCCTTTAACCTTTGTTAATATCACGAAAAAATAAAAAAACGCGTAGAGTAAACAACCACTTCCGGTTTATGAATGTTTACCAAAAGCTTTTCAGATCAAGTTTTTAACAATAAAACCTTAAGTTTAAAGTTTCATGCCATTCGGATCATTCGTTTTTGAGATACAGCACCCACCGACAGACAGACAGACAGACAGACAGACAGACAGACAGACAGACAGACAGACACACACACACACACACACACACACAGACACAATTTTTTTTTCTCCAGAAATTAGTGTATTGGATTTAAAATAATTTTTTAAATTAAAATGCTTCTTATTAAATATTTTAGAAAAAATATATATGATTTCGTCACAAAGTTTTCGCCCAATTTTTCTGTGATGTTTTGTTTTTATTTTATACGTTAAAAATATTCATCTTAAGGGGCAACTATTGGGATTATAAATAACTTTTCCTATACCTTTCATAAAATAATCATTTTGTTCCTCAAAATTTCAAATTTAAGATTGGATTTTACTCAACTTCTCTAATAATTAACATTACTTGTTGATCTGTTTACATAAGATCTTTTTTTTAGGCCATTCAAGATACTCCAGTAAACCATAGTGCGATATCAATTTTTGTAGATATAGTGTTCTAGAGACTTTATTGTTTTTTTTAAAATCAAAATAGGATTTTTTAATTGCGCTATGATAACAAAACGTTTACTATTTTATGAATTAGTAGTTTCTACTACACTATTTTTATTCTACAAATTATGTATAAAATAAATAAAATTCTACTTTTCAGGGATGCTTTAGTGGTGACTACACTTGATACCTTTACATCACTTCTTGCTGGTACCACCATATTTGGAATTCTGGGAAATTTAGCGTACGAGCTGAAGGTCGACGTTCAGGATGTGATTAAATCAGGAGGTACCGGATTAGCTTTCATTTCATACCCAGAAGCCATCGCTAAATTTGAGACTGTCCCTTGGGTAAATATGTCTTGAATTTTTTATATAACATTATCGTGTTCACATAATATGTGATAAAGGTATGTACAACCTCTGGCAATAAATTTCGTTGAAGAGTCCTGTAACATTAACATGGATGAAATGTTACCGAAAGTTACCTTACTATCCTTGGAAATAATTACCTTCCATAACTATGCACTGCTGAAATCTGTTGTTCATTTCCTGTAAGCTTTTCAAGAAGGCTTCTTTCGGATGGAAAAAAAGCCTCGCTACGTTTCGTTGGATGTCAGGAAATATCTCCAAATTTCCCTCCTTTCAAAGCGAGTTTGAGTCGTGGGAATAGAAATAAGACTGGAGGATTGAAATCTGGCGAGTATGGTGGATGTTCAATTTACACCAAATAAAATGTGGGCTGTATGATGGCAAGCATTGTAATGAACAAAATACCATGACTTGGTTTGTTTCACAAATATTTTTATTTTCGACTAGTTTCGGCTTATTGCCATTATCAAGTGATTTTAATTATAAAACCTATATATTAACATAATGTTTCACCAAGTGATTAATGAGAAACAAGTATATGATAAAATACCATGAACTTTGTTGTGTATTCTGGAACCGTACCCTGCATTTATGATTTCATCAAAATTTTAATGTACCTTGCAGCATTAATCATCGTTCTCTCAAATAGTAATTCCTTGACTCAAAAAAGGTGATCACCATTGTTTTGATGCATAATTTTTCCGCTCTGAGCATTTTCCGACGAGGTGGTGCAGGAGAACGCCATTCTTTACTTTTCGTTTCAGGGTCGTACCTGAGACACCAGGACTCATCTTCAGCGACAATACAGTTCAAGATGTTTGGTGTTACATCCAACGTTTCGATAAAATCTTGTGAAGCCTCTAAATTTGCCTGCTTCTGTTCGTCAGTCAAGTAATATGGCACAAGACGACAACACGTTTTTCTGATCCCTAAATTTTGGGTAATGATTTGTCGCACGGATTCACGGTTAATCTGCAGTTCATCAGATATCATGCACACAGTTAATCGACGATCTCCCTTGAGTAATATTCTCATTTTCTCAATGTTTTCGTCATTGACGAAGGCCACCGGTCCTCAGCTACGTAGGTTGTTAGACATACTTTTCCGGCCTTCTTGAAAACGACTAAACCACTCGCATACATACTTTAAGGACACAGCTTGATCTTCATAAACACGTAAAAGTATCGCGTGACTTTATTTTGGTGCCTTGCCAAGCTTAAAACAAAACTTTAAATTGATATTTTGATCCTGTTCTCAGTTAAGAACCAACGCACTAAACAAATCTTATACATCGCACATACGACTCAACCCCTGCCCCTACGCAGATGCAGCGTTTTGTTTCGCCTGTGTTTTCAGATCGGCTGTTCCCACTTCATTCACCGAACTTTGTTGTCAGAGGTTGTATTTAAATATGATTAGTAGTTAGACTTGAATATAAAACATGATATCGAATGATTAGTGGAGATAAATCAGATCATCAAGAGTTGATGGTAATGACAAAAACTAAATTACAAAACAAATCACATTTGTATTTTTGTATTTTCATATACCATAACTACTCTTAATAACTAATAAATTACTTATGACAGTTGTTTGCGATCCTATTCTTCTTCATGCTGTTCGTCCTGGGAGTTGGAAGTCTGGTTGCTCTTCAAGGCTGCGCTATCACCGTCATTATGGATTCATTCCCTTCACTACGTAGTTGGCACGTATCTCTAGGAACTGCTATAGCTGGTTTTATTATTGGACTTGTATACGTCACACCGGTGAGTAGAATGTGTTTAATATTTTATCTATTCTCTTTTACAGCGCCATATGCAGACAAACTCTTATTTTTACTCTTTCTTTGAAGATTTTTTATATAATTAATACAGTGTTACTGTATTGATGAACGTAGCCTTGCACCTTTAAAATCTCTTTAGATCATTCTTGCTAGATAATAAAGTATCATAGAGTTATGGGTTAATAATAACATAAATATATAAATAACGAAAAGCGAATTAAAAAAAAAACCTTTAACTACTTTTACCTAGAACTTTAAATATAGGAATGAATCACTTGAATAACTGGATTTAAAATTATATATCTATTGTCTTGAGTATGTAAGATTTTGTATATGTGTTTAACGAAAGTTTTTATTTGTAAAATATCAATTTTTACTGAAACCTTACCAGTGATCATATTCTTTAGAAAAGGATCGGTTTCGTTACATTTAAGATGCATATCGCAAATGTTTATTCGCTGTATTTTTACTAAGCCAAAAACTTTTTACATATTTTCTATCGTAGTATGCATTATACTTAATCTTTTTGCTATTTCATGAACAATTATGTGACAATTCTTTTCGACTATGGTTTTGAAAAAGTTGTTCGTCTTCAAAAAAAAAAATCTCTACAATAGATCGTTTTAAACCAATTTTGGCATGTACACTCCGATAAGCAAACATCACCATACACTTCACATATCTTTGTGTGAGTTTAAGCAGCTTTCTTTACTTACAGAAATTAAAAAATATGCTGAAGATGTTCGTTTCTTTCCTCCATTTTAAAAATATCTCACAACTAACAGCAACAAAATAATTACGTATCATCTGCTCTTGAATAAATGCCAATGAGCGAAGTATCCCACTAACACAGGTCATTCATAAAAATAAAGCTATACTATGTATGAGCGATTGCCGAAATTTCTTAGCTAATTATTGTAATTAGCTATCATTGCATAAGGTAATTTAATATTTGCCTCATATGATAGACCACTATTAGTTTGAAAATCTTATTCGTACATCAGGATTTTATAATTTTTTTTGTTAGTTTGGATCGTGTTTTTTTTTGCTTAATTGCATATTTAGATTCGTCTTTGTTTTTAATAAGCCATTCATTAGATGAGAGATTTACTGACATACAATTATATTTGCATCATCTACTTACTTTCCTTCCTTCATTTAGTTATTTATTTATTTATTAACTTTCTAATTGAAGCGTATTAAACCAAAAGTGAGGCATAGAAAGGATGGTATATGTCTGGTATGTATTGTAACATGTCTCCTATGTCTTTCTTCTTCTCCGGCTTCAAAGACAGGGGTGCTTCATACGCTTGGGGCAGTTCGGCTGGAATGTGGAGTGCACGGATTGGCCGTTGTGTCTTTTTGTTAACCGGTACAATACGAAATGATCCCCACGCTTCTAGTATGTTGTGTGTTTGACGCATGTGGATACTGCTTGGGTCATCAGTTCTCAATAGCAGTCACGAAGCACTTTGAAGTCAACTTACTTAATTATGAGGACTTCAAATGGATTGAACGGATAACTTCCTCCAGTTGGTCTGGAACGTATAGTACTCCACTCGATTTCACACGCCTCTCAATCACATGCAAAATCTCTGTCACATGGAAGACATAATGCCCACTAACTAGAAATTTTTGTTCTACGCTTTAGAAGTAGCGTTGGTGAAATATAAGAGGGTTGAGATTATCTTCCAATTATTATTTTGCCCTTCGCACCTGTCTGACCACAAGATGAGTTTTCGCTCACCAAGCAGGGGATGTACATCAAAATGTTGTTCAACATAGGCAAGTAGACAAGGTGCGAAGTCTGTAATACCACGCTTTGCTACAGATTCATCTCACACAAACATGGTGGCTTGCTTTGTTGATGGGTTGTGGACTGCAAAGTTGTAACAAGACAGCTGTCTTTGGTAAAATATTGTGCTGTGAGTCAGGGTTGGCAAGAAGATGACTTGCTGCAAGTCCATACACAAAACTACAGTATTCGGAGACTGTTTAGCACTTTCTGTGTCACTCCCAACAGTATTGTATCCTTTCTCAGCTTTTCGGTGATGTAGGTCAGTTTGTGCCTTAAGAGCCGCTTGCTACTCGGGTGTGTCAGCTGCAACAAGCTGTATGTACAACCGATCACATACTTTGCAAGTATCCGCTGAAGTGTTTTCTAAAAACTTCTCGATACAGCCATACCTTTGCTGCGGTGTTTGGAAATTTATTTTTAAACAGACGATACATCTCTGTGAGGTTGAGAGAGGGACTCAGGTATCGACGTTTTTCATTCACCTTTTTGCGAGAGTAATTATATTCATGGGTTGGGAACGACGCAATATGCTCTTTAATTTATTGGCGTGTTAAATCAGGGACTGTATGTGGTCTGTTCTTGTGCTTTCCCTTTGCATCAACGGGTATCGTAATGCCAATCTTCATCTTGGTCTGCAAAGTTTGTATACGTTTAATAATAAATATGTTGCATAAAAGTTTTTGACACACTTGCATTCTTTTACCCTCCACTAGAATTGAATACGAGAACCTTGCCTAGCATTTTGATTGTTCAGCTGGTACCCCGTGTCTTCTACGTGAAAGAGCAACGTTAGAGATGGAGGCAAACAGCGTGGCCGACTGTTTATCATAATTATGTTGATAGATATCCTCAAATAACGCGTCCTTCTAATCCTTGTTCAGTTGCAAACATCCATCATACGATTTGCATTTATAAACTCGATCCTGATGTATTGTTCACTTTTAGTGTAGTGTAAAACTCGGATATAGTAATTTATATACGTTTCTATTATACACGTTGTCCCCAGAAATTTTGAATATGAGTAATGTGTTTGTATTATTATTATTGGTTGCCATGGTTGTTGCTGCAAATGAATGTCAATTTGACTTATATAGCTTCAAAATGGGAATTTTATGATCGTCTGGGATATCGCTTGGCTCAACAAGGAGATGTTTTCGAACATTTAATAAGATGAACATTGTAGTTATTTGTTATTCGTTACATCAGAATTGTGATTGTAAGAATAGTAATATTAAAATATCATGTAAATATGTTTCATTTTGATTCCCTATTTTATTACAAGCGTGGTAGCTAAGCAACAGGTAATGCATTCAATTGCCCATATTCAAAATTTCCGGGGACAACGTGTATAGAGTTTCGAACCCATATTGTAAACATTACTTCGCTTTTTAAACAGTCAATCATAAAGTAGGCTTATCATGACAGACGGGATATAGACCCTTATTCCACTTAACAACACTCTTTTGGGGGTTGTTTTGCTGGAACATCAGTTCCCTTTCGAGATACATGCTCTTTCCCACTCTCCCTCAGCTTCTTACGTTTAACATCTTTCCACTCAGGCACATTCCTTTGCCTTTTTGACACTTATTATCGCGATTTAAATCTGCTTCTGTCAACACGATGTTGCTGGGTTAGATATAGACCTGTATTCCTCGCATCAATATCTTCAACAGAGCGCTGTATACAAACTAATTGCAATACATGACGTTATATGTCAGCACACGAAAGAGAAAAATATATATAGTCTGTTCGTTGGATCTTTGGTCGTACGTCACAAATTATCGCTTCGAGAAACGACGCAAAAACATTCAATCTGATAAAGTAAACCAAATGCGTTAGAAAAAGAATGCACTGTAAAACTTTCGTCGTTTTTTGAAGCGATAGTTTGTGACGTACGACCAAAGATCCAACGAACAGACTATAGATCCCTTTTCCACCATAATCTTCCATTTACAAAAATTGGCACCTCTACTCTGAGCAACGCATTAATTTTTTCCTGCCTGTTGCTCACAAATTCCTTCATACTTCTCTGCCAAATATATCCAAGTACTCTTTTCAATTAGACATAGCACATGTTCTTTATAGATATCTCTAATCCAGTTTTTCATATCTTTCTCTTCTTACCCACATTTGACTTTGGTCAAGGTGACTTTTTATTTAATTGATGACCGTTACTTAGGCAGCTTTGCAACCTTCCTCAAACATGCCAATGTATTCCCTCTTTTCAAAGCAACGACTTCTTTCATGATTTTCGGTCTTCTTCTCTTTCTCTTTCGCAGAAGCGTTTATTCCATGTTCGTTAATTAATAGAACATGGAATAAACGCTTCTGCAAAAGAGAAAGAGAAATAGGCTGATGCATTATCTTTCGGTCTATTTTCCACATAGATTTTCCTATACCTAAGCACGTTTTCAATACCTCTTTAACAGGTCTTCCCTTCTATTATTCACACAAATCCCATAACTCACTACTCTCCTTAAACTGTAGACTCACTATGTTAGCATAGGCTTTACAAACCTAGCTGCTCTCGTTTTATGCATTCTTACAATCTTGTTATCCATACTTCTACCCCATTTATACGAGTAGATACGCATCTCTCAATTTCTAAGTGTGAGTTTATGGATTGTAGGTAATTAAAAAGTGCCTTTCTGAAACCATGTTGGCTATTGCTAAATGAAAAATGCTATGAGTTTAATCTATATGCTATTCGTAAATTTTAAACCATCCATTTTCATTACTACCTGGCCACGATATGTACATGTACTTGTCCGTACTTTTTTTTATTGTTTCTTATTCTCTTCCACATATCAGACTTTAGTCCGGGGGTGGGGAACCTATTTTCTGCCAAGGGCCATTTGGAAATTTATAACATCATTCGCAGGCCAGACAAATAATAATAATAGTTTTTATTGTTCAACAAATATATATATATATATATATATATATATATATATATATATATATATATATATATATATATATTATAAATAAACAAATGAAAAATAAACATAAAATATATTCATTTTTAAACATAATTAACTCATCCTAATCCTAATGTGATATCAGAAACTGCCTTTCTTTGCTGAGTCGTGTGATATTAGCTGAAATTGATGATGTGGCTATTCGCAACTGATTTTCCAGGTTTACCTCGGTCAATCTGGAACGTAGTCAATTCTTTGCGATCGTAAGTTTAGAAAAGAACTGCTCGCAACAGTAAGTTGTTCCAAATACAGATGCATATTTCAATGCATGTCACCTCAAAATGGGAAATTCATCATTACGTATTTAACATTTATAGAACTCAAGCAGTGGGAGATTATTATATCTAGCTTTCAGCTCAACATTAGTGATATAGTGTTGGAGGTTATCAGGCACATCAGCTGGTTCTACATTGAACGGTGTAGCAAAGATGTTCAATTCAATTTGCTTACTTTTCAGGTCCTTGAATATTTCATTAAATGCGTCAATTAGTTTCGCACATTCACCAGCATACTCAAGTGTCGTAGAAGACTTTTGTTCTTCCAGAGTAGGGAAATGCACCGTGTTATTTCTTTCGAGTTGCACTTTCCGCAGCTTTAATTTAGCTTCAAATGATTTTACGTTTGAAAGTAGGGAGCTGAGAAGCTGGTTGGGACCCTGCAGCTTGACGTTTAGCTCTGACAGGTACACCATGAACGCTAGATAACACAGCTAATTACTGAGTTGGTAAAACCTCATGAGCATATTATCGCGACTCAGCCGCTGTACACAGTGATAAACAAGATCACCGTACTTAAAGTCAAGATCATTCAGAAATTCCTTAAATTGGCGGCTATTAAGCCCTCTGCTTTTGATCAAATTAATACATGACACTACTGTTGACATCACATTGTCGAGCCGCAACGACTGTGCACCGAGACTTTCTTGATGTGTGATGCAGTGACATATACTTAAATCAGTTGGGTCAAGACTGCAACGATTCCTTTCTTTCTTTACAAATGCAATTAACCCTTTCTGCGATCCAACCATGGCTGGAGCGACATCTGTAGTAAGGTCACTTAACTTTTCAAAGGTTAACTCAAGTTTCTTCATTGATAGAACATGTCTCTCATACAAGTCCTGACCTGTTGTAGTGCCATGCATGGCTTCCAGTGACAGCAGTTCTTCTCGCATGTCAAACTCTGCATTTATTCCACGAATGAACACAGCCAGTTGAGCAGTATTTGTTATGTCCATTGTCTAGTCACAAGCCAAAAAGAAAAATTGGAAATCTTCTGCAGATCCCTTCAGTCATATATGTCATTTTGACAGAATATACACATTATTTATGCATATTGAAATATTCATTAATTTAATGGAAATTGTATTTCATTAAAATAACAAATGAGCTTAAAAGCTGAATAATAGCCGCCGGAAGAACATCAACGATGGATTCTTCGCGAGAAAAGGCTGAATGGGTCAGAGTGGAAGAACATTTCGAAGAAATGAACTCCGCCCGGGTCTCTTCAATTTAAATTACAGTAATAATATTTATAATAGTATGTATTTTAGATTAATTTTGAAGAGAAACAAAGCAAATAATAAACAATAAACAATAATATCTGTGCTAAGTCAGTAATCCGATCTGAGATGGTTCTCCGAGACAAACTAACACTCTGAAACAATTTTACTTTGTCTAGTGCTATCAACTCCGCAGCAGCCACCATATACTCTTTTACAAACTCTCCCTCTACATGAGACCTAGGTGTTTCTTTGCGATTAGCTCGCTCACTACCATAACTTGCCTGAATAACGTTGTCATTGTCACCGCGAAGCTTAGTGAAAACGACTTGTTGTGATTTCAAACTCTGCTGAAGAACTTTGATTTTATCCAGGCGCATTTGGCCTCCCAATTCATTTAATTTTGCATGTTTAGCCTTTTTCGTAACAGCTAACGTATCCCCACAAACTAGGCACAAGGGTTTGCTTTTCACCTCAACAAAACAATAATCATGTGGAATGGAATGTAATTTACCAAAAGTCTATCTACCAGTCTTTTGGCATAGATTAGTTATTCTTGTATCAATTATATATATAATCAAAATGGTTGAATAAGTGTGTGTTTGTTTATTTAGGATTTATATTAGGATTTTAAAGATAGAAAAGAGGTCTGTACAATACCTTCAAAAGAATTTTTGCGAATTTTGGACAAAATAGAGGGCATTCGCAGTTAAAAATAATTAAGAAAAAAAAAACTTCTTTATGTTAAGAACAGTAGGTGTGGTTTTAATCTTAATGTCGTTTGAGTAGCAATTATTAAATTGTGTTTTTTTTAATTAGCGTTTTACTATTAATAGGCAAGCTTGTAGTTACTTGTTATTTTGTGCTAAGATTTTATTGATTAAACATAACTTGGTTTTTAATTTTGTTTATATAAGTGTATATTAATCAATAAACTCATTTTTCTATTTAGGGAGGACAGTTTATACTGAATTTGGTCGACCATTTTGGAGGAACATTTGTCATATTCGTTTTGGCTATAATCGAGATATTAGCCATAATGTGGTGGTATGGTAAGTAAAAGGATTAAACATATTTTAAGGACAGTCTAGCGCCAATTTTCGAAAACGATTTAGTTCCTTAGCAGGAAACAGTTATTAGAATGCAGCTTTAGAGCTAAGGTTTTCTTATTAAACAGATAAGCTGCTAATAAAAAAAAAACATTAATCGGAAATAAGTGCGTTATACTTATCTTAATTCTCATTATTAAAAATTTACCAATAAAGACACTTGTAATCACTTTCGTCACTGTTTATTTTTACTCGCTAAATGAACATTTCGTTGAAGAAAGTGATTACAAGTGTCTTTATTATTACTGTCCATCTTCACGTAACTCAACAATCAATATTAAAAATTTAACAGAAAAGCTTCTAATCAAAATTCATACACCGGAAATAAGCGTTAAGTGCTTAATTCTAATTATTACAAATTTTATAACAAAATAGTAACAAATATATTTTGAAAACCTCTTGATTGCAAAAATATCTACTGACAAGAAAAAACATCATGATTTTTAATACTTTTTCTATTTTATAGGGTTGGAAAATTTCTGCATTGATATGGAATTCATGCTAAAGAGAAAAGTTGGAATTTATTGGAGGCTCACATGGGGTCTTATTACACCTGTAATTTTAATCATTATCTTTCTCTACTTCATACTAACATTGAAACGATTGGAATATGGCGACCGCAGTTATCCCGATAGCGCTCTAGGTAAAAAAATATGCTCAGATTACATTAAATAATTAATTACAATTAATTAAATTTCAGTTTTTGGATGGCTTATACTTGCCGTAGCCATAATACAGTTGATTATGTGGGCATTGTATTATATGCATAAAAACCGAGACTTAGGATATCCGAAGGTATGTTTGTATTATTATATTATAGTTTTAATTTGCTGTTTGAAGGTTACATTTATTAAAGAGTAGTTGTGGATTACAACATAAATATTAATTAAAATTAACATATAATCTTATAAAAAATTAATTAATATTATAAAACGTACTATTTTGCTAATACATGTATTAATTTGTGTGTTTTTTTAACGATAAAAATAAATAATTAATATTGGGAGAAGTTAACAAATGGAACATAACAAGTGTTCTATATCTTCCAATATGAAAATTTGGTTCCATCAAGAAAGTAGCAGAACAAGTATCGATTTATTTTTAATTATGTAATACAATTAACCTTATTTTAGATGGTTTCGAAAGCGTTCAGTCATGAAAACTGGGGTCCGAAAAACAGTGTAAGATTTGAGGAGTACAAAAAGTTCAAGCAACAGAGACTACAAGAAATTGAGTCGAGGAACAAAACGAAATTCCAGAGGATATGCGACTCTCTTCTAGCTAGATAAGTGATATTATGTAATATTTACAATTAAATTATATATATTTCTTTATTACATGCCACTAAAGTATTGTAGATATACAATTTATAACACGGGTATAATTATTTATACACGTAAACCGATGTATATATCTTAAGCTTTAATAAAATTTGTATTAAATAAAATTTAAAAGAAAATATACTGACTTTTATTAAAGTATTTATTGCCTCTTTACATAATAGTTTTTAGGCATGCATTTATATGAAAAATGAATAATATAATTTATTATGCAGACATTTGTTTAAAATCATACTGAAATTTTCACATTTAAGAACATCCAATTGAATAGCAAAATTATCTTTTGAGGGTATTTGGTGTTAATATTTGAAAAGCATTGTAGCTACTTTATGATACATATACCAGAATTAGTTGAATAATAGTCATTTATTATTAAATTAATTATTAACCTACTAAAGAAGTGAAATAATAATTTAAAATCAATATTTATTATAAAAACTAAAAAAAAACTCATAGAACATAGAACTAAGCTTTTTTAAAAATGGCTAAACACGTTTTGGCAATCATAGGTTTCTCTTTGTAGGGATAATCTTCCAGCTTCTCGGTATTGAAATCTTTAATTTCCTGTGCGGTTTCTTCATCATCTGGCAACCAGTGTTCTGTAGTAAACATTTCACCACATACCTAAATATATACATACATAAAATTAACGACACAAATGTTCAGATTGAAGATCCTATCATACCTCTTTGGCGGTTTCATATTTTTTACGATATAATAAATATATGACAATCATTACGAGCGGTATGGGTAAGACGATAAATATTAGAAGAGAATATGCAGATACTGAAATGTCATTTATCATTTTAAAATATTTTAATTTGCTTAACTCATACTTAAAGCCAATATGGGATACGGTTTGTGGCGGTATTCCGGGGTGTCATTGGCGACGATTGATGATATGCATATAATTATCAATACGATTGGACAGGATATTGCCCACGTATATCGCCAATACCAGCTTACTCTTTTCGTGGTCATGAATTCAATATCCCAGCACCATTTATGAAGACCTAAAAATTTACATTATTAATGACATTTACTGTTTATTATTTTTTATTCTATCGACAAAAGAAGAAAAGAAGGGTACGAGTAAAAAATCATTTTGTAAGTGAACTCTATTCTGTTCATGTACGGTAAAATTCTAATATAGAATGTATTCCTTTCAATCAATTTGGTATATGTTGTAAGTGCATTAAATGAAATAAATTGTGGAACATTTCTATGATAAATATCTTAGGATCTAAAAATATTATTTAACATATAATAATTATTATTTACTGTATTTATGTTTATTTTAATATTATATTATATTTGTCTTTATCATACAGGCTTTTATGGAATAATAACAAAAATTGGCACAAAAAAGTATATACATGTAAAAAATACAAATTTTGTCAGCATGCTGAAGGGCGGAATTCACTTATAAAATAAATAAATACTTGATTTGTAATGACGCATTTTAATTTTTTTAGAATTAGGATCAGATTTTTGAATTAAAGAAAACTGTTTTCAGGCTTGCTGAAACACTTAACTCTATGTGATCAAATCCAGTCATAATTTTGATAACCTCTGTTTTTCGCATTGACGTCGTCATTTTGTTTTATTCAATCACTAGCCTCTTCAAATTTGAGGCATCCTTGGAAATAGGTTACGTCTCTTCTTCGTCTTCACTTACACAATCTTTCCCTATCACTTCCCCTCCTGATAACAGCTAAACTACAAATACTAATGAAGACGTAGTCCGTCTGCCCGGGATATTCACTAATTGCTAATTGGCAGGAAAAACAGATAAAGATGTCTATACCAATCTCTTTGAGAGTCGTTAATTTTGATGACTTTAAGAATCCTACATACTTTTTGGTGATTATATTCAAAAAATTTTATTCGTCCATATGCAATAGCAAGGGAACACCGAAACGACGTATTGACTGTTTGTGAGACTTAAGGAATAGCCTAACAATATCAAATGCATTGCGTAAAAGTAAGCTACTAAAGTTGTGCTGCTGCACAAACTTGCAGACCGCTAATTTTCAGTAGAAATGGTCTTGAAGTTTTAAACAAAGAAGTGTGGAAAATTCATTATAAATCTAACTGTTTTTCTTGACCCCCTAAATTTTTATTTTGAATAATTCGATTTAAATTTTGCATTTTTTTCCATATAGGTTTGAAATTAGATTTTTGCCTTTAATCTCAGGGCTTTTAGGATGAAATAATTCTTCAGATCCTTCTGAATTCGCTCTGTATTCTAGTTACTATTAACTCTTGTTGACCGTACTCAAGTATCTATCGATTTAGGATGTTTGAAATGTTCTGGGCATGATCTTTCAAAGAAAATATCTGCTTTCCTGTGAGTTGCTTTAACTCGGTGTCCAGTATCAAAGTCTAACTCCTGTAGCATTTTCAACTATCTGAATACTAGATTATCAAAGAACAGGAAACATAATTTGTTCTTAATGATGTTTTTGATATCCATTGATTTTTATACTTTAATTAATTCCTAATCATATAATATATCAGTGCTGATATTTTTTTTTGATATGGCCTTAATAAAGTAATTAAGTACCTTAGCTTATCCATTTTTGATTTGTAATAAAACATATACAGTTCTTGCATTACTTGCGTCAGTATCAAAAACTCTCTATCTGATAATGCATAACCTAAAACTGGGGCGATTGTAAGTTTCTTCACTATCTAAAATGACCCCTAATATTTCTTGTTTCATTAAAACCATGGTTTTTTGTTGAGACAAGTTTGCGGTTTAGCAATATTGAAAAACGCAACGTAATTTAAATAATACATGCATTCCTGACGTTAATTTGTTCTA
Organism: Ontholestes murinus; assembly: GCA_963969525.1. Taxonomy (NCBI): domain Eukaryota; kingdom Metazoa; phylum Arthropoda; class Insecta; order Coleoptera; family Staphylinidae; genus Ontholestes; species Ontholestes murinus. The sequence continues at coordinate 50,092,184 of OZ018393.1, read as the reverse complement.
TGCCAATTGTTATTGGTTACTGTTGCAATAATGATAATTGTTTGTAATTGATTTCGCCAAGCAAAACCTCCATTTTGTTAGAAAACTGTCAAAATTTTAGACGTCTACTGTCAATAGTTGTATAAGAGTGTTAACTAAAAAAGCACTAAAAACCTTTCTTCACAATTTTATTTAAATTCACAGATATATATTTCGGACACAAAGTGACCATTATCAATGTTTTGATACGTATTATATTATATTAAGTATTAAAACATTGATAATGGTCACTTTGTGTCCGAAACATATATCTGTGAATTTAAATAAAATTGTGAAGAAAGGTTTTTAGTGCTTTTTCAATTAATCAAGTTTACCTTCACGTAACTCACAAAAATCAAACTAGTATAAGAGTGTGTTTTATACAGCAAGTCAGGCGGCTTCGAAAAATAGAGCGCATAAGCACAAGTGGACAATGGACGCCCAAAAACCGCTACCAACGATGAGATGGTCAACAAGATTCTTGATGTCGCGTTAGCCGATCGCCAATTGAAGCTGAAAAAGATATTAGAGACAACAGGCATCCCAGAAGAACGCGTTGGCCATATTCTACACGAAATTTTGGGAATAAAAAAGCTTTCGGCTCGATGGGTACCGCTCACACTAGACCAAAACAAAAATAGGTGACCGTTTCGGAGGAGTGTCTGGCCAGGATTCAACTCAACCCAAGGTATTTATTCATACGTTTCATAAGACTTTGATTCACCTTTACAGACCGAACCATTTTTTGGAATTCCCAATGTGTGATCCTCATCCACTATTTGCAGAAGGGAAGGACGATCACGGGTCAATACTACAGAGATTTATTAACCCGATTAGATATATAGTATTGAAGAAGAAATGGCCTCTTTTGCCACGCGACTTTTTCCTATTTCAAAACCTGAAAAAAATCGATAAAGAAATAGATTTGTCTCAAATGAGGAAGTCATCGCCGCTATAGATGATTACTTTGCAAACCTCGAAACATCCTACTTTTCCGACGGCTTGAAGAGACTGGAGTACCGTTTGATCTTCGAGGAGACTACATCGAAAAATAAGAATAAAAAACCATATCAATACTGTATTTTTCTTATCGATTCCGAAAACATTCCAGGGCGCCCTCGTATCTGCAGTTTTGTGGCTGCAATCTTCAGAAAAAGAACCAGACCGTATACTTATTTAGTTTGCCGAGGAAGTACCATCTATCTATTTTTCTAACCAGCGCATTCAAGAACGTATACGAATCTGACTTCATTAAATGAAATTTCTGCAAACTTTAGTTAATCTAATCACAAATGTCTTTTTTATGTCAAATTTACTAGATACACGACTATACTAGACTTGCCACTGACATTAGTTTCAGAACTATGCATTACAATCTGATGCTAAATTTAAAGACACTAATAACAGTATGTCAATAAAAAAAATAATTATTAATGAAATAAAGCTTGGTCTTTTATAGTCCTTCATGTTAATTTAGAAATTAATTTTTTACCATAGAAAAAATGTTTCTATTAAGTAGTCATTAAGTGCTGATGAAGTCGCTAACAAAGAAGCTGAGAAGTGATAGTATTCATATTTAGTCAGAAATATTATTTTGGTATAAGAGCCAAAAATTTATACAAATATTGCAGAAGCTAATAAAAACTACAATAGTAATATTATTGATTTGCAAAAGCTAAATAATTCATTTTTGTGGAAAATCTTAACGATTAAAGAAACGGTCGAATCACTTCCAACGGAACCTATTTACAGGCTTTAAATTCAGTTAAATAACTTAAATCTATGGAAAAATTAAATGCAATTTCCGGTGCTCCATCAGGTAAGTGAGTCAGCAAAAAGAAGAAAAGTCCATGTCTAAAGATAAACTTATTGTTTAGATAACTAATGTGACTTAATTATCTCCTCAAGTTCAATGATCCAAAGAATATCCACAAAACATAGGGATGAACGCATAGAAATTTGAAAACCTAATCTATTATTTGAGGAATATTTCACCAAGAAACTCTTTGACTGTATGCTTCAATGTATCAGTCTCTGTGCATTCCAGAAAGGGACTAAATTACGCGATGGGGCGTTGCCACTAACCAATGATATATTGCTACTGGCCACCTGATTTAGCAATTTCCTTGATTTGAAACAGTATCTCACTAAACAGATTTTTCCGAATACGAGAACACGTGCATTTTGTTGACATTTCCACTCCTCCAGTGGACGTTCATATAGATTTTAGAAAATCACTTCTATTCGACTCCCTACGTGAAGAAGCCTCTTTCTCTCTGACTCAGTACAGATTTATTTGTTGATAAAAAAATGATTTCCTTCATAAGTAGTCTAAATGTTAAGATTTATGTCAAGAATAACCCAGCAAAATGTGAAATAAAACTTGTGTGGACGAAGTGGATACTGTTTTATGACTTTATTATCTATCAACGTTTGTCTATCAATATGACACCTAGGTATTCGGAGGTTCTTGGGGCTGCTTTAGTGATAGTTTCGACATAGTTTATACTTCAACAACTACTTTAGCAACTATAATTTGTTATACCACTTGCGGGATAGATACATCTACGGTTCATATACAGTAAGAGTGTACGGATTCAAGGCACCACCTTTCTCTACGATTAATTAACTTCTCACTTAATCCGTGGTAATTTTTTTTTATGTTATACCACTAGTTTCGACCGTTGGTCATTCTCAAGGAGATCTCCTCGAAACTAATCGGAGAAATATAGAAATAGTGAAACATAAGCAAGTGCTTAATATATCCTTTTATTACTACCTTTCTTCTCGGACAGGATAGTAAAAAGATTATCTGAAGAAGTAATCGGCAATGATCTAATAATGATAGTCAAATGATATCATAATACGGCATTTGTCAACGGTAAGAAGAGACGAAAGAAAGTAGCTCGGCCAAATATCTCAATGAAAAGCGTTGAGAATAAATTTCACCGTACGTTTATCAGATCAAAAAATTGATCTTGCGAATATTCGACAAAGTAATTCATTCGCCAATGATTGAATCCAGATACATTGGTCATTTAAGCAGTAAAATGTCTCCTTCTACATCACTACTATCAACATTAACTCGCAAACATGTTCTTTGTTCTCAAGGTTTGATCAATAAATGGTGTCTAATTTCATCTGATGGGCCATTTTCCTTCGTTACGCAGAAAGAATTTCGCACCGAGGTGCAAAAATTCTTGTTGTAAGGATCATTCTTTGTTTCAGTGCATCAAATGTAACAGAGGTGAATGTCTGTTTATATACAACTAAGGATTGTTTTTCAATTATCATCCCAAAAATGGTTAGTAGTATGATTGCTTTTTCGAATAAAATGCCATTTATTTCTATTTAGTTCAATAAATCAATCACATGCTTCGGTGTACAAATGGGCACAGTTAAAAAAAATTGGTGCCAAAAATTTAAAAATAATTCAATCTATAACATACATATTTTCAGAAATTTCGCTTGAAGGAAAAAAGTCGTGGCTGAAAGGGCTTAATATTTTAAGGATTTTAAAAACCATCTTCGTATTTTCTTCAAGTCATTGCAACTTCGTTCCTTTTTACGGAAATTGTTTCATTCGATAACAATAACTTTTAAACAGTAACAAAAATTATTCACAATATTATAACCATTTACACATGTCAAAATTAAATAGTAGTAATAATTGGTAATCTTAGAAGATTGATTGCCTAGCAAAAAATGTACCTAGATTCAAGAAGTATAACCCTGGAGAGCTAGTACTTCAAAAAAAACAAATCTTGAAAACAAGTTCATGAACTTATTGTTTAATTAATAAATGTATCCTCTCAAGTTCGATGACACAAAAGATAGGTATTAACACATAGAAATTGAAAAGCTCAATATATTTTCTGATAAATATTTCAACAGAATGACTCTTTGACTGTGTGGTTGAATGTATCAACGTCTATTCATTCCAAAAAGGGAACAAATTAAGTGCTGCAAGAATTTACGAAATTATGACTTTTGTTAGATGATAGGGCGTTGCTACTACCGTATGATACATACAGCATTTCGAATACGAATGCACGTGAAATTTGTTGACATTCATCTAGCGGGCAACGATAGAATTTAGAAAATAAGACCCCTATTAAATACCCTAGTTAAAACGCCTTTCTATCCAGTTCCGTACAAATTTATGTGTTAACAAACAGTTGATCCCTTCCATAGGTAGTCTAAATGTGAAGAAGTATATCAAGAATAAGCTAATAAAAGGTGGAATAAAACGTTTGCATTGTGTGGACGAAATAGACACTGTTATAGTTGTCCCAAAGATATAAGGCGTTTATGGCCTTTCACAGTTTGACTGCCTTAATGAGTTTAGGGTCATCATATCGTAAAACCGAACCAATAAATATTCTCGTGCTGGTCAGGACCGCATTGTATAATTTTCTCTATACAGAAAATATTTTCAATGCGAAGGAACGCGAATTAAGAGTTATAACGGTCCCTTAATAAAAAAATTCCAAAACCGGGCCTGGGACAGCGTTAGGAGGCGACTCTTAATTCGCGTTCCTTCGCATTGAAAATATTTTCGTTTACATAATCTCTAGTAACTGCTTCTTTGTATAGGATTCTTCAAAAAAGAAATCATTTGCATGCAGAAATAAGCCTTTGCAACACACCTATTGCGGGCTGGGGATAAGAGTTTGCGGTCGGTCCTTCATAAAAATTAGTATAGGTTAAATACCGTAAAAGGTCATAAACGCCTTATATCTTTGAGACAACTATATGACTCAATTATTTGTCAAGGTTTGACACCTGGCTATTCGAAGATTTAGAGACTGATGGAGTGATAATTTTGACATCCCTTCAACGCATTTCTGAACCGAATTTTTATTTATATTTTGACAACTATTTTAGAAACGACAATTTGTTGAAATACTTGAGGGATACATGTATTCAGGCTTAATACACAGCGAGAATTAACCAATTCAAGGCCAAACTAATCTGGAACTGACTGTCTTAAATTATGTGTCCTGGCCTGATTTGATCTGATCCGCATTGTCCGCTTGCAGTTGGTTTTATAAGATCACACTGCTGACTTTACTGTTTCATCGGACAGGTACAGTAACATCTTATCTCTTAGTTGGAAGTTTGCAGCAGAACATGGTGAGCTGAATTTTTATTTCAGTAAAAATTAAATCAAATGGTTTAGGTTATAATGGCTAATATTGTTATAAGGCCAAGGGTGGATACACAAATCTTGGTTCCTAAGTTTTTATGGTGTCTAGATCTCGTAGTAAATTTGTTTGTATTTGGTTCAGCTTAATGTCTTCGCTTTTTCAGTATTGAAAGTCTCGTGTCGAGGTTTACAGAATCATGGGGTGTATTGGGAGTTCCCTGTTGGGGATGTATGTCAGACGTGTCTTTATTATTTCTTGATTCCAGGTGATGGTGCAATTGCTCTGAGATGGATCAGTGTAAGTTAGCATATTTCTTCTTTTTCGTCACAGATGGTGATCAGTCTCTTCTGCTTTGGAGATAGCTGAGGGAGTCATTACTTGATTCTTGACACAGGATTTTCCGTTCGTTAATTGATTTTTACAATAGGTTCATCGAAATGTACCTTTTATTATTGTTTGCAGGTGAAGGATTATGATCCTTAGAATTTTTGGGTAGCCAACAGTAAATTGGGGAATTGGATAGAGGTGGTAAAATTGGTAGGTAGGTAATTCACAGAGAGGGATCTCAATTAGGAAATTTATAATATTTCATTTGCGGTAGGCCTTAATAGTTACAATTTTTGACATTTCGTAGATGTTCTTGTTTTTAATTGGTAGTGGCAAATTTACAATTACATTGTGTTCAATATTTTGAAGTTCCTTTAGTTGGATTTCGTTAGCCAACAAGGTAGGGTGATGTGTTTTAAGTATAACAAAAGTTTTTGCCGTCATTATTTTTCCCAAAAGCATGTTGATTGTGGTTTTACTATTAGTTAGCTGCACTGTCATCATTCCAAGGTTTAGCCTATGGTCGATGCCAATTGCCACTATGCTTCGATTTCGAATAGACTGCCCTAATTATAATATTCTTGATTTTATCCTTAGTTGCCTCTTTTTAACATTGTTAATATTTTTTTTCTAATCGTTTATTCCATGGAAACTTGTATTTGTTCCTTTTGTGTTTCTATCAATTTTTCTCGAAAAGCACTGTGAGGGCTTTATCATAATGTTCAGCATCTTGATCCAAATTTCCCGTAATTGCCCTTATTATGTTTTTTGCTTGCCTCCAGTTATCATTCGTTAACTCTTCACTCGTCTTTAAAGATGATAGTATCCCAGTTAGTTCCCTTTTGTAGTTGGCTCCTTTTTGTGACTTCTATTATTTTATAGATATCTGTTATTCATGTGCTTTATTTTCGTAAATAATGGTTGTACGTGATATTGGGTTGCAACAGCACATGAGGATATTTTGTTTTTAACTGTTTCTAGATAGAATGGAAATAGTACTTCTTTGATGGGTGTTAGCTTTACTTCTGCTGTTGTCCAGTGGTGATGATGTAGGGTCCGAAAAAGGGTTTCATCATTTTATTACTCTTCGTGGTATTTTTGACAAAAAATGAAATCCTCCGATTTTCCATTCTATTCTGTGGGTATTATGACTTTGTTTTTCTTGCGATACCATTCCTTGCTTACTTGATCGTACAGTAATTTCATTCGTCATTCGCTCCCTATGTTTGCTTGTTGGTTTTGGTACGCAATTTTGTCATAAAATAAATCCATTTCTTTTCTGGGTATGCTTTAACAGTAATTATATCGGTGTAAAGCCTAAACCTTTTGAAATGATGTTGTTGTAGAATATGATATTTCTGTCTTTATCAAGCATCTCATGTATTCTAATTTTACCTTGTGATTCTGGATTTTCGGTGTTAATTAATTTGTTATTGAAGTGTGTACTTTGGTCGAAATTAATTTCTTCTGTAATTCCAAAACTTTTGAAATATTATACTAGAGCTTCAACTATTTCGCTCGGATTTTTGTTGTTTATTTTGATTCCTTGTCCCGTTCATCAAAATTACTATAAAAGTTAAGTATTTTCTCTTTAAAATTAACAATACATCAGCGTTGACTTTTTCAAATGGTATTTGGTGTATTGGTGATTGGTTGTAATGGTATTTCCCGGTGTCTTTACTTTGCTAATTTGGGGTCGCATCCAATTCTTTATTGATTTTCTCTTTTTTTTCCACAAGTATAGTTGTTGCAGGTGTTTCAGAGTTTCTTCTTTTCCTCTATAATTATGTGGTATTTCATCATTATATAGGTTTGTTGGTCTTGATCTTTTATTCGTTTCCACGTTTTAAGCATCTTATTATCTTAGGTCCTTTATCATAAAATTTTTCAGTAAAAACTTTACAACATATTTCATATAATGACTCTTCGTTAGTATATAAATAAGCGTTTTCATTGCTGGCCATGTATTTTTTGAAAATATCGAAAAAAAAAATACGTTCAATCTGGGAATTTAGAATTCGAATATATCACGTTTATTCTTCTTTTGATGGGAAACTTCTAGCTTGTTATTAATTCCAGTTCGTAATATGAATTGTCTTCATGTTTAATAGTTGCGTTATTATGAATGGTGTTATCTTGTGGGTCTTTATTTTTGGCTACATGTTTATCTGCAGTCTTTATTTAGGTTGTTTAACAATTGATGGTGTCAGTTCATCATCTACTGGGTGAGGCAGAGGAACTTGCTGATTCGCCAATGAGCGAGACATGATCAGAAAGAGGTAGGAAGAGCCTCATTCGAAAAAGGGGATCTTGAAGTTTTGTCACCGCTCAAGCCAGTTGTCGTCATGCGTTGAACAAAGGAGGAGCGTGCGTTCGCCGTCGAGACCTACTTTTCCAAAGGTCGTTCGGTGGTCGCCACCCAACGTGCTTTCAGAACTCGCTTCAATATTTACCCCGCGGCTATAACGTCAATTTTAATTAGAGTCTTGATAAAGCATAGGCGTTATAGTTTAATTTGACTTCCTTATGTTTTATTTCTATGCCATACTCTTCGAGTTTCATTTTCCATCTCATCAAAAAGATGTTAGATTATTTTACAGACCAAATCAGACCAGTTTTTATATGAATTGTCCAAATTGTTTTTCAGCATAAACAATTGCTAATAATCCTTTCTCAGTGGCGCATTTACGTTCGGAGTCAGAGAGTGTAGAGATTGGTTTATCATATCTCATAGAACTTTAGGATAATCCGTAAAGAGTTGACGCTCACCGTTAACAGTGCACGAATTTAGAATACCTCCCACTATACTACCGACTGCGCCAGTTAAACGTTTGTTCAACTCAGATTGTTTTTTTTTAAGGTTACCGATATGATATTTTACATTAACCTGAACAGTAATTCGGAACTTAACCGACGGTACTGACTGTCTGGAACGATGTGTCCTGGCCTGAATTGATACGGTAACACTATATATTAATTAGACGAGCCCAGGAAAAGGCACTAACCATAAAAATCAGGGATCAGGAATTGAAAAAGGTATTATTTAACAAATATTTTACACAAGAACTTTTTGATTGTATGCTTTGAATCGAAAGATTCAATATCGACTTCTATTCATTTCAGAAAGGGACTAAATTACGTGCTATTGCAATTCACAAAATGATGACTTTAGTTAGAATATATACTATGAGAGGGGGTAGCCACTATCCAATGATTCTTTGCTACTGGCCACCTGGTTTAGCAATTCCCACGACCACATGTGCATTATGTTCACACTTCCATTCCTCCAACGGGCAACGATGGATGTTAGAAAATCAGACCTCTATTCTATATCTACAGATTTATGTTTTGATTAACATATAATCCTCTTCAAATGTAGTCTCAATATGAAAAAATATCAAAAATAAGCCAACGAAATGCGAAACTTATGCTTCGCATCAACAAAGTGAACACTGTTATCACTACAATATTTATCAAGATTTCTAAACTTGACACGCCCAGAATAGATATCTACGTTCGATATACAACTAGAGTGGACTAATTTAAGGCCCCATCATCCTCTTCGGACATTTTAATGAAGAATAAAGCCAGGATATAAAATAATCATACCCAAATGGTGTGATATCTGTCATGCTGACATTAACAGCCAGAAAATTCTCTCCAAAAAAGGGGAAAATGCATTAAACAAAAGTAACTATTGAAGATTCCAGATGTCGAAGAGGATACTAGCTCCCTCAACATCATGGTAAAGAATGAGTTTGAGTGGAAGACCATATTAAGTTGTGAACTCCGCCTGTGCTCCTTTTGGCCAAAATTTATTGTATGTTTTTATTTTTATTAATGTGTTTATTTTGTATTATTTAAGAAAGGAGACCAAAGGAAAATAAATAAATAAATATTTGCCTATTTATTTTGTAAGTATTAGGATTTATCTCTGCCAGAAATTATTCGGGACACAATGGGAGGCTTTTAAAAACTCGAGTTTTTATAACCCTTTACCATGTGTTTATTAGATCTAAAAAATTGACCTTATATAATACAAACAACGACCTGAGACATTGGAAATTGCAACAATGGATGTTTTTGACCTATTGAGATTTAGAGCCTATATTACGAAGAGTCTTATTCTCCTTCCCCATTGCTACAATCGACAATAACTCATCAAAATGCTCTTTTTATAGCATTCAGATTTCCATAACATCTAGGTTGGATTAATATATGATGTCCAATTTTTTTATCAAATCAGCTAGATTCCTTTGTTTGACAAGAAGAATTTCGGACCGAGAAATGAAATTCCTAACAGTAAGGGCCAATCTCGGCTTTAGTGCATCAAATGTAATATTCACCTTTGTTTACATATATTTGAAAAATATGGCAGTTTTCTTAATTTTTATACCAGAAATAGTAAGTATGATTGTTTTTCTTTTAAATAAAATGCCAAATTTAACATTGAATTCGTTTTTAATCATTTGGATACGTGCACACTTCGGTGCACAAAAGTACTATTAAAACAAAACAAAATATTTGTGCTAAAAAATCAAAAATAATTCAATCTATAACTATGCTAATTTTCAGAATTTTTGCTTACTATTCTAAGCAATTTTTTAAACGATCTTCGTTGTTTCTTTGAGTTGTTGCAACTTCGTGTCCTTAAAACATAAATTTTGCATTTGATCACATTTAAACAGTAACAAAAATTATCCACAATATTGATAATACATATTTACACATCTTTAAATTGATTACTAGTAGTAAGTGGTTATCGTAATAAAAAAAACTTACTTTCGTAGTTACGTTATACGGAGCGTTAGTATGGCATAAGTTTAATAACTCAATGATCTAATCTATTTCTAAGATAAGATTTTTTAAAATTTGAATTCTAAATTCTAGTTTTATCATAAATTTGAAAGAAGTAATTATGTAGGTAATTATTATAAAAATTACGCTATAATTTGTTTATAAACTTCTTTGATCAATACAGACGTTTCTCTTTTAAAAGTTATTGGAGATACTGTGCAAACATAAGTTTTCTTCTCATGGTAGTTTTAGCCCAATTGATATATATGTATATTAATTTTTTATGAGTCATTTTACCGGATTTAATATTTTATGTATTCGTTTATGATTTATTTACTATTCAATATATATTATTGATATAAGAAGTGTTAACTTACCATAAAAGTATACTATTAAAATCACTTGCAAAAATGCTAAAATCGTTGCATTATACACATTTCCGAAAAGGTCGACCAGTGTTACAATTCCGAAACCTCCCTACAAATAAGAAAGAAAGTTATTTATTTACCAGTCTTCTTATTGGAAATGTTTTTATACAGGTGTCGTGTAGACTATACCAGATAAGAATCCATATAACGAAACTATCAATGAAGATTGCCAAACTTTTATGTTGGACACTTCGAGTAGATTCGTGGTTACAACTTGCATATATGCACACAGGGATCCTAAGCCCAGAGTGATCAACATGATAAAGAATATAATAGAAAATATCTAAAATATAAGGAAAGATTAATCAAATATCGTTATACGACTTAATCAAAATCTATATACTCTGGTTAATATAAATGGGATATAGTCTAACTTAAAAATACTTACATATGGGACGAAATGAAACGTTGATATGGCATCGGGGTAGCATACGAAGCCCAAAGATAATGTATCACCTTCATAAACATGGTCTATTGGTAATTTCAACCTATTTGCTAAATGTCCTATGCCTGCAAATACTGTCAGGCTGCAAAGAAGGCTGGTTAACGTATCTACTATTGTAACAACTATCGAAATCCTGGAAAAGATTATATATTTATAGCAATAAATTGTATCCTTAATATGAGAATTACTTTACATATTCAAATCACTGTGAACGTCACTATAAGAAGCGTACATAGATATAGTCCCGGTACCTATGTTCAATGAAAAGAAGCATTGGGTAACTGCATTTAACCACGACTGCAAAAAATGTTTAAAAAATTTTAAGGGTTACCTCGTATATAATAATATAAATAATTTACAGAATATTGCTAGGGTAGTTTTATTAATATATTGTAATACTAATAGATAACATCTTCAGCTAATTCATATTTTAAAAAAAATGGTGTTATTGGTTAATATTCTTCTATAACCTTCGAAAAATATATTGTTAAAGATTGTACACACGATTAAAATAATGATATAATTTATAAAGATGAATTAATTAATAAAGATTAATAATAATAATTGTTATTATAAAAAACATATAACATTTTTCAAAATATTAAATATATTTACGAAACATAGGTAGGCCTTATAATTTAAAAGTAAGTGTTCAGTCGTAAATTAGATAACTGCTTTACATTTTGTGGCGGTATCTAGCGTTAAAATATTGCACTTGCAGCACCACCGAAATCTGCGGAAGGAGTAGTCGTTCGGGTGACATTGAGTACGCGCCACTAATTACCGCTGCTAAAAGTTAAATTTGTTGTTTGTTTTTAATATGTGCGAATAAATAAACTTAAAATTAAAAATACTTATAATTTAAATTACAAGTCTTTCGTAATAATTAATTTATCATTAAAAATGGGTATACTTAATGATACAAATGTTGTTATTAAAACTACCAAAGGGAGAATGTTCGATTGGAAAAAGTTGCTAAGCAAGTTGAATAAGATTTAACAAACTTGAAGTGAACTCTTATCAGAGTACTTTATCAAAACTTAGTACCTATTATTTTTAGTAAAAGAAGCCGTTCATTGGAGAATAGATGGTAAAGAGGTAAAAACGTGGAAACAAATTTATTAGTTATTGATTCGATTGCACATTCTCCATTCAAAGATAAAAATGTTCTTCATCATATGGTCTTACATAGCAGATCCAGAATATTTCGATTAGAAATCAATTGACATTTTATTGGGTGCTCAGTGTTATGCCTTAGTTGAGTTTGTTTACAAATTTTTGAAGTTATGTTTATTTCATTTACCTGGGTTTGGTTTTTAGAGGTGTTTTACGAATAACTCCTTGTCAAGAAGAAATTTAAACCAAAGTGTTCGAGGATTTTGAGACGGTGCCTGGCCTCAGAAAATTCACGTCCATTCCCCAAGTTATAATTATAAACTCGATAATATTTTATATTTAGTTTATATTGTATAGCACTCCTCTCCGCGCAATTTCTCGTTGAATTCATAAAGCCAACTATGTACTCTATTTGAGTGACGAAAAATTAAAAAATAAACAACAATCAATGTTGCTATCTGTTTTTATACAAATAAATTCTTTTTGATAAGCAAGCTGATTGGGCATCTTTTTGTGGAGAATGTTATTGCTCAATATATAACAGGTTATGTAATGGTTCAGGGTATGACCTTTGTATGTTGATAATTTTGTCTCAATTAACATTCCTGAGACTCTTTTTGAAAAAAGTGACTTGCGATAAACGAGATGATATTTAGGAGCTCACAGAAGTTAGAAAACCTACATTTTCACCTTGATGTTGTAGCAACATAGCAACAGAAGGAAAGAAAGCACTGATTTGCTCAAGATCTTCTAAATAGTCCTCATAGTGAAAAACTTTAAGAATCAGTAAAGAAACTTTGGTCTTGGGTAATATCTATCAGCGATGAACCTAAGTGTCCTATTTTATTTCATATTGATCCAAGGAGGCTGGTTAACAACTTATTGAAGATTTTTGGTACATAATTGTTGAAAAAAATGTTATTTTGGGTGTGTTTTGCGGGTTAATTGGCATCGGAATTGGAATAGTCTTTCACAATCAGAATGTCTATAAATTCATGCATGCTGTGCAGTTCATTAGCTATATTGGTATTGAGGGAGATAATGATAATGCCATAGGACCAATTAAATGTGGAAAAATAAGATTGTTGTTAATGTAAAATTATAAAAATTATAGATCCAGATATTTTCAGAGGATATAGAGGCTCAGGCAAATAGTTGCTCCTTATTGTCAATTTTCCAAACGTGATGCACCAATAACACTCGGTAGATATTGTTGTGGTGTCGTCACGGTAATTGGACAGAATGTAATTGGTTGCCGCCCAGTCGTATGTGTTCTCCTTCAAATTTTAAATATGTGGGAAGCCTACTTAACCACTTACTGTTACAAGAGGGCTGCTGCAGTCGCAGATGCTCTCGGAGTCAGAGTCATACTGTTATTAACAGATCCAAAAATTAAAGCGGTATGCCTCAATTGTAATTTCAGGATCAATGTGGCCTTTAAGTGTGGTGAATACAATTCAGGGATATTGCTTAATTGGAAGCATCAAAACAGATCAAAGGGAGATTCTCTTTGTACGTTCGGCGAAGAACGGCATCGATAGTATATTATAAAAGTTTTTAAAGTCAATCTGAGCTGATTTTGGAAGATAAACTCTGTGAGAAATGGTATACTACCACTACTAGGGTTCATCGAGAAAAGACATTGTGGAAACACCCAAATTTGATGTCGTTGTATAGAGAATTAAGGATGATTATTAGAAACAGGGATACATGGTTATTGCTATTGATAAGCCAAAGGGATTCGAAAGAATATTTAATGTTCCATATCACCCCATTCACTGGGATAAGGGGGACGTTTTAAAAATTTCGTGTGGTGTCGTTGAACCAGTCATTGTTGAAAGGAGCGAAATTACAGCTAAATATTGTTCATATAATTCTTCAGTTACGTCTTTGTGAAGTTGTTCTTATCACTGAGATTTGTCAGATGTACCGTAACATAAAGGTTACACAGGAGTATCCTGACTTCCAGATAATATTGTGGCGAAGCTCATAAGAGAAAGAACTTCAGGAGTACCAGCTCACGACCGTGACTAATTGAATAAAGTCATCAACCTTTTTGGTAATAAGGACCTTACATCAATGATGAAGGTGCTGTATTTCCATTCGCATCGAAAGTTCTGCTGTCACCATTTATATGGATTATTACTCCAAAAACAGTTAAATAATTGTTATCTTGTAGAGGTTTCGAATTCAGGAAGTGAATGAGCAATAAGCAGGCGGTACTTTAAGTCACTCTGTTAGAGTATCGTGCCATTAATCGAGATATATTTTAGGCGAGTTGGGTTTTCCTATAAAGTTCATTTGGAAGACGAAATTATTATTAAACTAAGTATCTAGTCCTATGATATTTCTTGAAAAATGTTTATTATAGCATATATAAGCAAATGGCGCAAGGAACTTCCATCGTTGGCAGATATACTATTACCTAGGTGTTTACATATTAATCTGATATTAATTAGATTTACAGAAAGCTCAGAACGTGGATTCGCGCGTCTATGTAGGATTGTTTAATCAGATCGAGAAGTTATCACTAGACTACTGCTGGCAAAGTCCAAAGTGGCATAATTAAAACGAGTGACACTACCAAGGTTGGAATTATGTGGTTTGTTTCTAGTTTGATTCGTCATGATGTGGAATTGTTAGAGAAAGAATATTCAATTTTTATAGTCGAGGTTTGGACAGATTTTATGGTTGCATTAAAATGAGCTCAATCATTGCCTTATTTCTGGACAAAGTATGCGGCAAATCGAGTCGTTAGATAAGATATGTGCCCGTGTTGTCAAATCTAACAGATTGCGCTTCGCGAGGTTTGAAACCATTGGAATTATATTCATTTCAAAATTAGTTTAATGGGTTAAATTGGTTGGCTTTGAAATCACAGGCAATCTTAAGGCTCGAGTATCCACCTTCAAGGTTCAATTAGGTGGTGTAACTTAAAACTAAACAGAGCTTAGAATAAGTTAACTTAAAACCTTTATTGACGATTTCTACATTATTTTATTTTTGATTAATTTCAAATTTACTTAACAATATCTGTTCTAGTCAGTTCAAGGCCTTGGTAAGATCTGTATAAGCAACATCAACTTAATAAGTATTCTACTAATTACCTCAGACATATATTAAGATAAATAACATAAATTAGTATACGTTAATCATCTACTAAACGAGTCAAGTTGATAATTAAATCAATTTAAAGGAACAATTTGATAAATATGTTCATTTGAAATAGTTTTGAAAATTTTGAAAGAATGGCTACAGGTTGGTAATTTTCGATTTTCAACTTATTCTTAGATTTATTACTACTTGTTTACATAAATAGGAAATTTACTAGTTTTAAAAATCAAAGTAAATGTTAAAGGGTTATGCAGATAATCTGTACAGTCCCTTGAAATGAATGCTAGAATCTCATCTAGTCCTGTTATGAGTTTTGGTAAGAGATATCTAACTTGCTATGCATCTAATTATAGATCTCTAAAATGAGGTTGTGATGGAGTATATATCTTATATTTAGTAGACGAGTCTTCTTATTCTTTTCATTTATAGCAAACCAGAAAAATTCTATGGAACTGCATTTAAACCAATCTATCAATGTTCCTTTTTAGCTTTATTTTACCATGCATGATCACTCTGAGCATTTCATATCTCTTTCCTCTCTTAACATGTCCTAAATATTGCAGATTGCTTCTCTTTACGCTTAAAGAAACGTTAAATCGCTTGGAATCCGCATAGACGTGCGTTTAGAGCTGATGTATATCCATAAATTATTGGGGTTCTTCTTAACTTCATTTTACCTGTCATAGTTAAATTGGAGCGGAGGTATAAAAGTTCACAGAATCATCGTAGTTTTATATATTTAGGCTTATACACCTCCAATACATATTTTCATCAAAGGAACCCTATTTACATGCCGAGCCAGCATCGACACATTCACAAACAAAAACCAATTTATAGTAATCATATTATTTTATAAAAGTTAGTTTTTCCAAAATAAATAAATAAATAAATAAATGGCCTCTTTAACAAAGGGATGGTGATTTCTCTCAGTGTTACTAGAAATAACAAAGTCTAAAATGTTTTATATTATTTTATTTAGTACATTAATGTGTTGGATGTTGCAGTTAGAAAAGAAAAACATTAACTGCTTGTAAAAATCTAGACTAAATTCTTGCATATGTTGTAACCACCAATGTTGCTATGTGTAACATTTAATATGTCAATACAATTAAAATATATAGTATAATCAGAACCACTTGTCATTGCTTTTGCGGAAACTCTAACAAATATTATATGATAAAAATGTTTGTGTTTCTAAATGAATAGCGGGGCTTTAACGCTTTGTAACAATTATTATGTAAAGCTTAAAATAATAATTAATACATTAAATGAAAAAACAACTCATGCAGTTGTATATACAAGCTTATATGTGTTCAATGTAAGCTACTTTCGTCACACGGCACATTTCAAGTTAATAGGCCAGTTATTCCCAAACTTTGTGGTAGACTCTTTTATTTGGTCAAGTTGCTCTTTCATTTTATGTATTAATTATGATTTTATATTTTACGAAATACGTAGAAAGCGTTAAAATCGATATTCATTTAGAAACACTAGGTATTGTAATAGCTGACTATGGTAGAAAATAAAAAAAAATAGTGGTCATATCATAGTGATCAAATCTTAATAGTACTCATTCACATACAGAATTAGTTTGCGTAATAAAAGATTACTGAAAAGTTTTGTCCGATTCTGTATCTTTCAAGCAAATAACTTTTAGAAACTGATGTCGACACAATATAGATCATCCACCTATTGAAATGATAATTTTAAATTATATCAAACATTAAATTTCTACTTTGTAATAAAGATTAATTCTTATTCTCCTACTTTATATGTAGTTACCAAACTATGACTCCTACAAAGTTGGTAAAATGTATGTGATAAATTAATATTATAAATACTTTGTATAGAAACTGTAACTAATAAATAAATACATAAATAAATTCTACTTACCGATGGTAATAATATTTTAGACCATGTAGGTGTCAATAGGAAAAGAATGCCATCCCATGCCCCAGGCATCGTGCAGGTGTTAATAAGAAGAGCAAAAAGTACTACGTATGGAAAAATTGCCAAAAAGTAAGCCACCTTTCCATAACTTTTAATTTCTATCGTCACATTAATAAAGGATAGTATCCAAATCGCAGCCAATGATAAACACAACTTCCAGTTAGGTAGTCCAATTCCATTATCGATTGAATCCAGCGTGTAGAGTACTTCCTTGCTTTAATATAACATCGTTACATTTTTTGAAAATAATGCGGTTTGATTACTTACTCTAAATAAAACTGCGCGCTACTTTTTGCCACAGAGCTCTTGTTTGGATCTGCTTTGCTGGTTCTCTCCACACACCCATCACCCCATTCCGACCGGCACTTCCCCCAAGGCAAGTCTAACGTAAAACTCATCACCATGTAATAGGTAGCCACGGCCAATATAAATGCGTAATAACTAACTATCGACATAGTACATAGGGTTTGTGTTATTCCAATTCCTATTTCACAGACATAATAATATAAAGGTAACAAAGAGTACAAAATTTTATGCTTGCAAAATTAAATTGTTAATAATATAAATGCTATAAATGTAATATCTTTCATGATTTAATCATGATGATGGTTGCAACCGATAAACTTGAAAATGATCTTCAAGAGGCGAAACTTAAGTCGTGTTCTTGTAATATATTAATATAAATTACAATAAATTTTAGTGGTAAAAAACAACAAAAGTATTTTAAGTGTTTATTTTATGATTTAGCACTTGTCCCTTCCGTCATGTTTTTTTTAATATATTTATGCTTGTGTACATCGAGAGTACTACTTTAGAGGATCGACCCCGTCAATCTAAATTGACATTAATTATATCCCAATGGCAAAGGGCTCGGGAATACTGACCCGGACTAACATTCATTATTCAGTTCGGCTGCAATCGTATATTCTTATCCCCAGTATTTAAAATATATTTTGTTGAAACAACATAATAATATAGATTTGTAGTAGTAGTCTTGTAATTATTACGTTTGTTTTTGTAAATTAAATTTTTAAAATATAGACTATTCTTACCTAACCATCCAGGTGCCAACTTTGAATACATATAAATAGACGCTCGGCCGCAATACTGTCCCATAGCCATATCTAAATGAAACATGGGCCTGCCCAACAATGCGATGACAACAAAATAAGGTATGAGAAAAGCTCCGCCGCCATTTTCATAGCAAATTGACGGAAATCTCCAAAAATTTCCAAGTCCCACGGCCATGGCTATGCAAGACATGATATGATCGACCTTGCTGCTCCATTGCGGTTTCTGATATTGACTGGTTGTTGATACTATCGATCCTGGCATTATATGCAAATATTAATCTGACAGAATATAATACAAACTTCAGGAAGTTGGCACTAACTAGATTAATAACTATTCGACGTCAAAAATGTTTTAAATACGAACGCGTTTTTTTTTTCGATATCACGTTTTGTAGTTTTAGGTACTCGAATTTCAATCATAACATATAATATATTATATAATTATATATATATATATATATATATATATATATATATATATATATAATTCATTTTTCTTATTTGATTGTAAATTCCTAAGATTTCTTGTTTTTGTTTATTAACATACTTTTCAACTTTTACATATATTTTGTGTCACTTTTATCAGTTTTTTTATCGATTTATATTTCCTTTGCAATTTCTACTTTCTACTTATTTGGCATCTTTTCTTTTTTCAATACTCTGGTTAGTTGTAATCATACTTTTTTGTTATTTTGATTGCGGTTGTTTCTTCAACACTTTCAGTCTTTTTATTGCCCCATTTACTTATTGTTGTAATATTTTCCCTATGTGAATCCGATGCCTTCTATTATTGTGTCTTCTGTTTATTCATTTGGCTCATAGTCTCCATTCAGTACTTTTTAGAAGTATATCTTCCATCTTTTCATTGTTTGTTTTTAGAAGCCTTCCTGATTTATCGATTATTCTTATTTGTGACATTTTTTATGTTATTGAATGTCTTAGAGAATATTTTCTTCTATCTTGTTTCCAAATTCTATCAATGTTTCTTGATTTTCACCCAGTATCTTTACTTTAATCCTCTTTTATTCTGTTTTCTCTTGCTGAGGTATTTGTACTATTTTCGTTTCTTGATTTTGATTTGCTCCTTTATTTTTATTATCCATCGTGCTGTTGATAGTCGACTTTGCTTTGTTTGTTTGTCCCACATACACGTTTTGCGGTCTTAATTTTTACTTCTATTAGTTCGTTAGCAGCTTGAAATGAGGATAGGTATTTGGATCCGGCATAATCTTTCCGAAGCAAACAAATCTAATTGGCAGCACATGAAACTTATTGCTTCGGCGGCATAACACAAGAGCATTTAATTGTTTATTGTTTATTGTTTATTGTAATGCTTTGGATTACCTGTTAACAAAATACATAATAATAATATACACATAAATAAAAAAATACACTAAATTTTGAGCACAGGAATCACAGGCGGACTTCATTCTTCGGAATGATCTTCCAGTCAAACCCATATAGAATGTTTCCATTTATTGGAATTCTGGAGAATTTCTTCTACTTTTATCTACAACTGTAGATATTTATTTTATTTTATATTCGATGTATTAAGCATTCTTGAATAATTCTTTACAAAAGCAATTTTTGATTGATATCTGGAAATGCAAAATGGGTGCTTTATGATATTCCAAAACCCAAATGGGTAGTAGCTCTCTTCTGGTTTACATCCAAAAAAGGTGCTTTTGTGTGTTAGGTGAAGAATTGAATGGGTTGTTCATTTTGAAGCGCTTAAACCTAGATAAACCGTGAATGCAGATCTTTACTTTGATTAATTGGATCAAGTAACCTTTATTTAAAAAGTAGCCATGTATTGTCAAAAGAAAAAGCATTATTCACCGAATTAAAGTGAGTTATTATCACGGCTGTCATACACGCCCGAAATTGCGCCATCAGATTTCCATTTTTTTTAATCACTACAATATTCTCCATGTGGAAAAAATGAATATTTGAATGATGTCCAAAATCTCCAATCTCTGAAGATATTTTACACAAAAAGCAATGGATTTTTATGACAAAAGGTTGATGATAGCTATGTTATGTTATATTAAGTTATGGGTTCGGTGGATCATATGGCCACTGAGCCTTCCGAAATTACTTCGACCTAAGGGATCTTTTGTAATTATCCCTTATAGTTTGAAAGTTAATGTGTACCAATTCATCGGGCTTTAGAAAGGCCGATGACAGATAATTTCCTCTTTGAAGGGACAGGTCAGAGCATTCACACAGTAGGTGCTCTGCTATTTCTTGTGCCTCGTTGCATAATCTGCAATTGGCATGTGTTGTCTGGCCCATTGTCCTTAATCTGAGAAACCGTCCGGATCTTGCGGCAGAGAAGGCGATAAACCTTTTCGCCTACCGCAAGCCATGCATGCTCCTCAGGTGAGCACTTTTAACAATATTTTCCCATTCCTGGATTAACGCCTTAATGCGGACTTCAGTTATTCCACTGTATGGTTCTGGTCCAATAAATGGAGAGGCTGTCGGCGATTTGATTGCCTTTGATCCCAGCGTGACCTGGAACCCAGATTTAACTCTATTATTCCTGGCCAGCTGCTTTAGGGTTAGTTTGCACTTCCAGGCAGATTTATACTTGCATGTATGTGATTTTTTTGCTTTTAATACAATATCCAACCATAGGTGATTATTGGTCTTCAATTCAATTCAATTCAATTCATTTATTTTCAGGAAGAATGGCTTACATTCATGGGTGAGTGAGTCAATTAGATATAATATAATATATAATATAAAATTAAAATAAAAGTTAAATGCTAAATTTAAAATTAAACATTAAATTAGTAAAATATTAGAACTCAGCAGAATACCTTAATCTAGTGACATATGTAAACAGTTTAAAATTGCATGAACATAATACGTACAAGAGTTAGATAAACATTAATATTACACATGGAATATTTACATTATGGATATATTAACAATTACATAAAACATACTTAATTATAAAAAAAACTTAGTAACTAGATTTAAACATTTAAAATTAGTGCAATTATGTGACGCAGCGAAGTAAACTTAACATCTACTATATCTGGCCACAGAAGATGCAACTAAAATAATATAATAAAACAGTTTAATGTAACAATATTATCTATTGCCACAGCAGTATTTACAATATTCATCTAATGTGTAGAAACTCTGCTCTAATATAATCTGTTTCAATTTTTTTTAAAGTAATTTATTAGGTAATGCTTTAAGAGAATCAGGTAGTTTATTATACCATTTTGGAGGCTGCACTAGACAGGAGTTATGAACAAAATTGTGTTTGTGTTTTAAAATTACCAAATTTTGGTTCCGAGTATTGTAGGCTACTGACGAGGAATTTGATAGATTCGTATATATATAGACCAATCAGTGGCATTATTTTAAGTTCTTTAAATAGTTCACGACAGGATGTGTTGGGTTTTCTATTACATATAGCTCTGACTAGCCTTTTTTGTACCACAAACACTTTACGAATATTTATTTGTATAGTACAGCCCCAAAATACGATGCCATATGCCAATCTTGATTGACAATGTGACATGTATACTATCCTGGCAGCTTCTTGGTGTATATCGTTTCTTGACGAGTAAATTAAATATGAATATTTTAAAATTGATGAGCATATTTTGTTTACATGTTGATCCCATTTTATGTCATTTTGGATGTGTATACCTAGAAATTTAATATTATTTGTTTCATTTATATTTAGACCATTCAATGAAACATCGGTTTCGCCCATCGTTGATCTCATATTCATTATGTAGGTCTTCGATATGTTTGCTATTAAGTTGTTTGACTCAAGCCATGTATTTAGTTGAATTAACATATTATTTGTTGCATTATTCAGTTCAGTTATGCAACTATCTGTTAAGCTGAACGTCGTGTCATCTGCAAACATTGTAGTATGTGCGTTTATCATAGAAGGCATATCATTTATGAACAAGAGAAACAACAACGGTCCTAAAATACTTCCCTGAGGGACATTGACTGATGTTATATGTTTTCTATTCCTCAAATAAGAAGGCAGCAATTTGTAGCAGTTCCCTCGTAATCCATAATTGAACATATTTTTGTAACAGTAATTGATGTGGTACGCAATCAAATGCTTTCGTTAGGTCCAAAACAATTGCATATACCTTAAACGAATTTCTGTCTAGATTATTGAGCACAAAATTTAGGAAGTTAAAAATAGCATGACTAGTTGTAAAACCCTGCCTAAAACCATATTGCTGATTGCATAGTATGTTGTTTTTATTTATGTAATTTATTATTCTATCATAAATCACTCTTTCGAAAATTTTTGAGAATATTGGTAACAAAGATATTGGTCTATAGTTTCCCATGTTATGTGGATCACCCTTCTTATATACTGGTATTATATGTCCTGTTTTTAGTATGGTGGGGAATATATCTTCTGACATATTAATAACCTCCGTTAAGGGTTCTATTATGAAGGGAGCTATATGTTTGATGAGCCTCGAAGATATATCATCAATGTCTTTACTATTGGTAGATTTCATGTTATCCATTATATTTTTTATTTCATTCGTTGATGCAGGATAAAGAAAGATGGAATCAACTACACTATTGTTAACACCATAATGCTGAATGTTCGTATTTTGTGTTGCATTTGCATTGCCAACTGAACTAATGTATTTGTTCAACTTATCTGCTATTTCTTGTGGATTATCAATTCTACTGTTTTCGTCTATTATAAAACTGAGTGTTTGATTAGTTTGTTGGGTATCATCTTGATTTTTGTTTTTGATTATTTTTCACAGCTCTTTAGATATATTATTTGAATTAGCAATTCGGAATGAGTTGTGTTTTTTAATTTCTTCCTGTAATAAATACTTATATTGTTTCTTCGCTGTTTTATATTTATTGTAGATTTCTGATCTGTTTGCATAATGGTATAGCTGATAGTAGAACTCAATATCGTTTTTTAGTCGCTTTAAGTCGGCTGTAAACCACGGTTTTTTCCTGTGAAATTATTATAGTTCTTAGTTTTAAACGGACAATTTTTATTAAATTATTGTAAAAGTGTTTTATAAAATAAATCAAAATATGTTTCACAGTCGTTGCAGTGATGTAACAACTTATTCCAATTTATCTTATCTAGGTCGCAATTCATATTATACATTGTTTTCGTATTTATTATTCTAGATGTTATAGTTCTTTTATTTTTGTTTTTACTTTCTCTGAATGATAATATTTGTCCACGATGGTCTGAAAAGTGAGTATCAACTACCTCTGATTTTATGTATTTCATATTAGTTAAAATATTGTCAATACAGGTTTTACTAGTATTGGTTATTCGAGTTTCTTTAGTTATGGTAATTTCTAAATTGTAACTTTCTACTAAATTTCTAAACATGATTGATCTATATTCCTCAGCCTTCATCATATCCACATTAGAATCACCGTTATAAAAAGCCAATATATCATCTTCGGGTCATACCCCAACTTCTGCCAAATAGTCTGCGGTAGAACCATATACTGCTTTCGCGATGGTGTTTTCCAGTTAACCCTCTAATCAAAAGTGAGGCCGAGATATTTAACTGTGTTGGAAAACCCAATGAGTGCTTCATTTATTGTTGGTGCCTAAAAGCTTAACATTATTCGCCTTGTAAATGAAACAATTATTGTCTTGTTGGGGCTGATAGTGAGCCCCTTCTGTAGGCATCATGTAGTTACTTTTCGAAGGGCTGTCTGCCTGCGTTAGACACCGTGTTGTCATGTTTTCCTCATACTATGATGAGGATGTCATCAGCGTAGCCTTGTATGTCAAAACCATCATTGGATAACACTGACTTTAGTTCATCGACAACTGGTGACCACAGCAGAAATGATAGGACCTCGCCTTGTGGGCACCCCTTTACTGCGAAGGCAGTTGCCGACTTTTCATGAATGGATAGTGTAATCCTGCGACCTTTTAGCATTGTTTGCATCCATGTGGATTTGGAGGTATTAATTCATCTTGCCCTAGTGACCATATCTATGGATTCGTAGGATGTGTTGTCAAATGCACCTTCGATGTCCAAGAATGCACTCAGAGCTACTTCTGTGTTTGCGATGCCCTTCACTATTATACCTGTTACTGTGTGAAGGGTATTTGTAGTTAATTGGCCTGCTTGATCGGCAAATTGGCGTTTCTGAAGGGGAAAGCACTGGAGATGTTTTTTTGGTTGTAACAGTTTACTAACTGATTGCTTGAATAAAAAAATAATATTTGGTTGTTCAAAGTTTATTGCAAGTACTGAAAATTAACAATTTAAATTTTATATGCTAAGTAACGAAAATGAACAAGTTTACTTTGATATGTTTTTTTTAAACAAAAGAGAGTTTAAGGACTTCAGTAGCGAGTATTCTTTCCTCTGGCAGTGATAACAGCTTGCAATCGACGAGGCATGCTCTGGATCAAATTTTGGATCACATTCTGCGGAAGATTATCCCATTCCTACACCAGTATGTCGCAAAGCTCTCTAGAAATTCTGGGGGGCGGTATATTTCTCCGTAAACGTTTTCCCATCTCATCCCAAACATGCTCAATCGGATTTAAATCTGGACTGCGAGCTGGCCAAAGAAATCTTGTGATTTGATACTCGTTAAGATACTCAGTAACTATCTGAGCAGTGTGTTATCATGCATAAATGTTGCGTCATCTCCAAGAATCGTCATGAACGCTAAAACAAGGTCTTCTAGAACCTCTGTCAGATACCTGTGCGCAGTCAACGTTCCATTCTCTATAAAGACTAACTCCGTGTGAATGTCAAAAGATATGCCTCCCCATGCCATAATTGATCCTCCGCCAAATGGAAGTCGCTCGGCAATACACGCTTGAGCATATCTCTCGCCTTGCCGTCGCCACACTCTTACACGCCTATCTGAGCCCATAAGACAGAATCGCGATTCTTCGGAAAGAAATGCGACTCCAATCCGGTTTTATCCAAGCCAAGTGTTCTTGTGCAAAATTTAACCTCGCTATCCGGTGTTCACGGGAAAGCGACGTTAGAGTAGCTCTTGTTCGAGAAGATAATCCAACAGCATGTAACCTCCTTCTAACTGTCCACTCACTTATGTTTACATTTCTCACTTCTTGCAGATGATTTCGAAGGAAAACTGCCCTGACCGTTCGGTTTCTTAAAGCACTAAAAACGAGAAAGCGGTCATCTCAGGCAGTTGTAGTCTTGCCTCGCCCTGAACCAGGTCATCGAGTGATCAGACTAGTCTCTTCATACCGCCACCATACTCGTTGCACACACGACACCAACGTTTCGTGCAGTTTCGCGCTGACCGCGGCCGTCTTCTAAAGCCGCCACAATTCGTGCCGCAACAACAGGATTTATGCTCATTGCAAAACACTAACAATGACAACAATACACAAACAATTTGCAACTAACAGATGACACCATAGAAACAAAAATTATTCTGTCCTTAAACTTGCTTTTGTTTCAAAAAAAGCATATCAAAGTAAACTTGTTCATTTTAATTTCTTAGCATATCAAATTAAAATTGTTCATTTTCATCACTTTCCATAAACTTTCAACAACCAAATACTATTTTTTTATTAAAGAAATCAGTTAGTAAACTATTACAACCAAAAAACAGGTAAAAAAAAACTAAAAATTTCTAAAATAACTTCAAATAACGGAGTGACCCTAATTTTATGCTCGTCAGTGTATTTCTATCAATGATTTTCTTCATCGATTGAGGTGAGGCTTATGGGGCAATATGACTTAGACTCGTCAGTTTGGCGTTTGCCACCCTTTGGTATAAACACCACCGCCACTTCCCTCCATTGCTTGGGGATGTACTCACGGAAGTAGCTCTGAATATTTGGGTGAGACGCGGTAGTAAATCCCCCCCTCCCTTTTGCAGGAGGGCCGGAAAGATACCATCTGCACCCCCCGAATTTGAACGGCTTAAAGCCATTGATCGCTCATTTTATTATGCTTGCAGTGAATATTCTTTTTGCCAGTTTTTTGCTTTCTCTGGTAGGGCGTTCTTCTACCTCAAAGCCGAAGGCAGGTGGGTCTTCACTGTTAATTTCGCGGGACCCAGAAAAATTAGACTTTCTTCTAGGGTTCCAGTGTATTCGCCTTAAACCTTTTTAATAGCCAATACCATTCGTGTGATTCCTAACAAGGACTTTTTGTAGTCCTTGAAGTTTTCCTTTTGGATTTTCTAATCTCTTTATTGTACTCTGTGAGGGCCTTTCTATACTCTTTCCGCTGCACAGAGGCATTGGCTTTATTGAAAGTACGCCTTATTCTGGCTTTTATGATAGCGAGTTCGTTATTCCACCAGGGCACTTCCCTAACGACAGCCTTTTACTTTAATGAAAAACTACTTCCGTAAGCGATGTTGATCTTGCAAGTGAGTCGATGATACTTCTAGCGGTTGGACAGTTTCGATAGGATTCAGTGGTCCCGCAAATTCTGATGTAAGGCGCTGTTGGTAGACCCCCCACTCGGTATTTTTGGGATTTATGAAGCTATTGATGTGGTTGTTAGCACTATCGATGCCAAATCGTATATGCTACACATCATTAATTAAAAATAAAAATGTCTAAAAGCTTCATGATGATGGCTGCCATCGTTACTAGTAATCCATAATATAGGCACTGAATAAAACACTTTTCAATTTGAAAATGACTGCCAAAAGTCGAAACTTAAGTAGTGTTGTTCTATTTACATAAATCATTATTTACTATAAATTACAATATAACAATTGTGGTAAGAAACATAGTAAGAGGTTTTATTCAGTGCCTCCTAAAAACTTATCTATATGAATTGAATGTAAAAATGATATTACTTGCCTTTGCCAATTAAAAATGCAGCTACCTGTGAGATAGGCGCTGTTATCTGCTTTCTTATTTCTATAGGAATGAAAGCAGCTGAAATAAATCGTCAAATATGTAAAGTTTATAGAGAAAGATGGCCGCAATAATGTTTATGGCGAGGAACGGACTGGCGAAAAGGTAAAATAGAACAGGCGCTTTACGATCTCTCGGTTTCGAGAAGTATGAAATTGTGACGCTTACATTATCGGAAACTGTTTTTAAGTTGGGTACCAAAAATGTTTTCGGAGGAGCCCAAAACCAAAAGTTTAGGATATTATCTGATTTTGAATTAAGAAACTTGTTTGGTTTCATATTGGTATATTCAGTTTCCTGGCACATGTTTCTGTTAATGACGACCATTCTCAACGGAATTGCAAAATTAACTTATCAAAGTTTTTTGTAATTCCTTTGAGAATGGTCGTCATTGACCGAAACACATGTCAGGAAACTGACTATACCAATATGAAACCAAACAAAATCAGATAATATTCTATTTTCAGCAAGAGTGCAGTGAATCAAAAGTTTAGGCATCTCTTTGAAATTTTTGGACGTTATAGTGCCAAGGATAATGAGTTTTTTAAACCAAATCGTCACAGGCAACGAATGGTGGGTGGACTTCGTTACGCCGGAATCACAGCAGCAATGAATAGAATGGCGGCATTCAACATCATACAAGAACTCGGCCGCACATAGCCAATGAAATTCAAGGTCTCATCACATAGTTTCTATGTTTCACCTATTTCTTCACATTAACGGGACACACTTTATTAGAAGTCACAATTGGTGTCACTAATTGACGATCATATTTTTATTGAACTTATATACACAATCTTACAAAACAACATTTGAATATAGTTAATTTTATTAAATAAACCAATTTTAACATATTTATACTACATCATTAATAATTATTTACAAGAGCGGAGAAAAACTGCATGCCCGTGTTTTCATCTTTGAGAGGGTAATTTTCTAGTTTCGCTTCCCTAAATAAAATCACAGCCTGAGCTCTTTTATTATTTCTGGGTAGCCAGTTTGTACTACTAAACACATTATTGAATGCCTAAAATATATTTTTATTTAAATTTAAAGCATACAATTGTTGATTAAACGTACCTCACCACATGTCATCCCTTCATTATGAAATCTAACCCAAAAATATATAATCGTGAAGGGAATTGGACTGGATCCTAGTATCAGCAGTATATAGCCAGAAACTAAAATTATTTAAAAAGGTTTTTGACTAATAATCTATATATAAATATGTACATTAAGATAATTTAATTAATTAACACTCATATGAATGTTAAAAAGTTAAAAGAACTATTCCTGCTACTAACCTATACCCGGGCATTAAATTACATAACTAATAGCTAATCACATTTCTAAGTAGCAATTAGTACAAAGAAACGTTTTTTGCTATTATCGTTTTTAACACATGAGTTATTACGTAACGGCAATCTCCAGATTTAGATAGAGTTTCGATGTATCTATCAATTCATCAGTGGAGATATTCCATAATTACTTTGCTACTTTTAAGTAAAAAGACCACACAAAAATGAATGCAGTATATTTTATAAAAATGTTGATTTAAAACTTCAAAGTTTTATCTTTAATATTTAACAAACACATAAAATTTATTCAAAATATCATAGTGTCAATGACAAAATACTGATAATAAACTGATTTGATGATTTATAATTGTAATGATTGTGGTTTGATTATGATTAGTTTGGCATCTATTTGAAATATCTATAGATTTTAAATAATTAGATTGAATATAGCTCACCCATAAAAGCTGTTGGAATTGGTTTATTTTCATACTGCAGCCAATTATCTTGAAAACATCCATATACATATATAACAGCCATGACAACAAATGTTACTATAGAACTCATAAATTTCCAATAATGAGATGTTGCTCTCTTGTTTATGAATTCCAAATCCCAACACCACTTCTGCAATCCTGTAATGTATATATTGCCTCAGTATGCTACTAACAGCTTAAGAAGTAAATTTAAAAGTAAGTTATTGTATATAAATGTTGAGTCACATGCTATATTTTTAAAACTTAAATATATATAAGAGCTCGAATGTCTTGTAAGATCTTTTCAGTTTTATATTTCAAATTGTGAATACATATAAGTATAATGAGCTACTTCAAAACAAATTAGGTATACCTGTTACAAGGGGTATTATACAATTTATTTGTGAAGATTTTACAATAGTTATAGAAATTATAGAATAAAGAATTTGGCAAAAAAATAAGCCTGAGTCACATCATTCGTAGCAGGATTAGGTCCAAAAACGAAAATTGTCGCAACTTGTATTTTCGTAAAACCTATAGCTATTATAATATCACATTATATCGGAGTAATAAATCAAACCAAGATTTCATTTACCAGTGATGAAACATCATAATTATTGCCATAACTTTAAAGGTACCTTAATAGTGAAACTTACTGAAATCGCTCTTTGGGATATTAATGACTGTGAACTCATGAAAATTATCTTTTATTTAAAATAGCTTTAATCATTAGATACTAAAAAGTATAAACAATCAATTATAATAATTTAACTATTACAAAAGCGGATAAAGGTAATTCAGAAGTAATTGTTGACATAAAGCATTACTTCCAAAAAGTTTCATGCCATAGAATTCACTGTTTAGTTAAAATTATAAGGATGATAATTCCATCAGGCCAATTGTCACCTACGTAAACTCACTAGGTACATCTTTTAGCATCACCATACATAACAAAAGTATCATAACAGCCAAAACGTGGTTTGGAATTACCTTTAATCTTAAACATTCCTTTAAACCCTATTCCCAAATATTTAAGCTAAAAATTAAAAACAAAACTAGATATTTTAGACGCTTAACATACAAACAACAATCATATTAAACTATAAATAAATATGAACATGATGGTAGCGACCGTTACTATGTGGTAGTTCATTAGTACGCATTCCTTCTTAAATTTAAAATAAATTAATAGAATTTCTAATCTCATGGGTAATTTTTTGGATTTATTTTTATTGATAGTTATAAATCGAGTAACACGCATTTGAGTACTAGTGAACACCATAAAGTTCACAGTTTATTCATGCATATAAATTTCTGTGATACCCTACAATCTTGTGAAAAAGTCTACTTGTATAATCAAGCAGATTATGATAGCTTAAATTCACACCTTGCATCAATTCATTGGAAGGCAGCTTTAGACCATCCAAATATTGATATTGCTGTAGACTATTTCTATTATTAGGAAATGTGATCGCAACCTTAAATGGATGAACACTGAACTAAAAAAGCTAATACAAGTTAAGAAGCTTGTCCATATTAAATACAAGAGGACCAGTAAAAATGAAGACTATTTAATCGTTAGTCAATTACGTGGTCAATAAATATTTAGCGTTTATATCGAAACTAAAGTCCTTCGCTTCTGAAATGACTGCGTGAGGCCCAATTGGTTGACAGTCCGGATAATCAACTCTACATAAATCGTGAAGAGGTATTTAATCATGTAATGGCTTTAGATAACAGCTACACTTCTGGCACTGATGGAATTCCTAGATGCATAATAAAACATTGTATTTTTTCACTAGTGACACCAATACAATACTTTCAGCTCCCGTAAATTTCCTTCTTTGTGGAAACACAGTTTTATAGAGCCAATATTTAAATCGGGTAGGCGAGACATGGTCGAAAATTATCGCAGAGTAGCAATCCAATCCGTTATACTAAAATTGTTTGACATAATTATAGTCGAGCAATTAACGTGAATGGCTCAACAAATAATTTTTTCAGATCAACATGGTTTCATGCTTGGGAAGCCAACTTTAACTAATTTACTTGTCTACAAGCAATTTCTGTCTGATGCCTTTGAAAATAAAAAACAAGTCGATGTCATATACACGGATTTCTCCAAGGCATTCGACAGAGCGAATTTTGATTTATTGCTGCTTAAACTTAAAAGTCTCGGGTTCAACACAAACATTGAATGCTGGTTAGAATTGTTCCTTAAGGGCCGAACACAATCTGTAAAAATTAATGGTATTTCATTAAATAGTTTTATTGTTACTCCGTTTCTACTCAGAGATGTTAGCCTTATTGAAAGCGTCCAAAAAAGTTTTTAAGTTGCATTGAATTTAAGTTAGAAGTGCCGCATGTATATGGATCTTACTGCCACATTATGTCTCGATTAAACATCCTTTCATTAGATGCGAGAAGAAAGATACATGATTTATGTTTTTTGTTAATGGTCGTGTTTCGTGTTCCGGCATATTAGGGCACATAGAGTTTCCCGTGAATATTAATAATTGTCGTACAAGAAATTCACTTATTTTTAGAATCACGACTCATACTTCCTACTTTGCTTGTCATCACAGTATCGTCCGTATAATAAGATCTGCAAATTTTAACAATGAATTTAATTGGTTTTAATTGTTTAACTCATTTTATTCCCACTTTAAATGTCAATTAAACTTTTATATAAAATAATCTTTTGATACTTAAAACTACATTAATTCCATGTTCATTATCTTTTTGTTTGTTGTCTTCCACTAAGTGGTTATCTTGTAATAATGTTACTTCATCAATTATGTTTTAGTTTATGTTTTAGTTTTAGTTAGCTAATTACACATGTAAACGGTGGATCATTTTCTCTTATTAAGGAAATTAGACCGCTATGGAGTACGAGGAAATGCATTATCGTGGATAAAATCGTATCTCTCAAACAGAAATCAGAGAGTGAGTATAGAGAGGGATGGGAAACCACATAAATCGGAAATTCGATGCTGCGGAGGTGTAGGAATACCCCAAGGTAGTATTATAGGGCCAATTATTTTCATCATCTATATAAATGATATGCATAAATTAAATATAAATTGCAACTATTGTATAACAAATTATGCTGATGATACAAATTTTTTAACAACTGCCAACCTTTTCTTAGAACTTGTAGAAATGTGCGATCAGGTATATGGAAAATTGGACAAATGGTTTTCAGCCAACAAATTGAAATTAAATAAAGACAAAACACAAGCGGTACTATTTAAAACAAAACGAAATAAATCAATAACGCCTGAACAATTACAGCTACAAAATAATAATATCAAAATAAAATCTACTGTAAAATTCCTGGGCGTGAACATTGATGAGTTTTTGGATTGGAGCTCACACGTGGACTTCCTAGTAACAAAAACCGCAAGAATATGCTATATTATTAATAATATCAAGTCATATGTAACCATCGAGGCAATTAAAATGTTATATTTCGGAAGTTTTGAGTCAATCCTAAGGTTTGGTATAATTTTCTGGGGCAATAGCACGACCATTGAAAAGATTTTTAAAATTCAAAAAAGATGCATACGATCCATATTTAAACTTAAATATAGAGACTCCTGTCGAGGAATATTTAAGTCAAATAGAGTTCTAACTCTACATTCAATGTTCATATATGAGTGCCTAATATTTGTGTTCAAAAATAAACATCTTTTCTTAAACGAAGATAAGGAGCGCAAATATAATACGCGAACACTTGACATAAAGTATCCAGCACACCGATTGACTTTAACGGAAAGAAACGCGATGTACCGGTGTATCAAGTTTCATAATACCCTGCCTAAGAGGATACAAGAAATCAAAAGCTTTAAACAATACAAAAATGCTGTATATAGTTTACTAGTAAATGCGGAGCTATATAGTATTAATGAGTTTTTTTGCGAATAATGTTATTAATTAGAATTATTATGTTAAGTTGATCTCTATATTACTAATTCTTCCTTCTTTTTGACACAATTTCGCTTATGTTCCAGAACTCTAATATTAATTTTGTGAACATTTCTCGAAATAAAGTTGGTTATTATTATTATTATTATTATTATTATTATTATGTATTATAGAGGAGTTCCCCGGTAATAAACTTATTATTATTATTATTGTTATTAAGATGTTTGTCTCACTCAAATAATCTTTTATCAAAGTTATCACAAGTAAGATTTGCGCTCATATTTATGCACGAATTCCTAAATATATGCTTCGGCCTAAAAATAAAACAATAAAGCAAGCCAGATACGTGAAGCCAATTCATGATAATACCATTATACAGCTTATATGTTGCAAAGAACTTTTTTAAGAAGAAGAAGCCAGTAAAGATCTATATTTATCAGAACATTCTTTGACAACCTTACTAAAGGCCAAGAAAAGTCATAAGATACGATTAATATTTTCTTACAGGATAATTTAATTTAATTTACTACTCAGACATTTGTTACATAAATCACAGATAAGATCCAAGAGTATTAAAATATTCTAATGAAATATTGTGCCGAGAAGTTTCCAAAGGAATAGTTTTATTTATAAATCAAAATAATTTCTGAATAGTTTTAGAATTTATAATATTCCTCAAAACTTCTAATATATCGAATTTTAATTTTAACCTAAAGTGGCATAAAATTTAAACAATATAATCGAAAAAAGATGCTTATGTTAAATTTAGCGAAGAAGAATACTTGTTATGTTCAATATTTATATATGCAATTTACTGACACGTGTTTTAAACTTTCCAGCTAATTATCAAAGGTAATATAAAATTGCTAATGATGCTTGTTTATTATATACTGGTGTTAATTACGGAAATTTGTTGAGATTATGCTATTGTTGAACAAATCTTGGTTGGTTCGATCTGCCCAAAAATCAATTATTCACGGAAAACCATCAACAGGATTAGCGAAAAACTGTATAAACATCAGACACTGTTACTCAGTACATAGCACAATGTTATTGCTTCTGCTAGGAGCGTTCAAATGAAAAGCTACGAAACGGCATAACAAGAAAACTTTTAAAAATAGTAATATGCCGCTTTGCGATAACGTAATAAGTGATCCAAGGCCAGCTTAGTTGTATACATGCACAAGAATCAGAAGAGGAACAGGGATGTGTTTGTTCCGTCCAACGGACTTGGCAGTGTGTATGTGGACATTGTGGCGATCACATTGCAAAATTTAATATTGAAGAGCAGATAGGTGTTATCGGATTTCTGACTGCGGAAGGAGTTAAACCGGCCAATATTCATCGGCGGATGGTGGCCGAATATTGTGTCTCAAGTTCAAGTCAGTGAAGGCCCGAGCTCAAGGACTAGGTGAACGACTTGGTGATAAGTGATCGGCGTGTGACCTGTTCCGATATCATGAAGACCCCGTTCTCCTAGAATGGATTGTAACCGGTAACGAGAACTGGTTCCTTCACTACGAGTCTCAAAAGAGCATGCAATGGAAGCATGCGTCGTCACCTCCCCTTAAAAAATTCAGAGCTGTGTCCCCAGTAGGCAAGATGCTGCTTAACGTCTTTTTCGACTTGGAGCAAAGGAAAACCATTAACAAAACGTGTGCTTTGTAACCTACGCAAGTCCATCAAAGGTTACTCACGGAGGGAGTGATTCTGTTCCATGATAACGCGTGTTCACACGTCTTTAGGGTCACAAAAAGTCTACTGGACACATTCACATAAGAGCAGCATGAGCATACACTCTAGAGCCCGAACAGATCGCCCTGTCACTTCCACCTAGTTAGGCCTCTAGGAAAACACTTTCAAGAGAAGCGTTTCAACTCGGACGACGAACTGAGGAATACAGTCTTGTCAGATCTACGTGAATTCTTGAAAAAGGGAATCCCTTGGCTCGTGAAATAGTTGGATAATGGTGCTCAAGCACTCAAGTACTGTCATTTCGTACCTTTTCATTTGAATGCCCCTTATATATTATGAATAATTGCCCGATATTATTCCATATTGTACAGTACATAAGTATGAATATATTGGTTTTTGCCTATTTTCTAAAAAGAAACCCTACACATGATTAATAAATGAACCACACTTGATAGTTAAAAAAATTCCCGCATTGATGATAATACAACCTTCAACTCTCTACTAGTAAATGAGCCATAGTAATTTTGTCAAGGCAGCGACTTTCTCCAATCGGTCAACTAATTGATAATGAAAGAATAATTTGTATTTAAACGAGTTTCAAACATCTCGATGCGGAGTTGGATAAAACGCTGGCTTGGGAAGACCATATTTGATGTCGCGAATAAACAAGACAAAATGATTAACCTGCACACATACTTGAACCGTACATGCGAAAATGTTAATTCATGGGTATCTTTGATGTTCTATAATAATTTACATTAGGTAAATACTTGATTATGACAGAAAATTTTATGGAGGAGTCAGTAATTCCAACTATTCTAACTTCAAAATCAATTTAATCAGATGTAATAGAAGGTTATGAACGAATATATCGGTGCTAGTTCTCATTATTATTTTGGCATAAGTCCAAGAAATTTCGCTGAAAATAAGGTACAAATATTTGGCTCGTAATTTGTACATAAACTAAGATCATAAGGTAAAATTCCAAAAAATCTACACCATGTTAGCACCAGCAGACTTATAAATTGGCACTTGGTTAAAAATATTGCAGAGGCTTCTAGGTTCAATGCACACTACTCTACTTTTATTAAAGTCAATATACCTTATAAATATTTGTTCTGTAAGAATTTTTTTATCCATTATTCTTGGTTGGGCGATATAAAAGATCCAATTATACTTAAAAATATAAAACATTACTTTGAAGAGGCACTCTCAATATGATTCAATTTTATATCAAATGTGATGGCTAAAATTATTTTAAACGAGCACTTTTTGCAAATTATTTATATACAAAGCTTTAGCTTCTAAATACATATTAAACAGAAATGTTAACTTTGTTTTGTGTAAGTATGACTTAAATTTCGCTAGCTATAAGTACCATTATCAAAAAATGAATTTAAACCTGCAGAAAAAATTATATATGACCTTTAAACATTTTGAGATATGTTATACATATTTATTTTATATTTATTCATCAGTCACTTCAATTTTTATTGTTACGTCATATAAAAAAAATTACTACCACTTACCATATACATAAAACACAGCAATTACCATAACCATTGCATTTGCCATCAGTAAATAAACATTTCCATACAAATCAATAACTTCGACTATAGCCTGACCTCCCTAAAACAATAAAATTTATTATTTGAAAACAGAAAACACAATTATAATACTGGAGTAGTATAAATTATCCCGGAGAGAAATCCAAAAATTGAA
The DNA here is from genome assembly GCA_963969525.1 of Ontholestes murinus. NCBI lineage: Eukaryota > Metazoa > Arthropoda > Insecta > Coleoptera > Staphylinidae > Ontholestes > Ontholestes murinus. Next base: position 50,055,773 of record OZ018393.1, on the reverse strand, counting down.
GTGATTGCCGCCACATGCCACCCTTTAAAAACTGGCAGTAATTCAAGCATGTTTGTAGTGACGACCTGCTGTAATGAACATATACCGACCATGCCGATGGCGAAGAGTATGAAGAAGAAAATAACCGAGTATAGCTAAAATATAAAACATTAATGCTCATACCTTTAACCTTTGATTTTTAATACATACACATGGTACTTGCTCGAAATTAGAAATTGCTTCCGAATATGAAATAAATACAAATGTCATACCGTAGCCATCCATAACATCTCTTAAATTAACGTTTAATCTATGTGCAAGGTTTCCAATGTTTGAAAAAATCGCCATACCACATAATAAGTTTGTAAATGTATCGTTGACTAAAATTATGTAAACTATTCTGCAATTAAAATTGTTTTAATTTATATATTTATATATTTAGATGGAATACTTACAAGATAGTACTGTAATCATAGTCATTATAAGTCGCATAGGTTGCAATATTACCATAACCAATACCTAATGAAAAAAATACCTGGCCTGTTGCCGCCAGCCAAACCTGCAAAAATTTAAGATAACATCAAGAATGAAAATAATATCAATTTTACTTCTGGCCGTATAAAATGCTCCCAATCTGGTATAAAAAAATAAATTAATCCATCGATGGCTCCTTCTGTGACGGAAGATCTTATAAATAATATTATTAACATCAGGTAGGGGAATAATACTGAAAAGTAAGCGAACTTCCCTTTGATCCTGATATTGGATACTAAGTATATAAACGCCGACATCCATACTACAAATAAGAAAATCGATAGTTTCACATTTGGCATACCAATACCATCCGATAAGTCATTGGTACTGCGAAGAATAGTTTTGCTATAATAAGAAATATAAGTAATATTAGTAATATAACTATCACTTGAATGGTAATATAGTTCACAAGTGAATAAATAAATTACTTATATGCACTTGCAACTTTGACACAATAAGCTGCAGACTTAAATCGAGGTACTAAGGGGATATAAATCGGTTTAGAGCATTTAAAACAAAATTAATTTAACCGTTTTCGTGCCTTTTATTTTAATTATCCTAAATTGATAATTATCAAAAATAAAATCCAAGATGTTAGCATACATATTTTGTGTGATTCTGATTGGATGGGATACTATATAAGTTGAAACTTAATAAGTTGCAGCATTTAAGCGTTAAACGAATTAATATACATGTTTTTCAGAAGAGATTAATATAATTATAAGGGCTTAACTAATGGTGAATATAATAAATGGGTATGTTTGTTAAGTAGATTCTTAAATTGTCGAAATTTTTTTATGATTCTAAAAGGTTATGTCTTGAACCTTTACTGTAAATTCAATTAAAATCAATCAAAAAAATCTACTAATTCGAAAGGTTCTGGAACTATTCCAGAAAATACAATCCATTATAACCCTCAAGAATTTAAAATTAGTTTAATTTGATGTTGTTAAAATGCTTTCAAATAGAAATGAACGTCTTCAACCGGCAAGACTTCGGAACTTAGCCTATACATAAGGACTTTGAAGACGCCAGAGTAAGGTTAATGGCGAGAAGGCCCTTATCATTGTTGGATCATCTCCTTCGTTTACAACGATCATGTTCAGCCAAGCAATTTTTTCGAGGAGCAAGCCCCCCTTTTTGTCGGGTCTGCTTTCTTCTCACTGATGAGCCTTTGCGTTGAAATTACCGCCCACTATTGATTCACATATTAACTCCTCTTGGCATTCTTCGGGCATAGAGGGCTAGGTCATTCTACCTACCCTTACCAATACTGTACCCCTTCCCGGACTTCCTGCTGCTGAGGTCAGTTTCCTCGTCCTGTCCTTGGAAAGTATGGCAGTATACAATCAGCGAACCCGCTTCCTTTAGTGGAAGGTTTAGGTTTGCTAACTATCACAATTTCCGTGTTCCAAGCACAACCTACCTCGCGGCTTATTATGCTTCCTCTTCTTCTTTGCACGGATCATCCGCCTCTTCCCTCCTCTCTAGAGCCTCGTTAAAGGCTACGCACTCTTTTGACCCCGCATATTGATCGGCCTCCAGGACTGCATCCTGCCTGGTGCAACATTTTGGACCCGCTACACAGCTCTACTCTAGTTGGCCTTTTCCCTCGCACCTCCTACAGTGCTTGGTCTATCCCCTTGCAGTGAGCTGCCCCTGCATCTTCTGCGGTTATTAACAAGGGGTTGGTTCAGTTCCCGTTAATTACCCTTGATAGGAAATAACTAGCTTATCGGAGATACATAATCACTAAAGGAAATTAAAAGGAAGTTAATTTAGAACAATCTATACAGATGATGAATTTATTCACAAAGGTAAATGAAGAATACGTCTAGACATTATTTGCGTCATGTTTCAAATAAATTCTTAATGACACAAAGAAAGAAACAAGAAAAAGAAGAACGTAAAAATTTAATGTACAAAATATTTTACAGTTAACAATTTGACTGATATACATATATGGGATAATAATAACAATAATAATAATCACTTACGCGTTGATCAGCAGAAAACTACATAGAATGAGTGTAGCAGGGCTATATTATATACCGAAAAGGTCTACTCTCGACCCCTTTGACCATTTCGATACCTACTGTTTTAACGATCTGGACAAAACATAGATAAACTCCAACTAAATATAATCAATTCTAATTTTGTGTGTAGACACATCTGAACGTATATCACACACGTTGGTCGCCGGCCGAATATGGGTAATATTAAAAAAAAAAACTGATTGATTCGGATCGAGTAATTCACATAGTAGTTATATGTAACAGTATATAACCTATCAAACCACGTCCTTGACGAAGCATCCATATGTATCTTAGAAAAGGGACCTAATTTTGCATTAACACCGTCCACAATCCCAACAAACGAAATTATTTGCAACATCGAAACAGCGATCAGAAAATTAAATCCAGATGAAGCAGAAACGATAAGACAAGACACCGCACGCATTCTAAGAAAATCAAAGCCGCCCAAACACAACATCACCCGTGAAGAATTCCAAGTATAAAAATCATTACGTCAAAACAACGAGATCCAGCGGATAAAGGTAACGCGACGGTAGTCCTAAATAAATCGGATTATCAAGCAAAAATGCAAGCCATATTAAATAACTTATACAGCGATTACAACGGATCTAACCACATACTTGGAAAAAACAACAGAGGCCAAGATCAACGCTACCCCATTAGATCTCGAAACAAAGAAAGCGATTATCCCCAGGGAAAATTTTCTATATGCCCAAAATTATATGGATTACCGAAAATCCACAAAGAAGGAAATCCTCATAGACCAATCGTAAGCTCTATCGACTCACCGATACAACCGCTCGCAAAGAAACTACAACCCCTTGCAGAAACGGCGGCTTCATATGTAAAAAAACTCCACACACTTTCTGGAATTTATAAAACCCAAACAACTGAACCCTGAGGATATGTTAGTGAGTTTCGACGTTGTCTCCCTCTTCACGAAGATACCCATAGACAAAACAATCAACATTCTAAAAACAAAACACGCAATACCGGATCACAAGACCAACCGCATAAAACATTGCATGTCGAACACATTCATCATGTATGAAGGCACAAGATACAGGCAAAACGAAGGAGCCCCCATGGGTTCATCACTTTCCCCTATCCAAGCCAACATTTTCATGGAAAATTTTGAAACAACAGCAATAGATACGGCCCAAGACAAACCAAATTCATGGCTACGATACGTAGACGACATTTTTGTCATTTGGAGACATGGAAAACAACGTCTCAATGAATTCCACGAACATCTCAGCAGTATCCACCCTAAAATTAAATTTACCATGGAAGTAGAAGAGAACAACCAAATTCCATCCCTCGACATCCTTATAACACGAAAACCAGACGGCACACTAGAACACACAGTCTACCGGAAACAAACACATACGAACCGATACCTACATGCCGAATCTAACCACCACCCATCACAACTAAACTCTGTAATCAAAACATTATTCACCCGATCAGAACGTCTAGCAGATCCAAAAAATAAACAAACAGAAATGAAAACCGTGAAAAATGCACTTATGTAAAACGGCTTCACATCACATCACATCACTAAAGTTTTGAAATCCAAACCCCCAAAAAAGCCGACAAACCACCTGTAACAATAGCATCACTGCCATATATAAAAGGAACCACAGATAAAATCGCACGCATCCTCAAAAAACACAACATAACAACAGCTTTCACAACCAGAACAAAAATCAAGAACCTAACAGATAAATACAAAGACAAAATCCCACACGAAAATCATGGAGTACACGGGATTCCATGCAAAAATTGCGACCAGTCATACGTTGGACAAACAAATAGACGCATTGCAGCCAGAATATAAGAGCACGAAAACTCCCTAAAATAAAAACAAACCACTTCCTCATTGACACAACACTACTTAAACACAGGACATCACATAGACTTCACAAACACCAGAACATTAGCCAAAACAAAATGGTTCGACACACGTATCATACGAGAAGCATTGGAAATAGAAATGCGACCCCGATCAATGAATAAAAGAGATGATTCCCAAAGCCTCCCAAACACATGCAAACACATATTAAAAAATCAACAAACACACATAAATGTCATAAAAAGTAATATTGACTCACATACTTCCACACAAACAACCACAGGCAGACCAGTCACGCGTAGCCAAACAAGACGTAACGCCGACAGAAGCCACTTGAAAATGATAACTGACACGTCGTGCGAACTTTCCACGAACCACGCGGAGGACAACCAGACTAATATGAACAAGACAAATATTATAACATTAACTGCATGTTACAGATCATCTTGTCTGGATGCATTAAATTGTTAGTGTTAGTAGCTTATAGCTGGTTAATGTCAGGTGGCTGTAAAATTGTCCAGGAATAATGTTTGATCTGGTCGGTATTTTGGATTTTTGTTGCAGACGAAAATTATCTTGGGAAAGTGAAAAAAACACCTTCCTTCTCATAATGATAGTTTTCTTTGGCTTGCGTCACGACTGCTGGGGCGAGTTTGGTATCGGTATGATGGTCTTTCTCTTCGCTCGATGACGGTGTAATGGGGTTTGTCCTTTGACTCGCCGTTTTCTTGTAATCCACAAAAAACACTGTTTTTTATATCTTGTCAATCTCCCATTGCTCCTGTTGGCTGGGACTAAAATATGCACGGCGTATCTGTTTGATGGAATTATTCTTTTTCCTGTTCGTTGGTGCAGAATATTTTTAAACAGGTAACTTCTCCCGCTGTTTGGATGGATTGAGAGGAAGTACCGATCTTTGGTCTTAGATGCCCTTTGAGTCGTGATATGGAGCTTAAGAGTTTTCGTCTGTAGCCCTGAATGCACGCATTTGTTATTGGCGCGAAGTTAACTCATTTGATAAAAAAGGGTGTTAGCGGGGCTTGTCAACTAGTGCCGATAACACAGCTAACCGTTATGTCCGGTCTGGCCTGGACCTTGCAACTTGTCTACCCTATTTTCACCGTTCTATTTTCTATAACCTTAAGGATACCGTATTTCGGTCTTTTTACTAGGACTATTCTGAGGTCGCCTCTATTTTAGGTTAGGTCAATTGGCGACCCTCTCGCCTCAATGTTTACTCCATCAATGTTCTCTTCGGCAGTGGCGTTCTTCAAGAATTTTAATTTAACAACCTATTTTCTGCCTCTAGTCACCAAGACCCTGCTTCTATTAGACCGTTAATCTGCTTGGTCAACCTCTTCGTGGCTGCCCATTTTTACTTCAAAGACAATATTACTCGCCATGGTTATAATGGACGACGATACATTCTGCGGGTTCGGGCCTAGCCTCTTTTTAATTTGGGATAGCACTGACCTTAAACTTTCCTTTTGTCTCGGCTATGAATCTCCGGTGCATTGTTTCCTGCCGGTGTTGCAGTTGTCTTCTTCTTCCCCGCATCTCGTTCCAAGTACCCCAGGTATTTCCACCGATGGGCTAGAAAGTGCCCTGTCTGATAGACTACGAACATCGCCTTGCAGCTCCTACTCAGCATAATAATCCTTAACCACTGTTACAGATATTTCGAGTCCCTCTTCGCCGTGGTCGAGCATCTGTGTGGCGAACGATACAGATTCGCTCGTCGGTTGCCTTAGGTTCTACATTCTTCAGTAGAGCTGGTACGTTGGCCATGTGTAGTTTCTCCACCAGCACCACTACCACTGTCACCTGCTCCTTGATGTACCTCTGCGTATTCGAGTGCTCCTTAATCAACCCCTGCAGGTGTTTCGCTAATTTGGCTAGCTTTGTAAGGACTGCTGCTATCTGTTGGATCGTTCTGTTTTCCGATAGAGGCCCACCCTCTTCTATCCTCCTCTTCTAGACCGACTTCTCGACGTCTGTTGTACTGATCTATCCATTCTAAACGAACCACGCAACTAGCCGCTAGACTTGTCATGGAGTCCCTGGTTCTTGTGCTGGAGTTGTCACGGTATTACTGCCGCGGCATGCCGGTACTATGACGTCTGTCCGGCATGGGGGGTGAGCACGTTAATTACTCCATCCTGAAGGAATCGCAACGGTCCATAGCACTAACAGTTAGTTTCGATATTGTCTTCCTGATACGCGAAATTTCTATACTGTGATTCGAACAAAAATAAATTTTTACAATAAAATTAGGAGATGGGCTTTTCAAAGGTTTTGCTAGGGGTTCAGTTTAGTCAAAACTGTTTCTAGTTAACAGGAATGGGGTTGGGACTTGGCATAAAAGTTTTCTATCAGTCTGCTGTTGTCTCCCTGTCTAAATTCAAATTTTGGGGATAAATTAGATATACACCCGATAAATTAGATTCACCCAGTTTGTGAACAACTAACTTCGGTTATCCCATCACGAGTTGCGCGCGGTTCAGAGATCGCCGGTATATTTTGATCGGTTCGACCGGCAGATATGCAGTTTTAAGAGCGCACAAACTGCTAGTTCGCCACAATCTGTAAATATCCAACGATGCAATACTGTTTGACAGCGTTCCCAAATGAGAAGTTTTGAGAAGAGATTTCAATGGCAGTATCTCTCATCTCCTATTTTCCACCTTCGCGATTTAGGGTTTTGCTGCCTAGCTGTGCAAAAATTAGGTCCTTGTAAATTTATATTTATAAGTCCCTTTATTCGATTAATTTGCTGGCTTTACTCAAAGAACGAGGGAGGGCCTCTAAACAAAGAACATCATAGCAAACAAGCGTTGCTTATTCAAAGAGAATAGTTCTTCAAAGACATCAATAAAGCTAGGTCTTTTGCTAATAGATTGTCACTTTGCAACGATCAGTTCTTATATTTAACTCTTATAATAATCTTATTATATAACACATAATTTTCATAACGTTAGGAACGTTTATGTTAAATAATAAACTTCAATTCAAGGCTCCTTGATTTCATTCATGGTAAATTCCTAATAGTAAAATAAAGAAAAAAAAGATTGTAATAATAAAGTAGTTTATTAAATTAGAAATTTTTATGGTTAAAATTAAAGAAAACATTCTAAGTGAAAATTTTTAAATAAGATAGAAAATATAATCTCAGCGAACAAACTTTGCATGGTGGATACGGATAAGGATAAAAATGGGCCTAATGCCTCCTCAATCAGGGTGATCACATACTGGCGTGCTGATTTGGTTAAGCGTCCTCGTATCTAAGCGTATTGATTTGGGTTAAAAGCATTCGTTTTTAGAAGATGATCCCTGATTGGAAAACTTCTTCGTGGTTTGCATGATAAAAGATCTGAAGCTTATAGGTCTCAATGATTTAGTTTTATAGTTGTAGTTTAACAGAAAACAAAGGTTTAAATGATTTGGCATGGCTGTAGTCCTCCTTGCCTACTTTATGTATGAATATAACCTTAACTTTCTTTTACTTTTGGGGGAGATATCTAATAGCTATGCAAGCCCTAAACAGAGTCACCAGGTATTAAAGAATAAGTTTCAGTCTTTATATAAGTAGGGCTGGGAAAACTCCAGGCATGCCTGGAGACTCGAATGGTGAGAATGTACGAATGGTCCAGATTATCTTGGGACCTGTTATTATTTTGGAGGCCATGCTCTAATATTATTTTAAAGGAGTATGAATCTCCTGCTGGACTTCATCCCTGCGTGTTTTTGCAATGAGAAAAATGAGTTTTTAAGAGTACTACAGAACTTATTGGCTTTTATAGATAACAAATTTCGTTTGCAAATCATAAACTAGAATGTTGAGTATAAGCATTAATTTCCACCTATTAATTAATTAATTAAAATTAAATTTAACAATATCGAAATCGAAATATCTATAAAAGGCGTACTTTTATAGAGTCAATAGAAATCTTTCGGTAAAATAGGAACATTAATATTAATGTAAGGGAGTGCAACAAGAAGTGGCGAGGCTTGAGAGCGGGGAAACAGCGATAAGAAGGATGAGGGAGAGGTTGAAGGTGATCGAGTGGGAGAAAGTGGAGTCAATGGAAGCAATGGAGGAAGTAATAAAGAGTTTTGGTCGAAGTAAGAAAGTAAAAGGGGGAGTAAAGGAGATGTGGTTTGATGAGGAGTGCAGAAGGGCAAAGGCAGAGATGAGGAGAGTGAGAAACATATACAAAGAAGGAAGCGGCGAAGAGAGAAAAGTATGGGAAGCAAAGAAAATGTACGAAAAGATGTGTGAAGAGAAGAAGAGAAGGGTGATAGAAAAAAAAGTAGAAGAACTAAAGGCATGTAAGAACGAGGCAGAGATGTGGAGAATACTAAAGAGGGGGGAAGGGGCAAAACAAACGGGGATAGAGATAAAAGAGTGGGCGGATAAATGCAGAAGAGAAAGTGGAGATCCAGTGGAGCTAGCGGGCGAAGGAGTAAGGGGGGAAGTAGCAGAATTCTCGGAGGTGGAGGTGGAGTGAGCCTAATGTAGAGAGAAACAGGAAGGAGAGGAATGGATAGATTTAGAACCCTCATGACCCGAATCTGGAACGGGGAGGAGAAGATCCCGGATTCATGGAAGGTGGGGGCGGTGTGCCTGGTCCACAAAGGCGGTGACATTAACGAAATAGATAATTACCGAGGAATAACGATAATAAACATAGGATGCAAGTTAGCGATGCTGTTAGTTAAGAGGAGGCTCGAGGAGGAAACGGAGGAGAAAAAACTTATTGACGAAACAAGGGGAGGGTTCAGGAAAGAAAGGGGAACAAGTGACCAGTTATTTACCCTGGCCAGGTCAGTGGAACAAGTGTTGGAAGAGAAGAGAAAGGGAATATGTTTGCGGTGTTTCTGGATCTGAAAACGGCGTATGATTCGGTATCGAGAAAATGGATGATAGAACGACTGAGAAAAGGGGGGGTGAGTGGAGGTATGGTTGAGTTCATACGGAGGATGTATGAGGAAACGTGGTGTGTTGCTAAGGTGGGAGGGACGTGCGTGGAAAGATTTAGGACGTGGAAGGGTCTAAAGCAGGGTTGCCCGTTGAGCTCTGTGCTCTTTAATTTGTACATAGGGGATTTGGAAGAGGTTCGAAGAAAAGGATAGGATGGGGGATGTTAATTGGGAAGAGAAAGGTATGGACACTAGGGTATGCGGACGACATGGTCCTAATGGTGAGGCAATGGGAAGAAATGAAAGGGATGCTAAAGAGAGTGGACGGGTATATGGGTAGGAGAGGTTTGCAAGTGAATGTTAGGAAAACGAGATGGATGAGATTTAGGAATGAGGGAAGAGAGGGAAGGATAAAAGAATTAGAGTGGAAGGGTGAAACGATAGAGAGAGTGAAATTGTTTAAATATTTAGGCTTTATGTTTAAGGGGACGGGAGGATATGATGAACATGCAAGGTGGGTGCAAGGAAAGGCAAGGAAGGCGTGGGGCGTGTTGAGGGAGAAATGGGGAAGTTGGTTTAAAGGAAATGTGAGTGTGACGTGTGGTTTGTGAGATGCGTGCGTGAGATCTATTTTATTGTACGGAGTGGAAGTGTGGGGGGGTCAGGAAGCAAGAAAGGGTTGAGAGTGAGCAGCGGTGGTTCTTGAGGCAGATGTTAGGGGTGGAGAAATCTACCCCGGGTTACATACTGCTTCAAGAAACGAATAGAGAAAGTGTGCGGTGTGAGGCGATAAAGAGAGTGGCTGAGTTTGATATGAGAGTAAGTGGCCTGGAGGAGGGAAGGCTAGTGAAGGAGGTATGGAGGGAAAGGATGAATGCAAGTCAGGGCAGATGGAGGATAGCGAGGAAGGGGATATATGAACGAGTGGGCTTGTCTGAGGTGATTGTAATGGAATGGTTGGAGAAAGGGGTAAATGTGGTAAGATGGGGGCACGAGAAAGTGAAAGAGGTGGAGAGACAGGAGAGGCAGAATCAGATAGGAAACAGTGAGTACAATGAGGGTATGAGAGGTGGTAGGTGCATGGGAGCAGACCAAGATATCTTGAGGGGGTCAATCTGAGGACAGAGGAAAAAGCGATCATGGCGAAAGCGAGATGCGGGTCGGAGGAGAGAGGAAGAAAGAGTTGGATGAGTGAAGGTTATGGGGAATGTGTTTTATGCAAGGAAGGGAAGGATTCGTGGGTGCACTTGGCGGAGGAATGTAAGGGAGTAAATGTGGGATGGGTGGAAGGATGTAGAAATGAAGTGGAATGGATGAGAGATGATGAGGCCAGGGTAAGGGTGTTGAGAAGACTGGGGTGGGAAAAGGAGAAGAGAAGGGAAGACGAATGACGGGTAGAGGGACGAAAAGGAGAAAGAAAAAATATATTTAAAGAGGAGAGGGAAGAAATATTATTATGTTATTGTGTTTTAGTATGTTTATAATTTTTTATGCCAATAAAGGTTTTTTTTTATTTTTTATTTTTTTATTAATGTAAGGTAGTTGAAGAAAACGTAATAAATATCGTTCTTTATCACATGACTAAATTGTGATGGTGGATGTAGAAAGGGCAAAACAATAAATAGGGCCAGTGTAAAGTTGAGGTTTGTGAGATGATTATGAAAGTAAAAAAGGAGAGGCTCAAAGAATGTCGCAATAATGAAAACTGTTAACAAGTTTTGTGGAGCTCTCAGAATGATATATAAATGGAATTTTATTAGCGTGTGAGCTTAATCAGGCATAGTAGTAATATAAATAAATTAACTAAGAAGCTAGAAAAGATTTAAAAATAAACAATACGCTTCCATAATATTGGGCGACTTTAAAATATAATATAAGATCTAGGAATCATAGAGTAAATAGAAAACAGTAGTGGAGTTGTTAGTAATAATGGGTTAGTATTAGTTTTTACCTTGACTGCCCAGGAGTTATTTACAGATTCAAATAGAGATAAATGTAAGGAGAATATGTATAGAAACTTTAAAGAAACAAACGCCCAAGTACCATCAATAATATGGTCCCAACTTTGTGACACATATAGCAAAAGACTTTGATAGAATATAGAAAAAATATCACCAACAAAGAATGTCACTAACAAAGAAGAATATAAGAATTGCAATCAATTGTAAGGAGAGTACCAAGAGAATATCTGTTTTGAAGATTAATTGAGAAGAAATATGAATTTGCACCAAATGGTTTATTGAAAATTAATGTAATTAAAATTATTATTGAAATCCTGTCAAAATTATAAAGGAGAAATTAAGATATGTAATAGTTTTGATATTGATATAGTGTCAAAACTCAATGTATGATGAGAGGTGTGGAAGATGTACCTATATCTAAACGTTTTATATTAAATCTGCAAACAGATTATCAATCATTACTAGAAAATAAGTACCCGACTTAAAAAATATCAGTTATTTCATACAATACTCATCATTGTTTTTTTTATAAATGTTTCTACTATGTATATTTTATAACCACTATATTGAATGTAATTAAATAAAAAGGCTATACTTAACTGCAAATAGTAATCAGAGCTGGTAATTGCCTGTGATGATTTATTTCCGGGAGTCTGTCTGGAAACGCAAGAATCTCCCCATTTAGGATCACATTTTGCCCATGGTAGTTCGGCAGTAAAAGAATGTGAAAAGTACCATAAAACTATCGACAAAATATATGCGTAATAGGAATAGGTAGCAATGCAACAGAATGCTTGGCTTATCCCTAAACCTAAAAAAAAATAAACGAAAATAAATAGCAATATTATCAATTATAGCTATTAAAATATCAATATGCTTTTGATCCCTTTTTGTAATTTTTAATTTGTAATCAATATACCTATTTGTAATTAATATTAAATAAATTATTTTAAATATACAATTAAATTGTTAATAAATTAATAATGTTTTAGCACTATATTTGTAAAATTATAAAGAAGTGCTTCTAATTTCGACTAATAGATAGTCATTGCCAAACATTAAATAATCTAATAATAATTAATTATTTTATAATTTATATAAAATAGTTGCTTGTACATTATGTTCATCTTTTTGTTCAGAATTATTTTTAGCATTGTAAATTTCTATTGTTACAATAAATCCATTTTCAACTTTCATTAGCAAAATGGTCTACAAAAATACATCTTTGTCGAAATGTTAGCATCTAATAAATAATTTAATATTGATCAATTTTTTTTATAAAATTTGAGTTACATATTAGATCCATTATAGGTGAAGGAACAAAATAAAATTTATTGATTATGATCAAAACAAGAGAAGAATATTAGACCACCACTATAGTATAGAATCTATTGTATTTTATCATAAATATACACAATCAAACCTGTCTACATTACCCAACCATCCTGGCGCTAAGTGGTAGTACAATTCTATGGATCCTCTTCCTGAAAACCGTCCAAGATTTACATCGAGATAATACATTGGACTACCAATTATGAGTATGATGACTATATATGCAACCACAAATGCTCCACCATAGTTCCTGTAAGCTATGTACGGAAATCTCCAGAAGTTTCCCAAACCGATTGATGTCTGTATGCACGTCAGAATAAAATCAGTAGTATTGTCCGATTTGCTTTTCTTCCTCTTGTCATCAACGGAGTCAGTCTCCTCAGACTCGTGTTCGCGTTGCATTTTAGACAGTAAAATAAATTTTTACAATTGATAGAAATCAATGTATAATGTCAAATAATTTGAAATAAATGACAAATAGTAACGTCACTTTTGAATAATCTCTTTATGAAACTGTGATCATATAACATCAGAAATATTGCGACAGAGGTGACTGTCCAACCCGGAGTACATCAAGATAGGTCCTTTGTGCTGTTTTTAGTCTTTGGCAATGTTTGCTGTAGTAGTTTTCCTTTCGCTACTCTAGAAGCCTTGGAGCTGTTCTGAAAATTTAGTGTATCATGCCGAATCATGAATTCTACTTACCTAGGTTAATTTTGTTTTAAGGTTAGACATTTCATGGTCTAGAGATTTGAGCATTTTAACCCCACGCTTGCCTAACATGTTAGGCAAGGGTTAGATATATGTTAAAGAAAGCTTGATAGGTTTAGAGATAAGAAAATGGGATGGTACGACGGTTTTTCCTCTTCTGGTCTTAGAAGCTAAACCAAGGCTCGCGTAGAAAGAAACACGTCTCTAAATTAGATCTACCAATTATCGGAATCAAAATTTAGTATCTACACATAGATTTCTCAAAAAAATAATAGAGTGCAGCAACGTTAGTTCGGGTCAGCAGTTGGATGGGTGACCGGTACCATTCACCATTGGGATACAATTTATTGTACTTTGAAGTGACGGGGGCGATCCTTTAAAGTAACAAGCTCATTTGCACACACATAAATACACAAATAACACATGGCGGAAGGACCACGTGGTCGATAGCCTAACACTACTGCTACTACTACTACTAATAGTGTAATGTATAAAACAAGACGTAAAAAAATCCTTACATAGGTTATATTTTAATCCATATTTATGGTTATGTTTCCAAGAAAACCACATTAGTGTTAGTTTTAAAGATACGAAAAAGATTAATGATGTAATAACTTCTTAAAATTTATTCAAATTGTATTTTTGTTGATAATTATAAAATTACAGAAATTTATTTTTTTGTCTTCTATCCAAATACCAAAATTTAATCTCTCTATTAATAAATCCGAATACATTTATAAATGGTTCGCAAATATTAACGACAGTCGAATAGTTGTAAAATGCATTTGCATCAAATTTATACGCCGTACTCGGGTATATCCATTAGTGTTGCATTATGGTATAAATGCAAGTGATATCAGTGTAGGTGCTCGAATATCAAGAACTCTGTATGTGTATTATATTCAGAATTAATGATTCACGTACTGCATAAAATCAATTTATTCTGTTCAAATAATCAACACTAAAATGTTTTCGATTGCGTAAAAATAATATTATTAATAGGAAAAGTAGATTGCTTTCAAATTAATGGTTTATTTATCATTAGGATGGCTACTCTGTTGTAATTTGTGATATAAACATTAAATTGATAATAACATTTAAATGTTGACAATCACTATACAGGGTTAAGAGAAATTACCAGAACGGTCGATTATTTCAAAATATAGAAGAGTAAAGAAAAATTGTCTTATATAAAAGTTGTAAGGCTTTAAATAGTCTACTTACATGTAATAAATTGAAATATACAGGGTGATATTTAATTATTACAGATAAGTAGATTTTCAAAAGCCTTGCAAATTTTATATGACATTTTTTACTAACTCGTGTATCTTTTGAAATAATCTACCGTTCTGGTAATTTCTCCTAACCGTATATAAAATAATACAAACAAATTACATTAGATATATTTAATTAATGTATAATCCTGAAAAATACTTCTTTTAATCACTATGGAAATATGACTTTCCCAAGTAAATTACTTCATGTAAGATAAAATAATTTATAAACATTAATTAGATATAGTGTAGCATGTAGCTATTATTAATAAATTACGATTATACTACATTTAAATCATTTTCATATTTTACTATTACGGTAAACGTATTTTTATTTAATGTTGTTTTAAACTTTAGTGACTTCTTATAATTGAGTTTCTTTAAATGTCCATAAAAATGATGTATTGAAAGAATAGGATTTACGTTTAATAAATACTTTCATGTTGTAATTGTAAATACAGTTGCCTACATTAAGAATATGAATCGGATGGCTTTCATCAGAATGTAATAATTTCGGGTGAAATAGATAAAACACGAACATGGTAAGATTAATATGTACTACACTTAACTATGATTTTAAATAAAGGATCGAAGAAAAGATTACTCATTGCTTCCTAAGGATCCTCAAGCTAAGCAAAGTTTCAATAAAAAATACTCTCGTGAATATTATGATTCGTGCAATTCAAATTTTCAAAAATTGCAAAATTATATAAATGAAGATTTGTATACATAAAACTGCCAAGTTAGTAATGGCTATTGGAAAATTCATTACTTTTCTACCCTTACTTCATATAGTTATTTACACTTTCCAACAAATTATCTCAAAATACTTACTTTGTTTCATATTTGAAGTCTAATTACTAATAAGTAATAATAATAATAATAATACACATTTTTATTGACAAACTTCACACATGTTTACATTTAAATAATAAATAATAAATGATGTGTTAGTGAATTAGTTCGTCAAAGGGCTATCGACCAGAGGTCTTTCTGCCTTAATAAGTAATATTTTATTGATAACCGCAAAACTACAGAATAATAATACACACATGCAGATTATTACATCTTAGTGTATTTTCCTTTGTTTGTAATATATAATTGTAAATCAATCTAAATGTTACTTTTTTTATGTCCTAGTTATTATTTTATAATGTCTATATTAGAAACATAAAAAAATGTTTCTTAGAATTAATCAGCATTGGATCTTTGCATAGTTTTATCATGAATAGAAACTTTATTGTATAGTTGAAAGATTTCTTCCTTTTTCTTTCTTACGTACACACTTATATAATGCTATATAATGCTTAAATAATTTTCTTCTGTGCATTAAGAAAATATTCTTAATTACATCTTGTAAAGAAGGAACAGTAACCAGTTATTTTGGAAACAATTTGTCAAAACTAGAGCGCACTTACCTCTTTATATTTATGTTTATGATCATAATACTTTTAAATAGCTTTTACAATTCAATAATCTAAAACAAATTACATGACTCGAAAAGCTTTGATTTTTAAACATTGTAACAACGCGTAATCAAGATGTCACGGCCTCTACCCAAAGATGCAATTGTCATAGGATATCAAATTGTAAAAATTCAAAGATATACAATATATAATATTGGATTTCTTGGTATAATAACTGTAGTTAATCTACACATTGGTGTTTAACTAAAGAAAATTATCTATTACTTATCTCATTGAAATTGCTAAAGAATTTACTTTCAAAGCAAGGAATCAATAAGAAAAACTAATTTAACTAAACTAAATCAGGACCATGCTGGTATTCTCTCTTACCAACTGTAGACCTTAAGTTAAAGTGGTAACTCTACAAATATTGCTATAGACTTCTGCATGGCTCACATCGAAACGAAATAACGTTAAGAAGTGATAGCGCAGCGAAAGTTAAAAGTAGTCGAACGACTGGTGTGCATAGTTTATATTTGTGGAATTATCTGGAAGTACACAAGCGTTAATCTCAACGTTTCAAGAATTATTCAGAAACAAATAGAGCCTTTAAAAGAGGTATACGATTGTTCACACACAGGCGTAACACGACAGTTAGAGTTTTTTCTAAATTAGATTCGGCTAACGTTTGGACTGACGACTATTGGACTATTTTTAATTTATCCATATATATGTTATGAATGTAAGTGATGTAGGTATGATGCACACACACAACATCCATTGATCCGCACGGTGAATTATTCCTTTAGAAAAATCCACCGCCCGGCTAGAATTCGAATCCACAACCAAGTGTCTAATGTATAAACCCGCGCAAATGAGTTATCTGCAAATCGTGTATATAAATATTTATTATAAATATTTATTAATATAGTTACAGAAATAATAATGCAATTTATTTGAAAATTATTAGTGTATAAGTGTTTAAACATAAATAGATACTAAATAAATCAATGTAACTATTTCTTGCTGAAACGAACTTATACAAAATGAAAATTGTAACGGGGTACGTTCGAAGCGCCCGCTGTTAGTACCAAAGCGATCCGAACAGGTGAAAACGTTGATAAAAAACGAATTCGCACCCAGACCTCCAGCGCGCAAGCCGTTTTGCAAATATTTGCGACAGCCTAGAAGCCAGAGGAGGACACGTGTGAGTTCATCATGACAAAAAGATCGCTGTTTGCACAAATGCAAACTCCGCCGCCGGAAAGCATGCAGCTGGATATGCTGTATGGCCTTCTAAAATACGAAATCAGGGATAGGATTTCGAGAACCGAGCTAAACACATACCAGGATCTGCTAGAGAAAGTAGGACCACTGGAATCCCACCTACGTGAGAAACACCACCTCCAACAAAATCCCCAGAAATCTTGCCTGAAGTGCGCCTTCTGCAAAGGCTACGGACAGACCATCGAGGAATGCAAGAAGAAGGAGAAAGCAAACAAACCTTCACTGCCTGCAGAGAAACTGGAGAAAAAGGGGATAAGGTGTTATGGTTGTCAGATGCCCGGTTACATCAAGAGGATGCCCGAACTGCTCAAAACCTAGGATTGAGAGTCCGAGACAGACCAGCCCTCAACATCATAGTTGGAAACACCCGGCACAGCCTGTGTGGACACCAGTTCCAGATCCAACCTCACTAGCGAACAGCTATTTAATGAGTTACGGAAGCAGGGACATCGTTTCGAGGAGAAATCCATACGCCTCACACTCACAGATGGTAAAAGCCGTAAACAACAGACAAAACATACTCGCGTTCCAGTTAAGCTACGGGACCGCGTTATACCAACAACCTTTACCTTTATTAGCTGTATAGCTAATACCCCAAACTCGAAGACATTGTTAGGAATTGACTTCGTAGAGGACGCCGGATTGATTCTGCATTTGAGAAATAGAACATGGTCATTTTGGAATGAAAAAAAAAATGCACTCGTTTATACAAAAGGAAGATAACCCATCGAAGAAGAGAAGGAGGGACACCGCACAAAAATCCGAAGAGGATACGGATGTCTTTATGGTAAATATTTAATTTAGGAATTTATCAGGCACGAGCCCCTGATCACGTCGCTTCCGAAGACTCCTAGATGCGCGGCCCGACCACCACACTTCCTCCAAGAAGATACATTCGATTTTATGTTTCGTGATGCAATCACACAAATAAACAGGGAGTGGAACCTTCACCTCGCCTCCCTGGATCTGGAAGAGATTCGTTTGAAACCAGGAATAGAAGCCGTCCACCTCAGTGACGACGAGAGGAAGAAGATAAATCAGTTGCTGGTACAACATCGAGGATTATTCGATGACACAGAACTCTCCATGGAGGCGGTAGAATGAACAGAATGTTCGAAGTACTAGCAATCGACCTTTTTGGCCCATTTCCAGAAAGACCAGGAAATGAGAAGTGGATCTTCATAATCGAGGACACAGCCTCAAGATGGGTAGAACTATTCCCGCTGGAAACCGTCACAGCCGCCACCTGTGGTCTAGTGCTCATAGAAGAAGTGTTCCTGCGATTTGGACTTCCAAGACGGCTGATCAGCGACAATGGCACCAAGTTCATAAGCGCTATTATGAAGCAGATCACCCACTGGTTTGAGATTGATCACCATTTCACACCGGTCTACCATCCAGCAGCCAACCCAGTCGAAAGAAAGAATAGAGACCTGAAGACTCAACTAGCCATTCAAGTCGGTACGAAACACACCGACTGGCCGAGCAAACTCCCAGCGATTAGATTTGCAATAAACTCTGCCTATTGTACGTCAACTGGAATATCACTCAGCAAATCAGAGAAGAAGACTACAGCAAAGTTCACCCCCAAGAGAGATGGACCTTACGTGATCCTGACAGAGCATGGATCTTGCTCGTACGAAATAACGTCTAGAGATGCACCAACGATCCCGCAGGCCAAATATCTCGTCTCAGCTCTTAGAAAATGCAACGACTAAGAAGGACGACCCAGCTACTTGATGCAAAAGGGAGGAAAACCCAGGAAAAATCCAGGACCCTTTGCCGGGACGTCCTAAGGGTTCTAAGGGGGAGATTGTAACGGGGTACGTACGAAGCACCCGCTGTTAGTACCAACGCGCTTCGTACTACCCTCTCCGCTTGCGCCACCGTCGCGCTACCACCACATCCCCTACACGCACCACCACCTACACAGGAGGGAAAACTACGGAGAGCAAATAAAAGCAACTGCACCCTCACAAATCCGCAGAGCACAACCAACTCTCAACACTTTAAGTTCTTCCGCACTCTCGTGAGGTCAGAAGCTTGCAATTTAAACGAGATGAGCTCTAAATGCCATACGCAGTAACGCCGCAGAAGAAAACGCTCTTCACGTCTACACTTGCCTACTCGCTACTCTCGGACGACGAGAAACCCCGGCCAGTGACGCCGAATCGCCGCTTCTTAGAGGACAGCCAGAAAGGGACAAGCGCCGTAGCCTGCAGAAGAGAGGACCGAGCCAATTTTATTGAAAAACCCTTACGAAAACCTGTATATTTGTGTAAATAAAATACTCTAGAAACCACCACAACCTGTTTTAACTCTGACTAGCCGAGCAACACCCCCACAAAATTAGAATAGACATCTCTAGATATTATAATGAAAATCTTTAATTAGAAATTCTAGTATCAACTTCGCTAAATTACCTTCACTATATTTAAACCTTTTAGTTTTCTACTTTTTAGTTGCAAATGCCAATGATCCTATTTTTTTAAAATTGACATAAATCACTACCCAATATCTTTTTAACTTTATTTAACGTATATTCTATGTTTGTCTATAAAACATAGTACCTTAATTTGAGAAATTGAATTACGATACATTTCTGTTACTAACTTGTAGGGGCTTTTGAATTTCGTTTAAATTTAAAATAAATAGTCTTAATAAGACTTAAGGTTGTAGATTTACGAAAAGTTTCGTATTTTAATTTGTTTTATATTATATTGTTTGTCTATGTGTTGGCATTATTTCCCAAAATCTATGAAGGGATAAGGAATAAATCCACTGTAGAACTTCATAAACCGGATTTAATGTAGAGCTGGTAAAATTCTAAAAATATTTTAATATTTAATACATAAGGAAATATTATTGTCTATATATCCTCAAAATAGTCCTTATTTATATATCAGAAATTTATTATTTTTTTTACGATCCTTTTGCAAAAAATTGTCAAGAAGAGATAAAATGATAGGTCGCTATCTCCCTAAATTGACACAGCCAAATTTCTTACAGGCATAGGCTTAAGTTCATTTATTAAACTAAAATTATTATTATTAGTTATTCTAAATAAACGTAGAAGCAATAAAAAATTAAAAAAATAATTCTAAAATAAAATTGTCATCCGAGAAATATTGATAATCCTAACAGACAGTAGAATAAATATAGTTAATAAATTTTGATTAGGTGTGAGTCTTCAATATTTAGATGATAGCTATGGCACATTTGTGTTTTGTTTAGTTTCTGTTTGCAATTATTTAAATTGAGAGATTGGATTCCGTTAGACCTAAAAAGCTGTAAGAAGTTTTAAATTGAACGTCAAGATAATGACATTCAAAGGCCGAAACTTGAGTTGTGTTTTTGTAATAGAAAAAATAGTATGTGTTATAGTTCAGTGTTTAAGAATAAAATGTATATAAGTAATCAGTTTAAAGAATTCTGTAATTGAACCAAGAAATAATTATACTAACGAAATAGTCAATAACAAACCAAAAAGTAGTATGCCAGATACCAATAAATTGATCTACTGATGCTAATAAATTTATATGTATCCAGCGTTTGATTTTTTTCATTGTAATTTTAATAACTTTGTTAATTCCATCATTAAATTATATTAGAAATTACTTGTAACGCATATTTGGTTATAAAATTAGGCCATGCAATTGTTTTCTGTTTGTAATTTTCTATTTATATTTATAAATTTATTGTATTTTGGATATTAATTGTAATTTATGTATGTTTTTTCAATTCAAATTTAAATATTATTTTTTATAAATTTTCCCTGTTATTAGAGAAGTATATTTTTCTGTTGGGAAATAAATAAAATTCAAAATGAAAATCTGTGTACTAATTGATGAGGCTGTTATTCGTTGAAAACTCATATTTATTTTTTAATTATTAAAAAGACACATACATTTTTAAAAGACTTTAGGCGAATAAAGACAGAGTGGGGAGAAATTGTTGCGCAGTTTAAGTAATAAAAAGTGTTTAGAAAATTAAGTGTTTTTACTCTAACATCTGTCAATTAAAATGCGCAATCGTTAAAAATTGCTATCCGCATTTTAATTCATGATTTTAATGGACAAATCATGATATTAGTAAACACTGAAAAACTGTTATTGAACTGACAAATTACAAATATCGAATAAAACTGGCCTTCGGAAGAAAGGGAAATGCACATGGGTGAGTAGCAGTATATAGAAGAAACGAGATAACATCCTATATTAGGGACGACTTTAAAAAATTAAGTAAATATAGCAATAATATTAAGAAAAATTCAAATTATTGTTATTATAATTACAATAATTTTTAAAAATGAAAAAATGAGTATTCTTTTAATTATACTGTCGTGTGTTGTAATTAATTTTATTGAGGCAGGAAATTTTAATATTGATTTTCTCAGTAATAATGTGAGTAGTACAATATTTAAAAAATATAAATTATTTAGAGGCAACCCTCTAATTAAAACACATTTAAGGGTCACCAGTATTAGCAAAACTTATACTTACTTATACTACTAATTATATCAATCATATATTATGCACAATAGGCATTATTTCACAACTTTATAATAACTAATACACAAAAAGAGGATGATAAAATATTAATATTGGCTATGAGAACGGATCAATTCCTGTATTATATAAAAATAAAACATGCTCAAATAAATTTAATTTGTTGCTAAACAATAGCATAGTCTATAATAAAAGTTCCTGTTTACTTTCGCGAGCGTTCTAGGATTAATATTTCAACAGGGGTCTATTATAAAATGTTTTAAATTTCCAATTTTGTCGAAATTACAAATTCTGTTTTTTTTAAACATAGGAAATAGTTGCAGAAATTTAAGTCGGGAAGTCTTGCAGGCCAAAATATTGCACCTCCTCTGCTTATCCACTTGTTTGGAAATTTTATATTTAAATAATCTTTCACTTGAACTGTATTTCATGCTGGGCATCCGTCCGTGACTTCCGTAATTTAATCCGCGATTTAATTTTGTAATAAATCTAATGACTTTTCTCTATATAATTTATATTAAGTTTTTGTGGTTATTGAGTTCTTGAAGTACAGTCATCTGTGAAACACACACTTATTTTGAAATGACTTATTTGTTTATAATCAATTTAGATAGCAAACATTGATTTTTTGTTGCAACTACTATTTTGAGAATTTTATTTTCGAATATTTGTTCACTCTTTCTAAGCTATATTTCAAACAAACAAACATAAAACATCCAAAGTAATGTTAGTAGGTAAAGGAATTGTTATATAATTTTATTATGATCATTTCCGTTCAATAATAGAGATACAAACTGCAAATGAAAATGTTACATAATGCTCTATGAAACGAGTCACCCGGTATATACAGTGCTTCCCAAAAGTAACGGATAAATTCGTAAATAAAAATATTTGAGAAAAATGCTTTGATACGTCAATTTTTGTTTAAAATTACTATCCTGACATACTCTTATCAGTCCCCCACCCTTTCGCTCCTAAGGGGTGGTAACCCCAACTTTAAAAATTCATATAGCAAAGTTGCGATACCTCAATTGATAGATTATTTTATTCTGAATACAACGAATTGCAACTTGTTTTTACTAATGTCAAAGACAATTCAGAGTTTTTCGTGAGTGAAGAAATAGTAGCAAAATAAGACTTTTGAAACCGAAAGAATCGAAGTTTTAATGATTATTGGGTTTGGAGATAGAAGACGGTCGAATAGAAAACAATTCAAAATGCCGCAAAACGAGCGCAAGTATGCATCAACTAGGGAGGTGGCCATTTAAGCGATATAATTTTTTCCAAGTAATGTAACCAATATTACACTTTCAAATAATTTTTTGATGAAAATAGAGCTCTTGTTTTTTCATTTATAACAAAATGGCAGCAAATTCAAACTGTGACATTACTTTTGCGCCACCTTGTATAAGTATTGTATATTTCAGTTTTAATGTGTACCTTTTATTCTATGCGTCTATTTTATATTGTTAACAGGAATATATCTAGTATTTAAATTGTTTTTATATCATTTAGACTATATGCTTTTTTTACATTGTTTTATTATGTTTCTTAGATTTCCGCTAGTTTTAAATTGTATAACGTATTTACTTAGTTTAGGTTAAAATAACCTTTTTATATTATCTATATTATACTGTATTGTAATTTTGTAATTAAAATGGCTTAGCCGTAAATAAATAAATAAATACTAATAAAAAAAAACGACATTTCGATTTAATTTTAATGCTGCAAGAAAATCCATTTTTAGCCCTTGCAGAGGTCGCTTCACAAGTTGGTACTTCAAAAAGTATAGTGTCCACCTGTATGAAGTCTACAATGTCTACAATTTTGTTAGGCAATAATGGAACTCTTAGCGCAAATCCTTGCTTAATTAGAAACATCGTATTTTCTGATGAGGCAACAATTTGTCCGAATGACCGTCAACAAACAAAATTGCCGTTACTGGGCTCTTCTAAATCCGCATTGGATGATTGAAACGAACAAACAATATCCTCAAAAGCTTAATGTGTGGGCTGGTGTGGTGGGTTCTAAAATGATTAGACAATATTTTTTCGACGGATAACTGAATAGTGAACGTTACATGACCCGATAACAGAATTTGGTAACAGCAAGACCAAGCGTCTCCACATTATGCACGACCAGTAGACGAGGACATATTGAAAGGTCAGCAAGATCGCCAGATTTAACCCAACTAGATTATTTTCTTTCGGGCTTTTTAAAAACTAAAGTTTATTTGAATAGACCTCTAAATATTGAGGCATAAAAGTAAAGAATTAATGCAAAAATTCACTTAGTCCAAAAATCTTAGACAATGTTCAATAAGCTTTTGTGGATATATTAGGGTATTGTTTATTCGCCAAGGGGCAGCACTTTGAACATTTAATTAATTAAATTTTGTTATTCCTTCAATTTTATAAATAAATGCATTTTTGTAAATATCGCCGTTTGAATACATTTTGGTAAATATCGCCGCTATTTATCAACCGATTACAAATTACATTATACAAGAAAACTTTGTTGTAATGTTAGGTTTAAAACATTTTTTATAAATGAGATTTCACAATTAATAATTAAAGCATTAAATAATAATAAATTAATGAATAATTTATATCGAATTTCGTTTTTAATTATAAATTTAATCTCGGTATTTTTATCTTACCGGTGGCAATAGGGACGAGAGTGTATGAAAACATCGCATATTGCTCTAATACGGGGAAACGCCGCTTCCCTAATGCCTGAGAATTAATAATTCAACAGTAATAAAAAGTTTGTATATAAGAGCCGGATGATGAACGTGCCTATGTATCACCGCCGCCGCCGCCGCCGTCTGGTGGTGGTGTAATTCAGGTGTGTTCACTTCTTAAACTCCGGTGAGTCCGGGCTGTTAACCGGAGCCATGCGCGGAAATCTCCCGGATCGCGACGGACCAGTGCTCGACCGACCTCGAACTTGCAACCCTCGTGCCACGGCGCGACCGGCATCCCCCGTTTTAACACACATACAGACACTTCGTGTCCGTGGAATGTGGGCAATTTCGGCCGTCCCGTGCCCCCGGAATCAGTGATATCTTGATAAAGGAGCCGTCTTTCATTCATCAAACGTAAGTGAATTTTTGCATTGGCCCCGATTTATAGGTAGTAAACACCCACTATAACCAACCACCTAGGACCGTTCACTTGTTGCAACTTTTCGTCTGAGGCCGGGCGCGCCGGCTACGACCGCGCTAATCTCATTATTTACTATCTGCTTTCGGCTTATCAAATCTTAGAATTTACATTTAACGATGTACGATATGAAAATTCTTTAATTTAATTAGTAGGGTCACATTCATTTTTTAAATTATAAACTACACTCTCATTAAAAGCTAAATTAATTAATTTTAAGTATTAATAAACTTTTGGTTCAAATTTAAATAAAAAACTCGTAATCAATAAGTAAAAGAAATTGCAGCCCTCAAAAAATATAATTAATCATATTAAGTTATAATTATATTACATATTAATTAAGTTAACTGATGAACTTGTAAATCAAAAACTGTATGTAACAAAATGCAAAAAAAGTATGTTGCAATAATATTTAATTTCATCAAATTTATGCAAAAATATGCTAATGAACTTTATTATAAAAACATGTTGAAAAGTACTTTAATAAATTTAATCAAATAACTGTAAACCCGTAGTAAATATATGTTTTGTGCATATTCAAATTTTTTTGTCTTTAAAATATGCATTTGCATCACCTCATTTTAAATGCGTTTAATATTATTATTAATTTATTTTGATAAAACGCACGTACTATATGCGATAATTTCATCTTTAAATTTTTAGGTTTTAATTAGCATTAAATACTTGATTTAGTAACTAATTTAGTTTGATAATGACAAGCTAAATTGTGTTGAAATTATAGTTACTAATAATAATAAATTGTTTGATATAAACAAAGTTTATTTTATTTGAAGTTAGTAATTGGTATTGCTTTATTTGTAAATTTATAATTTTATATGTAATATATATTAGACCAAAATATACATATTTATTTGACAAAAATGTAACAAAATCTGATATGAAACTAATATGTTTATATATTTCATCATGTTTAATAATTTTTTCACATACCATAAATATAATTAAATTTAAATACCCACCACTTAAATAATATATAAATCTGAAGATTATTATTAATAATTTATTTATTTATTCGTTTAATTACAAGAAAATAGTTTACAAAAGTCAATACAGAATATCAAGAGAACGCTAACTTTTAGGTTGCTTAATTAAATAATTTAAAACATAAATAATAAATAAAATCTAACATTAAAATAGATATAGTAGGACAAGAATTTACGTTTAAAAACTGATAGAATTATTCATAAAATAAATACATAGAACATTAAAATAAAAACATTAGTCTAGAAATTAAAATCATAATGATATAATTAAAATAATGATAACAATCATAATTTAAATCAAGAAAAATAAGTATATTTGCTTTATTAGTTATATTTGTCGATCGCTAAACATTAATAAATGTTAAATAATCGATAAATGGCTGGCAAAAAGACCATAGGTCAATAACCATAAAGAAAATAAATTACGATTGTTGTTTTAAATACCTATTATATCAAGTAATAAATAAAGATATTCGTCTCTCTCGATAAATTTAAAAAAGCAATAATATTAGAATGTATTAATTTTGAATATCTTACTTTAAAGAACTGCCGTCAAATATAGTTTATTATTGAAGAAATATAAATTTTGAAAAATTAATAACATGAGAATTTGTTACAAACATAATGTTTATTTAACATAATCACATAATCTCAATTTTACATAGATTAAACAAAATTAAATTTACAATCAAGACATACGTGTATAGATACATAAAATAAATGAAAACACACATATTCTAAAAAAAAATATAATAAATAGGATCCAATTAACTATTTTTTAATAACTGAATTTTTACCATAAATATTAAAATTGCAATCATATACAACAGAATATGAAATTCCTTTATTAATAAAGATATTACACAGAGCCTAGCTTCTCAATTAATAAAATGTCAACCTTTACTTAACGTCCCCTATAAATTATGTACTGTGGATATACCCTAATATTAATTTATTGTAAATTAATAAAAACACTTAAATTCTAATTGATTGTATAGAACTATAGTTTAAATTATTCATAAGCATATTTATTTAGAAATAATGTCCTAAATCAATGGAAAATAAAAATTGATATAATATACATTATTCTAACATATTCTAATCAGGATGATATAACAAAATAATATCAGAAAATTTAATAATAATTACCTATTATTGCATAATGTTTCACCAAGAGATAAGTGAGACAATTATTCAAGAAATCACAAGTTTTAATGTTGTTGTGATTAATCTACAACTGTTTCAAACAATAAATCCAATCTGTTGATAAAACTTTGCAGTCAAGATTTAATAATGCACTGAATAGTCACTAGTGTAAAACCTATTAATAACTATGAGTAATATAGTATTATTTCTATAAAAAGATTTACGTTTATGTTTATAACATTTAACTTAAATATTTAATATTACAACAATATACTTTATTATACAGATCAGTTAGAATTTTATCGTTTTTACTTTAACATTTTATAAATTGAAGCAGTTTTACATAATTCTAAAAAACTAATATAAAATTGACAGCTATTATATTATTGACCAGCCGGTTTCCAAAATCAAACTACAAATCATAAGAGAAATTTTATTTTGAGAACTTAAAGTATTACATACAATAGAAAATGCAAATACAATGTAATTTAACACGATTAAATAGTTAGTAACAAGAACAATAATAAATTTAGTCTTTAAACAAAACTATTTCACAAGCTTTATGTTTCCACTTCTAGCACTTCAATTCAATTCAATGCTTAAGAATTTTGTAATGAGACAAACCGTTACTACGTGGTAATCAATACTTACACTGAATTGAAAAATTTACTATCTTTTTTTTTGTTTTAAAAGTTAGCATTATTACAAAGAAAACATAGCGAATTGTCTTCAGACAGCATTCTTTTATTTCGGTAATCCAATTCCATTTATGTTAATTATTTGCTTTTCTATACTATAAAATTGAAACATTGCAAATAGTTTATTCTCTTGATAAAATTTGCCAACAGTATCTTAAATCGTACCAGTATTACTTAGGAAACCGCAGCGTGCTACGATAAAAGAAAAAGATATATTGCCAAATATTCGAAAAATATCTTATTATCAATTAATTAAATAAATAAACTTTATTGACGGTAATCACCTTTACATTAAAAACATCCGTAGTGCAAGTTAAATAATACATTATAAATTAACCAAATTAGACTTAAAACTAGGGAATGATGGATTAATTAAGTCAAAAGGTTATTGCAATATTTGTTTAAAAGTCTTAATTAATGGTTCAGTGAATTATTAGTGTCGGTGGTAGTTCCACGTGAAAGGGAGCGAATTCTTATGTTCGGCACATAAAGTGAAACCTTTTCTAGTAGACTTGGAGAATTCAACGACCCATTTATTAATCGATGTAAGAGGAGTAAATTATTCTTCTGTTTAACAAGGAGTCTATACCAATGCTGTTCATTATCCAGGTATAATGGCCAGCTAAATATTGGGTACCCATTTTAAATCCGACATATCCAACTAATTTATTATAGACTTTTTCAAGTCAATTGATATTGATTATTGTAAATGGTGTTCATATATGAGAGGCATACTCAACATGGCACCTGAATGAATGTTTTCAAGAAATTAACATTACCCAAATGGCAAACGTAAGCCAAGGTTTAGAGAGCCTTCATGGCTATGTGGTTAAAACAATTTCAAATCATCCGCATAAAGATTAAAATTACAGTGTTTGATCAAATCCGTAAAACTTTAATTTATTCAACAGTAAGCCATGGTCTATTCCATTGCATGCTTTACTAAAGTCGGTGTAAATTGTATCAATCTGAAATCTTTCATCTGGAGCATTTGATTTTTATATTCAAGTTTGGCTATCATTTCATCTTTCGAATTATTGATTGCATTGCTACTCTTTTATCTTCTGTAGTAGTCCATTAAGTCTCTAGGGCCTGACTTATATATGGGAATTACATAACTTGTCTTCCATTTATTTGGAACAACTTTGAAAGTTAGATATTTCATGAATAACTTATGTATAGGGTTGTAGGGTGAATAAACACAGTTTTAAAACATAGATGAATTTATTAAATTTTGTAAATATTGAGTATACTATTACTTTACTTCTTTTATTTACAATTTTTCATTTTATTTCAGTAATTTTGCTGTACATTATTGTACTAATCTTACTGCAATATACCTGCATATTATTATTATTAAGTTCTTAAGTTAGAATTTGGCTTATCAGCATATTTTTTGTTTCTAAAAATCATCATATTAGTTTTATCGTTATTAGTTTTAATTTATTTTTATACAAGAACTTGTTGATATATGTTAAGAGTGGTAATGTTCTTGCTTACGACTTTTGTATTGCTTCACCTGATGTAAGAAGGTTACTGTCATCCCCATAATTTTTATTTATTTTGCTACAGTTATTGCTAACATTCATTCAATCATTTATAAAACTATTGAAGAGTGTTGATGTGATAAGGCTTCCCTAGGGGAGTCTTAGATTAATATGTGTTTTTTTAAGGCTAATACATCATTCATTGATCTATATACTTGTTTTTTTATCTTCCAATTCAAAATAGTACCATTTTATTCAATTTGTTTCTAATTTATACAGCAAGATTTTGTGCCACATGCAATCGTACGCTTTGGAGAAATCAATAAAAATACTTGGTGAACTCTAAAGTAAGTTAATGTTAAAATCTCCACAAATGAAACAACACATGTTAGTTTTCAATGTATATTAATTGTAAGATTTGTTTAAATAACTTGAAAAAGTCATATATTCATGCATTCATTTGGTGGTCTGTGTATAAAGTTATTATAATGAAATCATTGTTATCATTTTCCATTTCAACAGATCTGCATTCAAATATTAAACGAAAGCTTAAACAGTTTAATTTGCTTTTAATTTTATATTTTTGGTTGTTATGTTGAAGTTCCTACGTACATATTTGCTTCCTTACAAAATGAACTTACTATTGTACAATTGATAATTGAACGGTCTTTGAGCTGCTTCTCTGTCTTTCAGTGTTTGATTATACATATTATATTGCACTTGTTTTCAATCAATTCAACATAAAGTTAATTTATAACATTTCCAATTTCCACTACGTGGTAATTCATGATAAACACTTAACTATTGCACTTACTATGTTTTGACCACATTTTTAGTGGTTAAAACTTAGTAAGTGCGTTAGTTAAGTGTTTAATTAAATGTTCTTTCCGCCAATCCACCATAAAAAGCGATCTATAGACATCTCCAGGCCACAAAGTTGGATCTTTGGTATCTTCTTCATTGTTTTCTGTATTTCGTAGAATTTATTGGGTTTGTTTTTTCACAAATTACCAGTATAAAATTGCAATTTTAGGCAATTATCTATATTTGCATTATCATATCCGGATGTAGTCGAAACACATATAATAACATAATATTTTCTGTACTTCTTTAATATCAAGAACGGAGTCGTTAGTACTTTGAATATGTTTTCCTCTTTGTGTTGGTCATTCTTCGTTTTCGGAGCTTTCAATACTTTTCAATCTTTGTTTCTTTTGGTGCTTTCTGTGGCATATTTTGTCTCTTGCTTTCTCGTATATTTACCTTTGCTGTGCCAATTTTACACTTCACTCTTCAAAGCACTTATTTGTTGCACACGTTTTCTTGTTTGTTTTTATACAAGTACTTAATAATTTTGCAATTGATATACATTTGGTTATTTTTATAAAAAGTTTAAAAAATAATTATCAGATATCAACTCTCCATTTAAATATATTTTAAATTAATAAATATTTAAAACATTATATTATACATTGATACATTGTCATTTTTGGGAAGGAATTGTAGCTCTAACTTCTTTTGTTGTTCGAATTAGTATTTTTGTGAATGTAATATTTTTTTTAATAGCATTTCCACTTTTGCTGATTTAAATATCTGCCAGTAAGAAATGTCCTCTATACCATTCAAAATTTAAAATTTCATTAGTTTTTTAATAAGTTCCTCATCAATTTTAATCATTTATTGTTTAATTATTTTAACTCATACAGCTTTCAAATTATTCTTGAAGTTTTCTCTAGAACCTGTAAAAAATTGATGTTGAATTACAGTTTTTGGTGCTTAATCTAACCAAAATTATAAATAGCTTAATTACATTCAGCAAGATGTAATTATTTACGTCCAACATCAAAGTTCTTTAATGAAAGAGCTTTACGTTTTATCTCTAATTTAATTAAGGGATTGGTAAATTCATGTCTAGGTGAGGACATACTGTTATACAGCTTGACCCGTTTATGTTGACTACCCTCAGCCTGATTAGGACTAATTACGTTTGAAGTCTGTTACTTACAATCAGAGTCTAGTTGGTCTCTATTTAGTAAAAGAAGTGGAATGTCAAGGCAATTTTTAGGTTACCCTGCCAGATGATCTTAGGTTCTCAGGATATTGAAGGGTTATAAAAAGTCAAAATTAGACTTTAAATACCTTAACCTTTATAATAATAGAGGCACCATCTTGCCATTCAGCTTATTCAAAAAGTTCTTTTTGCGAAATAAGGCTGTACAACTGTAAGCTTGTACAGATCAATGCGTGATTATTCTTCATCAAATAAGTCAAGGTCTATCTTAGCCGAATCAGTTTTAATGATCCCAGCCTGTCCTTAATTTGATGTTGATTATTGCAAACTCTATTCGAATGAATACACGTTGCCTGAAACATGTAATCTGCGCTTATATTATTCTTGAATTTTTAGAGAGAAAACCGAACTTAAAATTTGCAACTCTGCTTTTTCATAAATCTTTAGAAGTGGTTATTCAATATAATTTTTGTACCAAAACGTGAATGGCAATAGTGCAAAATTCATGTAATGTTTAGAATGTTCCACAGCATTTCCTCTAGTGTCTGCATACTATGTTTAATGCCAAATGCACTGAGATCCATATTTACTATTATTAATTTCAACAATGCGTAATGAACTAATGACTAATTCAAAGGACATGAATTGCAGTTAAAAAGTTAAAAGACTAAAAAAGAGAGTTTTATTTTTGCAATTTCTTATAAAAAATAATCTTTATATACTTATAATGAAAAACCACGATCGTTTTGAGTTTAGCCTTAGATAGAGTTTTTCATTATAAGTTTATAATGGAGTTTCGCCAAGTAACAGCCTTATCAATCCAAATTTTATATATAATTATAATGTTTTTCCTTAATTAAAAATATCTGAAACACGGATAAACACTTTTTTAGTATCGTTTACATTTTTGCTCTATTGCTACTGCAAATATCTGCCAGAAGGGAACATCTTCTATCTAAATACCTACGCCATCACTGTCTAAAGGTGGATTTTTTCTTTGCAATGAGTCCTGGATCGCTTTTAGCCATTTTGTATCTTCAATAGCTATAACTTTTCTTCTTTTATATTTAATTTTCATTCTGTGTTAACTAATTATTCAGATACAGATTTCAAATCATTCCGTAAATCTTCTCAGAAACCTGTTTTCAAAGTTAATAAAGCAGTTACAGATTTTGATGTTCAATATAACCAAAATATGGGATCCTCAGTTACAGTTTTTAACTAAATGCTACTACTTTGTAAATGCAAATATATACGTCATATATCAACATCATTTCTTCATGAAATTGCCTTCTAATTCGTAAACAAACTTAAGACGAATATTGAAAGTATTATTCAGCTGTACCTACAATAACATCATTTTGAATTCTAAAATTTAACTCGCCAGATCTTTATCATATCGTAGTCAATGCTAAAGATCTGGTGACTCAAAATCCATTTTTGAACCAAAACCATGTTATCTATACAATATTTAAGGCCTGCAATATTGCAATATTCGTTCGTATATTTACTTAACAACACGTCATGCAGTGCTTTTTATGCTGTAACGACTCAGTTATGTCCTCTAGATTTCATTCAATTAAAAATTGATTAAGACTATTTAAACCAGTTAGGATCAAAATATTTTTTTAAATTTACGATCAACTCAGTTCTGTCCTCTGGATTGCATTCAGTTAAAAACTGTTAAAAAGTTATCTGAAAAATTTATTTAAGATCCTGGATAGATAAACCTTATCGTCTGTATTTTATGCACATCGAAGAAATGCTTAACAGAATCTCCCTTCGTTTGTATATGTCATTGAAAAACTCTTAGACCAAAAAAAAAACCATTATATGGGTAAATTGTTTTTTCATTTTTTCAATGAATTATTGTTGATATATTTTTTAGAAGGATTCACAAATCTAAAATCTAATTTAGTGTGTAATATTACAACGGTGTTCGGTATTATTACATTACTAGTTTTTTCTCAGATCTCGGTATTACCATACATCAACATATGTTGTAAAATCCTAGCCATATGAGCAAGTATATATTTCAAATACTTAGATTGCTTTTTCGGTGTAAATGACGTTAGTTTTCGAAGCGCCCTATAAAACCAAACATCACCATCAACAGATTGCTTTCTTAATAAATTATAGATATTTTTTTATAATTTAACAGCATTTTCTTCCTCTACATACTTTTAACTCACAAACTCTCATCAATTTGTGCTTTTGCTTGAACAATTATATCATTATTAGTTTTAATTTCTGTAAGTTATCTTTCATTTCAATAATTTCTTCTTCTATTTATAATCTTCTGGCTTGGTTTGTTTGATCAAAAAGATCTATTTGAGGCATTTTCTGTTTGCTTTTCTCGGCAGTTTATTTCCCTCTTTATTTTTTATCAGACTCATTTTATATCTTGCATCATTAAAAGTATATTTTTGCTTGTAGCCTGTACTTATTTTTAGGTTATCTTTATTAAATGTTCCATTAATTAATTAAAGTAATTGTTCCTCAAGGAACATCCCCTAATTTTAATTTGTGTTTTCCATTTATAAGTTATTTTTATAATTACTTAAATTAATATGTTTATTTTTATATCAACACAGATAAAATAGTGCGAAAACTGCGCGTGTGTAATTTAAATGGTCAAATATATATATATATATATATATATATATATATATATATATATATATATATATATATATATATATATATAAATAATTAAAAATTAATTAAAATTAATAAATTAAAATTAACTTTCAAATTGGTTCTGGGAATGCTGTGGAATAAATGAAATTGTTGGAAGCGTTGAAATTAATTCAACACCTCAAATAATTTACTTTATATCAAAGGCTTTTCGGAGTAAATTGTTTGGACACTCTTTGTTAATACATACCTTCGTATTTATAGATGATTTCACGAGGGGATCTGTTATCCTTTGTCCGTTTAATGAAAGCATTATGAACGCTTAATTTTAAAATAATTGTGTAAATGCATTGTACTTTGTTTGTTCTTAACAAATTGCTTATAATCTTCTAAGTATTATTTATTGTACGTATTCATAGATTTAGACTTTTCTGTTTCTTTATTTTATAATTGTGGCCAATTTTACAGACCTTTTAAATGATAGATTATAATAATTTTATTTTAAAATAAAAATTATATTGAAAATTGGTATATTTTTTATTTAAAAAATACATTAATTCATTTTTATAAGAATTAAAATGAATATTGTTTTTTTTACGTGCGGAGAAAGGGTTGTTTAGTATTTTTATTGTAGAATTCAAATTATTTTGAATGAATATTAAACTTGTTTATTTTAAATGTAATTATTTTATTTTTCTTAAACGTTAAAGTAATTTTTAAACCGTTTTTTTAGTTTATAATTGTTTATTCTCGTCTAATTTCTAATAGTATGTTTTTGTTATATTCCAAAATTTTTGAGTAAATTTTGAGGGCCATCAAAATCTTTCACTCAAATTCACAGTTTATTATTTCCGAATGCATTTAATAATCTCAACCAAACTCAAAATATAAGTAAATGATTAATAAAATTAAAATTATGCTACAGGAGTCGGTTAGCTTTGCAATATGAAGCGTATGTACTTAGTAACTCGAAACAATGTTTTAACAGAGCATAAGCATATCAAAAATGCCTTACGACAGTCTGTCATAAGATCGGTGTGTGACCGAGCTCGCCATTTTCTCAAGAGTCTGAAGACTTCCATTTGCCCGAAATGCATACGGTTGGGTTGTAGGAAGTACCACTATAGTCCATCGTACCACATACATAGTCTTAGACTTAGACACAATAAAGAATCGTCCACAACAATCATTCGGGTAAATCTATTGGAACTACTTGATAAGTTCATGGTCTCTTGCTGCATATATACGAAATGATCTAAAACTGGCACTGCGGTTGGATTAACTATTGTGATTTAGTCTACCTCTAAACTGTACACAATATGCCAAGGGTTCAACTACTACAATATGTCTAGTACTAGTATATTCCTCATCATATCTGATTCACTCTCTTCATTACAAAGCATATTCGATAGCTGAAATTATGATCCACTCATACAGAACGTCATATCTGTTTTGTGGACCTTGCATCTCTCTAGCAAAAATGTTGTCTTCATATGAGTGCCATCACATGTGAGTATTGAAGGCACTGAGATTGCGGATCACGTTGACCTGGCTAGTTTTATTTTATATATTATCTATTAGGTTACGTGATTTTTCTATTTTCGTATATTTTGTGCCTTTAATGACGAGCATTTTACACTGCCTAACAGTTTTATTTATACAAATCGTTGTAATTTTATCATATTTATTAATTTAATTCTTGTGAATGTATCTCACTTAGATGGCCTTTTATACCAGCTAGGTCGAATGATTTTACAACAAATGTATGTCTCATATTCTGTCTGTTTATTTTATTAACGTCAGTGAATTGTGTGTAGTTTTAAGTACTTGTTTATTTTTAAGTTCTATCTATAAGCTAGCATTTTACCTCGTCTGTTTTTTACACCAATCTGGTAGAATATTCTATTATAGATGACTTAAGTATATCAGTTTGCTTTCTATTTGTTTATTCTATAATTTACATATTTTTTGCCTTTTTGTTAGCTCGTGCTCTACATGGCCTTATATTATAGCTGATGCATAAAAAGAATAAATAAAAGTATAAGAATTTAGCGGCAAATGACCTCAGCAGATGATACCGTAAAAAAAAGGTTACTAAGACATGGATACTAACTGTATCGATAGGCCTAATCTGAAATTTAGAACACTGCATTGAAAAATTCACTATGTTTTAACCACAAATAATTATTATACAATAATCATTATTTGTGGTTAAAACATTGTGAATTTTTCAATTCGGTGTAAGTATGGATTACCACGTAGTAACGGTCGCAACCATTCTCTTTATGAAATTTAGAAATTTGTAAGTATCGCAAGCAGTTGCTTTTATAATTATAAAATGAAAACAAATATTTTGTGATAGATTTTCAATTGTATCTAATAATTTATTATATGTAAAATTTTTAACAATCACAATATTAGTAGTTCCTAGCAACTAATTTTTACTATTTGTAGAAACTTAAAATATTTTCTTTTAGTTATTTGAATTATTACAAGAGTTAATTTACCTATCAATTTTCTTGTATTCTTAGAAATACTTAAATAATCACCACACGTGATCAATAAAAAAAACAAAACTAACTTACAAAAGTCAAGACATTTCCACAAATCAGCAGTGGGAATAGATTCACCGATCTGTCGACCTCTTATAGATTACAGAGCAGTTCTCTTTAACCAAATCTGTCCTTTTACCCTCCAACAATTGAAAGTTGCCGAAGGGTCAGCTCTACGTATCCTTACCAAACACATCTTATCAACCCCCATCATAATCCTTCCAATTTTCGTCTATAGGAAACCACCAAGTATAATAAGCCTGTCAAATTTACCAACGATTCCTTCAATGTAACCCTTCTCAATAAATTCTTCACTCCCCAGAAAAGCTAATATCCTCCACTAAAAATCTCACTCTACATCGATTCATGAGTTCGAATCATCCGGACAGTTAGCTAGAAAGCATTTTTTTTGCATAAATTAGAGTCAAATCAAGACAGAAAAACCGATGATCGATAGCCCAAACGAATGGACTAACCCATATTATTAAACAAATGCCCCTTCTACATATTTCCCTCTTTTGATTATATTATACAATCTTATAAAGTGTGGAAACTTTAAATGGGAATTTTTTCTTGCCTTCGTTTCTACGCTGTTTGTTTATCTGTTACCGGAAGTGCCCAGCCACCTCTGACGTTTTTTTAAATGGAAAGGTATGAAAGTGACACCTCGTTTGAAAGATCTCTTCACAACGAATACAACACACTATTTATTTCTTGAATAGTTTCGAAGCCTACGTGATAAGAAAAAGAAAACCAATTTTACGTTGAACACGTTTTCACGTAAAGTTGTACGTTTTTGACATGTGTTTTGATGCTTTGGAATCACGTTGCTTAGTTACTAGTAATAATAATAGTCACCAAAGTAGGCACATATGCGCGTCTAGTTGTCAAAGTAGTTTCTAAAATGCTGTATTTAACCGAAAATCTTTGTATCAAGATTCTGATAATGATCGGTTATGGTAACAGAAGGCGAAGCCAGCTTGAGGTTGCTCAGTTATTTCGAGAACAGCACCCGGATATACCACCCAATAGCCAAGATACCATAAACAAAATTGAGACACAATACAACAATTTGGGTCATGTCAGGGTTGTGCCCAGACAGCGAAATCCCACTGTTGAAGCAGATAGCAGGCTAAACGTATTATTAACTCTCCAAGCTAATCCGGTGACTCCAGCCAGGCAACTGACGTTTTTGGACAAATTGTCGTTATTGTGCTGGCCATAACCCTCATTGGATGTGAAAAACTCATACTTAGTTCCCGCAAAATGTCAACCGTTAGCCACTTTATTTCCAAATCTGTTGGATCCGGATTTACCTGATGAATAAATATGGCATCAATACGACAGAGCTCCACCCCATTATGCTGTGATCGTTGGTAGATATTTAGACAGTTTTTCGATGGATTGGAAGAAGAGGTCACATTAAATGGCTGGCCCATTTTGAACATTTGTATTCAAGTATTCAAGTATTGGTTTTCACAGATTAAAAGACAATATATGCATTGAAATTTAATTCCAGTTAAAGTTTCCACACTAGAATTTTTCCAAATAGTCTAAATAATGATAAAAAGGGTGTACTGTTAATGTGGGGAAATAGCTGAACTACAGTTTCCTGCAAAAAAAATTAATGATTCTACAGAACTGATTTATATTCAAAAGTTTACTTTATTTATTTAAAAGCTATATTCAATCTGACTGATATTTATTATTGTTGATAATCATAATGTAACATATCTATTCAGTTATTAGGTATTATCTCGACATGAAAATTTATTTGATTTTCCGTATCTTAATTTCAAGCCCTCTAACATAGTGGTACGTATATGTTGTTTTGATTGTATAAAAGATTCTCCGTACGTAAATCAGTAAGTAGATTGTCTAATGATTTCATGATTAATCACAAAAATCACATTTAATAATAATCATTTACCCTTTTTAATCTGTTATATTTTGTGTAAGACATAATTGCTATTTCTAAAAGCACACAATTCTGCTCTAAATTAATCGATTCACTATTTTTTCAAATAACCCATATACCCACGGCAGACCAATAAATACGAGCACTCCGAAGACCTCAGAAGGGAATGCTCTTTTTGTATACCGGCATCGACTGCCATTATTCCCTCGGTGGTACGATGTAGCCCTCTGGTTATAAATTCGCACCTCAGGAAAACTCATGTATTTTCCCCTATTTCTTTCTCGTTATATAATTTCCTACTTATTTCTTTTTTTTCTTGTCACGTATAATATTATATCGGTTTCGATATGTCTCATTCCTGACAGCTACTCTCTTTCTGAAAGATTTTAAATTACATTTTTTTTAAATTATACTTAATCCATTATTTATATACCTCAGTTGACATAATTTAGAATAATATCCTTTTATTAACAAATTACGGTGTTAATTTTACTAAATATCAGTACATGAGTAGTAAATTATAAGACAAACTATTTTATGTAATTTTTATAATTAACAATGTTACTGATTGCAATTGGCGTTTGCAAAAGTTTATCACAGATTTGTAATTAATTTTGTTCTTTTTACTTTTCATATCGAGTTTCGAGAAATATAATAAGGTTTTAAGAAATTATAAGTTTTGCCCTCTTACCTTTATTAAATCTTTCTAAAACCATCGTTGTAGATCCACTACTAAATTTAATTATTACTAAAATAGCTTTGACTGAATAGCATTTGCCAGGACGTATATAAACTTAGTACACATTAAAAAAATTAATTTATTTATAGATTATATTTTATTTTCTTAACTATAATTTACTCTAAATTTATAAATTCAATTTGGCTGTGGTTCCAGTACTTTCATTCATTAGTTTTGCGAAACAAATGGTATGGTACTACTGATATCCCTATATCTACTCTAATATTTTTGCGTTTCCATAAGCACAGATTCAAAAAAGAAGTAATTTTTTCGTATCATTATAAAGATAACAGGTTTTTTATAAGTTCAATGTAAATATTAGCACTACATACTATTAATATATATTCTCGTCTTAATGGCTAAGTCATGAAGTAAAAATTATAATTGGCAACTACAATGATAAGATAGGTAAAGAGGCAATACAAGGAATATCGAGAGATATTGCACTTGGCGAATGAAATGAGAAAAGAAGTGATTCTACCAAGCCGGTATATACGTGGTAACCAAAACCTGCTTCAAGCAACCTAAATGGTAATCGCCAAAAGACAACTAAGGTTATATAATCCGCAACCAAAATTATTATATTCGAATCAACAACTAGTTCAAACGAAGCAATTAAGAGCGTCAAAATATATCCGAGTGCCGATACAACAACGGATTACAACTTACTAACAGCTACAATAAACCGAAAGTTAGAAAGAAAAACGCAAAACGCTTCACAAGAATAATGTATGACATGCAATGACTCAAAGACAAAAACTTCAGGTTACATTTTGAACAAGATCTAAATAGTAAATTAATTACTAACATCACACACTCCTACAACGTGCGTACAGTTTACGAAAGATGGACAACATAAGAGATGGCATCAATGAATCGGTAAAACAGTTTGAGTCACATGCAATGTCCAAAAATCCGCTGTGGATAACAAAAGAGATTATTGGGCTCATGGAGGAACAAAGAGCCCTGAAGGACACCAATGAACAGTACAGAAGAAACACACAAGTATTAATATGAAAATTAAAAAGCTAAGGAAGCGTGGATGAGAAGCAACTGCGATAAAATAGAACTTCTACAAAGGAAGCACGATAATTTCAATATTCATGAGAAAATCAGAGTAAATTTAGTCAATACAAATAAAACAGCATAGTCACTCTGACAAAGGACAAAGGACGATTAATAGCACAGATGGATGAAATAATGACAGAATGTGGAACATACATAGAGAAACATTTTGAGGATAACATGCAACTGTAAGCTATTGATAATAAGTGCTTTGCTAAATGTATACATTTAGCGAATAAAAAATATTTTGTTAAAGAAAGTGTTACCATTAATTACTGTATAATTACAACATGCCCAGCTAACTGACTCCAAAACCGGAAACTGTTCCATGCATCTTCACAGATGAACTAGAAAAAGCTACCAATCAGGCTAACAAAATATTTAATGAGTAACTTAAAATATTGAACTATGACAATATAAAAGAACTAACAGTATTATTTAATCAGATATGTGATAGAGGACACAGGATTGGCCGAAATGAACCTTCCTTCCTTTTCCTAAAAAGTTGAATGCTAAGAACTGCGAAGATTACAAGCTTATTAACTCTCAAGGTATTACTGAATATTGCATAGTAAAATAAATCAAATGCTAAGATACTCCGGGTTAAGCGCAGTTTGGTTTTCGCAAAAGCCTGAGGCTTGAGAAGCATAACGCTACTCCCAAAGGTGGTGGGAGGCTAAAAATCCGGTGCACATATGCTTTATTGAGTTTTAAAAAGCTTTTGAGTCCAAAACTCCAAGCTACCTACAACGATGCAAACAATCCAGCTACGGCTGGGCCACGGCAGACTATTATTATAGATAGTCAAATGCCAAAAAGTTTAATACCTCTGACACCTATGCAGAAGACCTAGATATGAAATCTTACGCCTTATTCTAAATTTTAAAATAGAAGGAAGAAGTTGGATAGGACACAAAAATCTGTCATGGCTACGGAATCTACAGCAATGAACTAGTTGCACGCTGATGATCTCCTTCACTCGGCCCAGGATCGAAAGATCATTAGAATAATTACAAACATAGCATTCGGCAACGGCACTTAAAGAAGAAGAAGAAGGTACTAAAAACCTTAGTTTTGCTCTAGTTCAATTAAGTTTGTCGATGCACTGTTGTTGAGATAATCCATCTAATTTACGTTATGTATATTGGTTGTTAAGTAGCAGCAACTGAATTGTCCATTCCCGAAATATAAGAGACAACCCTCGTACTAATAAATTTTGGAACATTGATGATTTAACAATGAAACGTATTTTAATAGAAATCAAAGAGGCTTATGAACAAAAATTGTTATAGACCGAACGTGATAAAAATAATAAATTTGTGATGAATCACCATATAAAATCACTATGTGTAGATAGTATACCTATTTGTAGCCGTAGTTCGTATCATAATGAATTTCGTTATTAATTAATTGTTTGATAATGTCAAGCTGAAGTTGTCCAAATTATATTAACAAATGTTATTTAAAAAACAAAGTTATTCGTTTTATTTTATTTTGAATTCGTGAAGGTCGTCCAAAATGGGTTGTAATTTTACAAAAAAGGATGCATAAACTGATAATACAAGATCGTCATGTGACATGTCATGAGATCGAAGCATCATTGAGGCATACAATATTGTATGAACATATGCCATTAAAAACTTTTGTTCGCCTTGGATCTCTCATAATCGAGCAAAAAAATTGGAAAGACCTGTCA
The DNA here is from genome assembly GCA_963969525.1 of Ontholestes murinus. Classification (NCBI taxonomy): domain Eukaryota; kingdom Metazoa; phylum Arthropoda; class Insecta; order Coleoptera; family Staphylinidae; genus Ontholestes; species Ontholestes murinus. Next base: position 50,013,853 of record OZ018393.1, on the reverse strand, counting down.
AGATAAGTTAAATCCAATAAAGGTTTGGTAAATTTTCGAAAATTTACCAAAGTGATTAGAATATGAACTTTCAACAACTAACAGCCTCAACTATTCAGCCAATAAAAGTACTTCGACGCAAATGGTCGCCAGTTTTTTTCTGTAATACTTGATATGTGGCAACTGTGCCATTATAGCAATATCAGACGGTCAATTCTAAATGGTACACAAGCAAAAATCAAATTTCAGAAGTCTTAAAAAAAAAAATAAGGAAAATTAGTTCACGCGCGTTCTCGCAAAAGTTTATTGATCTTAATAAGGAAAATTTTAACAGTTAAGCCATACACGATGATTAATTTATTTTTTTGTTTTATATTCCTAAAATATAAAAGGCAATCCTCGTGTAAATAATTTATAACATTTAGCAAAAGGCTTTTGTTGACTTTATAATATTTAATGATGTTTAGTTCATTATTTAAACATTTTCTTTTTGACTACTTGAGATTAGTTAGAAACCACCTGTATCAAGGATCACACCTATTTTTTACATTAAAATTTGGATAATAGAGGTTGATTGGTATGTTTTTTGGAATTTTAAATAAAATTCAATGGCTTTGTTTCAGTCTATATTGTTATGTATTTATTATATAAAATATGTATGTTTATACGACCGTTGCTAAGAGCATACTGGGCGTACTGCCGTGGGATTCCGAATAATAAGGGGTAAGCCATTTACCTACCCTCACCGAACCGTGCTTGGCATGGCGCGCAAATATGCATATACAACATATAACACTAATATTATAATGTAACACTAGTTTCTCGAAACCATAGATTCAGAGAAATACTTATGAAGGTAATATTTTATACAATAAGACAGTAGCAATACTGGACATATTTAAGAACATGTACAGATGAAGAATAAATGTTTAATTTCAATTCAAGATAGCTCTGGTATTAAGCTTTCATACTTCAATGGATTAACTATTGCCGAAAAGAGTAATAAATATTATCATTTGTAATATAGTGTAACATATTTACCAGTATAGCCAAAAGAACTTTATAACAAAAATATCTGATTATCCTTGAATGATTTTCTCATTTACCACTTGGTGAAACCTTGTGAAATAACAGGTTAAATTAAATTTAAAACACTTGGTTTTAATTTAATTTTACCTATTAGAAATATGAGTCCAGTTTGAATGAAGCATGTTCTTTTTTTTCCATAAATTGGAAAACCTATTGGAATTCAACAAAGGTTACTAAATCGTATTATTATTGTTGTATATGAAGCATTAATTAATTGCATAACGACTTAACTGATAACGCAAGTAGTGTTAGATAACAACGGCCTAAAACAGTGGCCATTGGTGCGGACTTCTGTCGCTTGAAATATACACGTATCGAATCAATATGTAAAATACACAGTACAGCTGGAAACCGCCCCATTAAATTTGCAAATGCTGAAAATGTCGCGATGCATTTAATATTTTAAAACTAGAGATGATAAAAAATTGTCAAAAATGTACTAGTCTGGTCAAATATTCAGATCGTCCAATACATTTCGACATGAAAAAGTAATGTTTTATAAAATCACGTAATAACGTTTGCAGAATACAAATAAAATATTCATAGTAATATTATAGATTGGTATATTTTAAATGTAATCATTTAGTAGATTAATGTTTTATTTGCTACCAATTATACAATTATTCTGCCATTTTACTTATGTACTGATCGATGGCTTTAAATATTTATTGATTACAGCTAAAAGAAGTTAAATTATTGTTTCCACTGTCAACCACTCCTACCGACCGGTTTGGTCTATTAAGGTCTCCTCAGGGTATGTGAAGACAGGGAAGCAGCCTTGCTTAATTGGAAAATATGTTGTTCGAATTTTTAAATCTACAAAGAAGTTATAAGACGCTAGGAACTTATGTAATATACAGAGTAATGGAACTATTGGGTACTCTAGATTAATAACTAAGTCAGAATATTTATAGAAATAGCTAACTAGACATCCATTAAAAGTTTTAGTTCTGAAAATTTTAAATTAATAAAACTAGAATTATGAAGAACAATGAAATAATTATTGATATTGGAGCTATAATTAATATTAAAGTTAAAATTAAATTTTGAATCATAGACATTATAAATAATAAAAAAATGGGTAGTTAACTTTAAAGATAGGATAGCATAAAGCCATAAATCTAAAATTACTAGAATTTGTATTTTGAGTTATTTATTTGTACTGAAAGTATAGTGGAAAATAAAATTCTTAACTACTTTAAAAACAAATATAGTACGCAAGAAGTGTACTTTATCCAACATTATGAATTCAAGTGTAAATATCAATAAGAAAAAAATAGTATACCTAGAAAAAAGATTTCTAAAATATAGAGAATAAATTTATTAAGCGGTGTAGAGTTATAATTGATTATAATAATAGAAATAGTAAAACGTAATTATTATAAATCTGTACTATTTTAAATAACATAGGTAAACTTATATAACTTATTATTGCGGTAAATAAATAAGGAATTTAGAGACTTAGGTAATTCTAGAATTCTAGAAACAACGAGGGTGGAAAGGTAAAGGAGTTAGTGATGAAAGACAGTTAGGAGATATTAAATGCATGCACAGAGGAAGATTAGGAAGGTAAGAAAACTTACAGGGATCGAGAGTGTTCATTACAGAGTTATTAGGGGTTTTTCAGAGAAAGAAGCCAAAAAAATGGAAGTAGAAAAAGTAATTGAATCTGACCATTTATCACTGAAAGAAGAGATACCGATGGATAGTAAGAAATCAGAGCAAAAACAAGTATGTGAGGAATTGAAAAGTGGTGTAGATGGCATTAAGGATACGGAGAATAGATAAGGGGATAAGATTAGATCAATAAAAGGGTTACAGACTTATTAGCTTAATGAGCCATGCTCTTAAGTTATAACTGTATATATTACATAGTAAAATAAACATCAAATGCGAATACGCTCTGGGACAAGAGCAGTCCGGTTTTCGCAAATGCCTCGGAACTAGGGGAGCATTATTGTCGATGCTACTACAATAATTAAAAATCAGATGCACATATGCTTTATTGACTCTGTGAAAGCTTTCGACTGGGTTCAAAACTCTAAGCAACAACGAATACAGTCATATCAGTTATTTATTTTCGAACCAATTAGCTTAGATCAGTGCAAATAATCAATTAATATCAAATGAGGCGCAAGGCAAGCTAAGAAAACATTTCAAAGAAGCATTAGCATCCTGGCAGAATACGCTAATGAACTTCAAGAACTAGTGGACAGCATGAAAAATGTCTGTGAACAGTGGGATTAACCATTAATGTTAAAAACCAAATATTAACAAAACGTACTTTTGCTTAAAAGTATTTAGATTAAATAGGAATCCTATAGGAAAAGTTCAGAAATTTAAATATCTGGGATGGTGAATGACGAAATTGCTCAATCCCTCGGACGAGATAAGGTGCCGAATTGAACAAGTCATATCAGCATTTCAAAAACTAACACCCTTATTATCAAATAATTTACTGTACCTTACCACTAGGGTAAGATTTTACGCCTGGGTGGTGCTTCTCTATGGTTGTGAGACATAGACGCTCACCAAAAGAGATATTAACAAAATTGAAGCATTTTAAATGTGGATTTATCGAACGGATAGAAATACCTGAAAGTTCTCCACAGAGTAAGTAGGTCACACAGACTAATGTTATAAACAGTTAAATGCCGAAAACTTTAATACCTTGGACATCTATGTAGAGGACCTAGATATGAATCTATACGCCTGATTCTAAATGGTAAAATGAATGGAAAGAAGTGTATAAGACGCAAATGACTCGGCGCAGAATCAAAGGAGCTTTAGAACAATCAGAAACATGGCAGTCGTTTCTCTAGGAAAAACAACTTTTCCTAGGGAGCATGGTATTTAAAGAAGAAGGTACTCGTAAACCTTAGTTTTGCTCTAATTCAATCAAGTTCATCGATGCACTGTTGATAAGATAATCCACCTATCTTACTAACGTGCCCAAGGTTGTCTAGTAGCAGTAACTGGATTGTCCATATCCGAAATATAACTGGCAACCCTCATACTAAATCTTTTTGGAAAATTGATGATTTAACAATGTAGCGTATTCTAATAGAAAACAAAAAGGCTTATGAGCAGAAATGGTTACCAACCTACCGTGATATAACCAATTGAGAATTGAAGAGTGGTGTAAATGCCATTAAGGATATGAAGAATAGACTAGAGAGGGTTTAATGAGATAAGATTAGATTAATGAAAGAGTTAGAGAATGTATTATTGGTATGCGAAACAAAAGTGAAGGGCAATCGTGGGAAAATGTATTCTTCGTTCAATTAAGAATGTTAACATGCAAATAGAGAAGTAAGAAAGGCAATGAGGGAATGCATATGAAGATGATGGGTAGCGAAGTATGTGGTGGTAGCTAGAAATAAGTATAATAGTTATGTAAAGGAAAAAATAGGCTCTAGAAACGACGAGTGAAGAATTAAAAATAATTAAAAAATGAAGCAGACATGTAGTATATTATAATAAATTGAAAAGAAAGAGAAGCATTAGATTGCCACTACAAGAATGGGCAAAAATATGCACAGAAAACAGTGGAATTTCATGTGGGATAGGAAATGGGTTTCTAAAAGGGGTGATTGAAGATTTCAGAAAAAGGAAAAGGTGGAAAAGCTTCTGGTAAAGTAAAACAAGAAAAAAACAGTAGGAATGGACCAACTAAAAGCTGAGATATTGAAGTAGGTAGAGAAGAGAGGGACACAAATATTTAGGGAGCTGCTTCATACGATGGAGGAGGACATGTTATGTACTATATCATAAAAATATATAATATATAAAATAAAATATTTAGTTATGTTTACAATAAATTCCCTTGCAGTGTCATCTTAGGTTATTCGACGATTGGATCTAGGCTATCTTCTTGTGCATACTTACGATCAATTGAATTTCCTCCTCGGCATTCCGCAATTTCTCGGTGGGACTGACATCATCCTCCCTTCCCTCGGCCAACTTCTGCTCTAAACCTATCAGGTGGGCGATGACGTCGCTAATTAATTTGTCCACGTCCTTTTGCTTTTTACTTGAACCCTTTTGTGATGATGCCACAAGACGTTCTACGTTCTTCATGATGACGTTCCTCGACATCAGCTGATTGTATGTGTAGGAGAAAAATAATCGGAGTAGAGATTATTGGTATATAATGGAAGATATATTGGTGATGTAGAGAAGGGCATTGAGAATAGTACTTTGATACCAGAAATCAGATCAGATCTTCACTCTGGCTAAAATAATAGAAAAAAAGTGATGGAAGAAAGCGGATGTGTGTATGATATAGTTCCTAGGGGGAGTTTGATATAATGTATATAGTAATAATAAATGTCATTTTTGACAGTCATAAACCTATCTCCAAAAATATGGAAAATAATTTGATGATAAAAATATTATTTTCAATGAGCATTTCGGCACTATTTTTTTACATTATGATTAATGTAAACAGTTACCAGCTACTCCTCGTACTAATGCACGGCCAGGCATAGAATTATATAACTGTTAACTGTCGTTACATGTCAAATTATATTCAGCACAATGCAACATATTTGTGGTGTAATCGTTTTTTAACCGCGTCTCAAAATGTAATAACTATCTGTAGACACGTGTTTCGCTGTATCGTAGCTCTTCAGTGAAAGGCCACCACGAGACTGAATTATTTCCAAACAGAATTAAAATATTGCCGATGTTCAATTTTCAATTATTGTTTGATGTTCAATTTTCAATTTTTGTTTGACAAAACAAATTATTTGGAAATCAAGTAAATCAGCAGAAATTCATTAATTTATGAGCACTCTTACAACGACAAAGGAGCATTTTAAAACCTTATCCAAAACTGAAGCCATTCAAACTGCTGAATTTTAACAGCAACGGTTGGTTATTGCCTTTCTCAATGATTCAAATAAGGAGTAAGTCGATTTAGCTTGTGAAGTATTATATTTATGACTGGAAAGGTTGAATATTGTTGAGGCAATCAATTGTTATAATATTCCTATGGAGAGAGCTCTTACACATCCAAATTCTAGAGTCAAACTAATGTCTCAAGAGAAAATAAGGTACATTATGAATTGTGAACTCAGTAAAAAGGCGCAGCTTGTCTCGGATTTAAGCAAACGTTCCATTGTACAAACATAGTTTCGTGCATAGGAGACGAGGAACTAAAAGTAGCTGTCGCAGCATGTTGCATCATCACTTGTTTCACTTCAGTCGATGTGGATTGTTTTCTGACACCACAAGTCTTGCCCGTAATGAAAGAAGTTATGGTGATCAATAAAGTTTTTCGATTGAGGTGTTATGAGATTTTTATAGATGTATGTTTACTGGACCAAAAGTAACAGAGCGATATTATTTCACAAGGACTATTAAGCCCAACTACACAAGAAATTAACAGCAAAGATGTTCTTTTACGGCTAAACATTATAGAAATGTTATACAAACTAGTGAAAATCGATTATGGTTTTGAGTATCTAGAAGATGAAGATTTTTAAGCAATTAATAGATAAAATGGATCTCATGTTTACGATGCTATGTAAGCTCTCAATAATTATCCAGCTGTTGTGGACAGGATTTTCTATAATTTGGATTGTAATGATAACGCTGGAAACCAACGGATTTATTGCTATTAAAGATAAAGCTGCAGTTGATTCTCAAGTTGGTGGAAACAGGTTATCAGCAATTACTTCTGTCGCTAACAAGTTAGAAAGTTTATCCACGAAAGATAAAGTACTGTGCTTGTTATGGATAGAAGAGCCGCTCGACAATTGCACAGAAATGGTTTGGAGCTGTTGTTGCAGATCCGATGGACTTTGTTAGGTATTATGTAAGACATACTTTTAAAGAAATGAGGCTTTCAGGACTTGGGGTTCTCTCTTCACTCACTTTACATAAGTGGGGCCAAGAAAATATAAGAAATTATCCAGAATTAGAAAATTTAATGGATCGTAATGCAGAGGTTTCAAAAATATCGAAGGACTTGCAATGTGGCACCGTGGAGAATTTATACAGAAACTATTTTTAAAATACTTGTAAATATATATTCTTATTATTCTACATCAAATACAACGAGAAAATGTTAAACTCGGAATTTATAATTGCACATTGTCTCGTCCATACAATGTGTTAATAAGAAGTGTCTGAGCCAGCAACTATATTAACGAGGGCAGCGTACAGTTTATTAGACAAACACACCCCGGTGGTTGTTAGAACGGCGCCGCTGTCCCGCCCCCGACACAATAGTCTCGTCAATGAAACGGCGCGACAATCTCTCCATCTACAAACTGACACAACGATGTCATGGTTAATAAACTCATCCAACACACAACTAAAATTCGTACTCGATAAATCTGTTGGCGTTAAGCTTAGACATCTATTCCTGCATTGCTGCAATGCAGTCACTGTTAATTTTCTTTTAGTGATTTTTTTATAATTTAATGTACTTTTATTCATTTTCCTTAAACTGCTCGTATATCTTGCTTTATGATATCCTATCAAATGCCGTTTTTACTTAATGTGATGAAAAAATGTAGATTCATTGATTTCTCCCGGCTCTATTATATTATCACAATTGAATCTTTATTGTCTTTCCTGCCATACGCCTTTCTGTCCCTTCGTTATTTACGATGACAACTTTCCTGGGAATACAATAGCATTATCTTTCTGTAACTTAATAGCCGCGCCTGTCTCCATTTTTAGTAATTGACACTGTAAGTCCGGCATTTAAGTTCCGTCGGCTTTTAATTATATCTCTAATTAATATCATTAATTTCATTTTCCTCGCCGTATTATTTCCTCTGCTCAGCTTTGTTTTCCGTAATTTTTCTCCGAATCTTCGTCTATTTTTGTCAGAAGTATGTTGACAGTAATTTATATTAAATCATTTTATTAATACTGCAATTTATCCGCTTGAACATAATTCATTAAAATTATTTTATTAAAGGTTTTCATTTTACAAGGGTTCTAAACAAAAACATTTTCTTTACAAAATAGTTACTTTGTAATAAATTATAAGCATCTTGTTATTTAAAAGCAAGAAGAGTCCAATTTAATTATATTTTTACACTATCAATATTGCCTAATGACAAATTTTTAAGATTCTAAAATTGTAAAATTGTCTAATAACTGAATAGTTGAGGCTGATAGTTATTGAAAGTTCATATTGCTATTCACTGTGATAACTTTCCATAAATCAAATACGATAACACTTCCAGATATTTATTCTTCGCCTCAAGAATAGAAGTGTGTCAAAACAATTGTAGCGAGGAGTAAAATAAATATTTGTTATCTTATTTGTTTTACGAAAAGTTACTAAAGTGAATAAAAAGTAGGTATTTAGAGAGTTACTATATTTCCTCACTATACTGCTATGAAGATTAAAAATAACTAATTCGAAAAAGTACCCATACATATTGAATCTAGAGGAAGAGAAGACGAGTAAGTTAAAAATAGTATGCACTCTCCAAAAAGATTGTTAATTTTAATAAATAATTTAGAAAAAACGTAAAATCGTGTCGTGATACTTTTGAAAGAAAAAATATCGTCATTATTACAAGCTTATACAATGTACTTTATATGCCCATAAAAGCACCAATAATTATTGTAGAAACGGTGATGTATAAAAATGCCGAATAAGAAATATGAATCAAATAACTATTGTGGCACATACTAACTTATATAAAAAATCAGTGTGCGTTCATTGGTATAATCTACAAGAGGTTAACCTGCTTCTAGAGAAGTAAACCTCAACTAAAAATTCGCAAAAAGGTGTCAATCATATCGTGGCAAGGGTTTCGAACGATGTTCTCCGGATATCTGGATATCTTGTTGCATTTAGTCTTCACTGCCGGAGGCTCCCTTTATATATATTCTTCTCGTGGACTTAAAAAAAAATCAAAGGAATCAACCTCTCAACAAATTACGCCGCGTCTAGGGGCAAAGTCCCCACACTGTTAATAGGAGAGGGTTGTCACCTTTGCCTCGCTTCTTCATAGTTAAAAGGTGTGATGGAATAAATTTCGACAAAGTACGATATGGAAAATTTTGCAGCAGAATTTAGGAAAGTTGGAATCAATGAAAAACCTTTGAGAAGGGCTTATAATTATTTATCTGAACTGACACATAATCGGTTAAAATGTTGAAACTAGTAAAATATTTAGAGAATGAAGTGAACATGAACGTACATAGGAAGGAAGTTTACAACAGAGATTTAGTTAATTGCATTGACGAAACATAATTTAACGCAAAAAAGGTAATCGAAATCCATAGAATTAACACGAAAGGTGACCAACTAATTAATTCACCATACGTCGTGTTAACCTTAAATTCAATAGCTATCTACCTTTTTGCGGAAGTCGCTTTTTATCATTTAATAATCAAAATCCGTAGAATTACTAACTAATCAATATACTGTCTGCGTATTAACCTTTAATTCAGTTGCTGTCCCCAAAAAGTTAAATGTCGCTTTTTTATCATTTGAGGCTAGGACATACATCTTCAAGATGTCAAAGTCCAGAAATTGCACCTGCGGCAAATCCACTCAAGAAGGGACAGCGGGTATAGAACTATTTACCTTTGTCAGTTGTGACAACAACCATTCCGCAAGGTATAAGAATTATCCGGTTATATTGCTTGAAAAATCTATCCAAGAACTTAACACCACCGAAACCTGTTATGGAAAATTGTTCAGTTTACAACAAAACTTTAAAATTCAGAGTTATTCAGTAGCTTTTGCGTATAATATCTAACCATAAAGAAATCATTAGGAGAGCTACTTGGAAACAAAATTTTAACTATTGATGGTAAAAACATTAATATAATTACATTCACAAAAACTGTAAAAGAGATGATGATGGTATTTGTAGCTTCATTATATGAAGAATGAACACTTTTCTCCCAGCGTTTCAACCGCCGAAGTCGAAAGAAATTTTTAAAACTCCGTTAGAGAAAGGGAGAAAAACAGATTTTAAAAGGCAACAATCACTCTCTGAGTCGGAGAGTAAAAAACCAACTATGCCCAGCAGGCGCAACGTACAAAGGTAAGGCAAGAAAACTTGAGGATTATGCTTCTGGGTTTGATAGTGCGTCCGGGTCTCAACACCGAAAATTGTCCTTTTAATCTGTTTGTGAAGTGTAATTAAATTTTAATTTTCTTCTTTGTCTTTCATTTATTTTCTTTTAAAGAGTTTAACAAATAGTCTAGTTGAATTGCTATGGTTACTGAAATGAAGATCATTCTACGAAAATACAATCATTTCTGTGTATGTCTACAGGAAACCTATTGTAGATTAGAGCAACAAGTTTTCTTGAGTGGTTATAACGTCCTCAGGGAAAATGTAGCACCTCTATATCAATTAAGAACGGGAGTAGGTATATATGTATTTGTACACAGGCCGTAGCATGTGTGATTAAAGTGCCGATAACCTTTAACTCCCAGATGGCAACTGGAAGTGTTATCAGATAGTCAATTTGATAAGGCAATTACCTAGGCCCTATCTATTGCTGGGAGATTTTAATGCATTAATCCGTTATAGCGTCCACTCGTCTCGATATTAAAGGGAAATATATCGATATGTCCTTGTATGACGGGAGATATCATACAAACTAACGCATTTTAAACTGTTCAATCTCAGCAATTGCTGGGTTCTGGGCTCTCAATGATTTATAAGGAAGCAATCACTTCCCTATCGTTCTGTGAACTAACATTCCGAGGGTCATAAAATGCAGACTTTGGATCCTGCAGAGTGGAATAAGTTTAGGAACGAAATCACCTTACCAGAAAACTTAAGTTCCACTCCTTTAAAAATGATTTAATTTGATGTTTTATTTATTAAAATCGGATTAAAAATAAGCAAGATACAGAACCAAAAGTCACCCTGTATATTGAAATTATGTTTGATAAAGCCGTCCCTCGCTACAAGATATTATAGCCAAAAAAACGATCTTAGAAGAACTCCGTCAATTCCATGACAAGTGATACATCAAGTCTGGAGAGAGGTGCATGCTATCTGTAGACAAACCTCATACTTTGCCATTAGCCTCTCTGATGAAGGCACTTCTTTGCAGATTCCGATCATTATTATAACTACCTGAAGCAAATCATCACAAATCCGACGGTTACTATATAGGAGCGACGCACCGGTACCACACGATCACAAGGTCACCACATGCCCAAGGGCGTACTGAAGCATTCAAACACATGGCCCAGGATATCCAATTCTAATGACCAAAATGTGACTGATTATTAATTTATAAAAGGACCGTTAATTAAATTGAAGAATACGTTTAAATTGTTTATTGCAGTTAAAATGTAAACATATTTACCACAAATGAGTATGTAGTCGCGTAGTTGTTTACTGTGTATTGTTTTTACATGATGTGTTTTCTTCTTGCAATCTTGATCTTCTTCTTTTGGTTGTAGGTGGAGGTTAATCTGTCAAAAATGACATGAAACATAACACATAATTGTGTTATACAAAATGAGCAAAAATAAGCCAGTAATGGCTCAAATATTGCATAAAGTGGTTAAAATATACTGCTAGTAAGGATACCATCATCCAGTAAAATTGGCCTGAGTGGAAGAACACTACGTGAAGCGTGCCCGCATGTTACCTGCTCTAAATTATTAAGTAGTTTATAAATTTATATTAATTGTTATTATTTTTGTAAGTGAATATGTAAATTAAAATATATAAATCAATTATTAGAGAGGTGACAAGGTTATGCTTATCTCAGTCTCTTTGTTTTGATCACCGGCGGTCTGGGTGCCAATGTTGGTATTTTCGGGGATGCTTAAAATGTAAATTTGGGGACGCAGTAAAAGTCTTAACACAACCCACTTACAATGGAAGAATTTTAAAAGGCATTCAGTGCAAGCAATGATTTCTCCATAGGGCCTAGTAATATTCTCTATAAGATAATACAACGTCTGTCATCTACAAGTAAGGACATCCTTAAAATATTTAATTCAATATAGGAAAAATGGGAATATCCAGCCATTTGGAAAGGAGCTGTAATTGTACCTCTTTCAATGTCAACAAAAGATCTGAATCTTGCTTCTAGTTTTCGCCTTATATAATTAACATGCTGCTTGAAAAAATGGTATAGATTCTCCAGGCACGAGAATTAATTGTACCCTACCAGTCCGATTGTAGAAAACGCCATTTCACTATTGGCTATCTGGTCCATTTAGAGAATGGTATACAAACAGTAGTAACCCAATGCACATAAATTATGATTCTTTTAGTAGAGCAGAGACATCTTAAATTTGCCTTGCGACCGTCTGTCACAAGACCCGTGTGTGTTCGAACGTGCGAGTTCCGCAACAGATCCGACTTCCATTTACCCGAAATGCATTGCTTTACAAAACAAGAATCGCCAACTGCAAGTTTCAGAATAAATCTGATGAAAGAGTAATTGACACTCAGACTCTTGCTCCATATGCACAGATGGATCTAAGACAAAGTTAGGAGTGGGAGCGGCCATAGCCGATGATCATACCTTCAACTCTTGGAAGTTAGATTCTCTTTCTTCGATGTATATTGAAGAACTTTACATAAGGGCAAACATACTGCGACATATCAAGCAGTGCGACATTATTTATTGTTGTTAATTAACTTTGATTCCTACAAAGTATATCTAACAGCCACAATAAAGATCCGATGGTGCAGAGCATTTTATCATCTCCGAAAATATGTTGTCCATATTTAGGTGCCATCACATGTTGGAATTAAAGGCAACAAGATGGCAGAGAGAGCTGCATGCAAATCTTGGGGATCGACCGACGGGAATAAGCTATGGTCACTATTCTTGGGGATCATGTTGATCATAGCCTAGGCCGGCCGGACAATGTCAAGGCCCTTGTCACCACGCTGGTAAACAGAACATGGCAAAGAGCCTTAAGAGTAAACTTAACTTGTTCCCCGTCAACATCAACCACGGACCGGCTTCGCTCTATATTGGCTCTCATCAGCGTAGCGTAATTGGAGACAGGGAACCGTTTTTTTTTTCATAAGAGTAGAAGAAATTTGGCATTAACACCCTTATAGTAGGGTAGTGCCAGACCCCTATCGACTAAAACCACTTCTCCGCGATCGGAGTTGTCCAGATCCGACAGGTCTTTTTTAGTCGGGACTCAAGAAATGAATCGCTTAGATTTGGGGGAACAGACCTTTTTTTTGATAAGAGGAGGGAAAATTCTGCATGAACACCTGTAGGGTAGTATCGGACTCCTACCGACTAAAACCTTTCCTCTGCAATCGCTGTTGTTTGATTAATCCAGAACCAAAAGGTTTTCTCTAGTCTGGTCTCAAGTGAAACGATTGCTAAGGGATTCCGGTCGTCCTGAGTGCAACTCTCCTCGAAGAAAGCAGCGACACCGAGCGGATTACGGTGGCTCAAGGTAATTAGAGTCAAGACAAAAAAATATTCTGTAAAAATGAAAAAAAAAATTGCAACTAAATTTATTTAAAAAAAAACGATTTATTTCTTTTATATTACTTTGGTAAATTTGGAAACAATTGTCGCGAACAGCAAAATAAATATTTGAAAGTGTTATCGTATTTTATTTACGAAAATTTACCAAAGTGATTAAGAATATGAACTTTCAACAACTAAAAGCCTCAACTATTCAATTATTACTTAAATAATAAAATCTACCTTTCATTGCTTATTAATAATATTGTCAATATTAATAACCATATATCTATAAATAGTAGAGCTAACTCGATTAGTCTTTCTAGAAACATAGTGGCTCGCAGCCATCTTTTCAGTGCAGAAAAACTTCTTTCTACGGAAGCAACGCTAACTGACATAATATTTGTAAAATTATTTTTATGTTCAGTAAATGTAGGGGTCAAATTTTATGTATGCATCTAAAGCATTTTCTAATTAAGACTTAATTGCTATTGCACATTGAAAGAAATAAATGTGTACAAAAAGAGAAAGAGATATTGACAGCCCTGAATATAGATTCCAAGGTTTCCAAATTAGCAATGGAGAATGGAAAAATATAAAAGAACGGAAGCAGCGATATAAAACGTTATAACAAAAACCGGATACAAAAATAAAACAAAGGCAGATGAAAACAAGGACAAAACTCACGGAGAAGGCAAATCTAAATATAGCTAAGAACGAAGTGGAAATGGAGGAACTAAAGAGCATGTTTAAAGACTTGATGAAATAAATGGCAAAAAACCTCAGAAGATCTAAAAGATAAGATCAGAAAACTAAAGAAAGAAATCAGTAATAAAGAAGAGAATTGGGTCCTAGAAAAGCAAGAGATGTTAAATAGAATCGACAACCTGGAAACAAAGTGGAAAAGTAAGAACAGCAAATGAATAAAAAATTATATCATAATAACAGGCTTAGCAGCAGAGGCAAACCAAGGATAAGAGTCGAAGTTGGGACATGGCAAATAAAACAACAAATAATGACATAGCACATGTAGAAAGATTCGTAGAAAAAATAGAGAAATATAACAATTAACGCAGAGGAGTACGAATAAGAAAGCAACTAATAGAAAAGCAAACAAAAAAGCAGATATCACAGCAAGAAAATGGCAAAAGAAAAATGTTAAATACAGTACAAATGGGAATATGGAACGTACGAAGAATTAAAGGAAAAGAAAAGGAATTAATAGAAGAAATGAAAAAAAACGGAAAAAACATAATATAAAAAAATATAGGGACGACAGAACAATGAGCGTGGATAGCAAATTGGAAGAAACTAAATAGAATATAATTGTGGCATGTGCACCAAAAGAAAACGACACAAATGAAGAAAAATATAAATTTTACGAGAGACTGCAAAAATAAATAGACGATAGCAAAGGAATCACAATAGTCATGGGAGATCTTAATGGAAGTGTAGAGCAGGATAACAATGATAAAAATATTAGAAAAAACACGAAAAAACGTTTCGTAAATCTACAACGAGTCTTATTAAGACTATAAATCAAATCACTTATTGAAACAACTGCTTCTCAGTCTAATATCTTGACAGACATTAAATAATACAAACGTTTTTTGCATGTTACAAATAGCAAGGCTATCAAAGCAACACTAGTTTGAACGTATTTATTTCTGTCAAATTAACTAAAAATGATTAAATGTACGTTAAATAGTTTGTGAGTGACTATGGTATGACATATTTACGAAATGTTTTCGTGCTTTTTCTAATTATTAGTTAATTTTCTACAACGTAAGGATTTTATTAAGGCAAAAAAGATACAGGGGAAAGTATGGAGATGAAAACAGAAACGAAAATGGAAAAGAATTATAGAAATGTGTATAGCAAACAACCTCATTGTGGCAAACACAAAATTCAAACACAAAGACATACACAAATACACTACAGAAGTCACACCAAGAAAAGAGAAATAATAGACTACTCCTTAATCCACAATTTGGTAAAAATAAAACTAATTCAGGAGCAGAAAACTTTAAGAGTACGTAGTCGAAAACAATAATAAACAAAAACACAAAAACCAAAATTTGAAAATAAAGAAGCTAGGGATGAATACCAATTAAAAATAGAGAAAAAGACAAACAAAATAGAAGGAGCAGAAAGCAAATAGAAAAAGTTGAAAGAAATCATATGTGAAGCAGTCCAAGAGATCTGTGAGACAATCACTATATTAAACAAACAGAGGAAGAAAAGCAGGTCGTGGTCAGAAGAGGTAAAACAATTTGTAAAAACAAAGATTACAGAAGATATAGAATAGCAAATAAAATAGTGGAACGCAAAATCAAGATAACAAAAAAGCAATCCTGGGAGCAGTTCGGTAAGAAACTGAAAGAAACGTTCACAGAAAACCAAAATATATTTTACAGCACAATTAAACAAATGAGGAACACTAAGCCAACCAAGTATAAAAGACAAAAACTGAAATATAATAACAGACAAAACGAAGATATTAGAAAGATGGAAAGAATACTTTAACGAAATAACCGAAACAGACTTTAATGGAGATGAAGAAGGGAAACAAATGGAGGAAACAACGAAATAACAATCGAAGAACTGGAGGCAGCAATCAAGAAAATAAAACTAGGAAAATCTAAAGGTATAGATGACATCATTGCCGACATGATGAAATATATGGGTGAAAGGGAAAGGAAGAATTTTTGGAAATAGTAAGAATCACAAGATACCCGAGGAATGGAACAAGCGTATTAAAATACCCATACACGAAAAGGGAGACACAAAAATATGTGACAGCTACAGGGGTAGTACACTTAAAATATTGACTGCACCACTATAACAATTAATATTTAACATCCTTTGCTCCTTTTTTATGTACAGAATAGGGAACACAAAAGTATCATTTGGTTTCCATTTATAATTTATAAATTCGAAATTTCTCAATTTCATCGACATTAACATTACTAAATTTAACTATATCAATGTAAATTTCAAAGTTATTAGCATGTTGTATGCTCCTTTTTCTCTTGCTGGGAACAACCTAATGAAGATCCTGAAGATTCTTCTCTGTATTCGGTAAATGTCGATGCAGATGTGGATGGATGATTTAAATTGACAGTTGAAGAATCGTCATTTTTTTCAAGTTTCTGAACAAATAAATCCAACGTGGATTATCGATTTTTATTTATTAATTTAAAAAATCAGAAATAAATTAATTTAAAAGGATTCATATATTATTCTTAATCAAAAATACCTTATGTATAATTGATTGAATTAGAATAAATTGGTAATTAGTCAATTAAAAATTTAGGATTTATATGCGACGTGCAAACAGTTTCGGTTTCTATGTTTTACATTTAAACCAAGTAAGACAAGAAATATTGTAAATTGAACTAAGAAATATGATTTGCGCTCTCTTAATGTAAAACAATATAATGATTAACGATACCAAAGAGAAGAATAGTATCAATATATGTCGAGAATTATTAGAAAAGGGAACCGCCTGTGTAAAGGAAGAAAGTCATCACTTCTCTAACGGTGCTTGCGCATTTTAATTTATGTACATAGCCTGCCTGTTTTGAAAAAGTGCACCATCATAGATCGCTGACTAGATTCACCAACACATAACTTGTTTGTTTGAAATATTAATAATTTTTAAGAATAAAAAAAATAAGCGAACGAATAATTCTTAGTGGGGGTAATTACCCAATTAATAGCAGAAAATATACTTGATTTCTGATAATAATTCAAGTTAAAGTATATAATGATACTGTGAAGATTTATTTAGCTCGTTCTAAAGAAACAAACGGATATTAGGCGTAATAAACTTCACATTATAATCCCGACTTGTTTGCTCTTGTCCTCTTCCCATGACAACATAATTTAAGTCTAATGTGCATAGGACATGATTCATAACCCAACAAACACAAAATAATTACTTTGAATTTTTTTTACATAATCGAGTAAAGTTCGGCTAACTGGGTTTTAATGCGTGAAACTTTTTGAATGTTGCCAAAATTATAATAATTACCGGTCGTCTGGTGCCGTATAACTTGTCGTTCCGCTTAATTTAGTTTTCTCTGAAAATTTTATAAGGACCAACTTCGTCTGTAATTTCTTTTTAAACTAGAAGTCATAAGAATTCCCTTTTGAAATTAAATTACTCCACCTCAACGTCCCGCGCCTCTATTATTCTATTACATTCCGGCCAGGCCCGGTGAATGGGGTGTGATTCTTTCGAAACGCCGGCGGCAATTTTATCGAAATGCTCCGACTAGACCATTTTCCGTTTTAATTATGGGACCATTGTCGGCGAAAACAGACAACCAATACGAAAATGTCGAATTAAAACTAACTTACCTATTCTATTGATATTAAAATCTGAGTTTTATTGTTAAGTTAAGTATATTTGATTATTCTGAGTTATTAAAAATGTATCACAAAGAAATTACCTTAATAAGCATCAATTACATTAGAAAATGAATAATAAATAATTGAAAAATCGGTTATCTTATTTTAGAAATCCCAGTGAACAGAAAACAAATATGTTTCGAAAAGGGAATCATAAAGTAGCATTTAAACCCCCTGGAAAATTGTCAAATATACTTTTCAATGCAAAAGATAAAATCGATCCTATTAAAAAATCATGTGTGCTTAAATATTGAGAGCTCATGCGCTGGAGAGCATGCAAAATTATATTCACTTTGTTGGTGTAGCAAATAAACACAAAATTATTAAAAAAATATACATACGTGTATGCTTATCGATTTTATTTTTTTACAGTGTATGCTAACAACAAGGGGGGATATCTAATAAATAATTCTTTCATAAAAGGTTTTTAATATGTACATTTTAAAAATAAGGGATAATAAATACACTGAAATGATATATATTAGAAGGCAGTGTCGGATTAACATTCTAGATTTATTTAAAATTCGAAACTATATCTAGTTTTGCTCTTAATATATAACTAATACTTAAAATATCTTAAATAAGATATATAATAATTCAATTGATTCATCTTTTATTATTACTTTTAAATAATAATAACCTTAAACTCTTTAATAAAGATAATCAACAATTAATCAATATTTAATAAAGGTAATGGTTGCGACCTTTACTACGTGGTAATCCATACTTAAACTAAATTGAAAAATTCACTATGTTTGAATATTGTGTTAATTTGAATTTTTTAATTCAGTGTATTAAACTCTTCCGTCTAATTTGATCCCGGGAAACAAATAAAGGTTTCGAATGGCTATTGACCAATAAAATTATTCTCTATAGCTGCAGCATATTGTAGGAAACGGGAAAATGTACTTTTATTTAGGTCACAATATATAAAATGAATGATATTGCACACGAATTCATTTGCCACAGGATACTAGTTCCAATTCCACTTCTTAAGTCCCAAGAGGTGATTCATATTTAAATATCAAATATTCGCGAAACTACTTTAACGACAAGTGAATTTAAAGAATTTTATTGGAGAATTGGCCCTTGAGGATTCTTTTGTAAAAAATATTAAAAAGCAACAATTAAAAAACGTTATACAGTTGTAAACAAATGTGTGAAATCAAATTATTAGGAATATCGAAATGCAATTTATTACAATAAATTATGTATTTTAACTTTCTGTTTAACCAGAATTTTAAAATTTGTAATGAAGTACTCTGTATATTATTTTAGTTTCGAATAAACCGATATTAAGGGTTGTTTATAGAAAGGCACTTGGTTGGTTTCAACCAAGTGCCTTTCTATAAACAACCCTTAATATTAAAAATGTTTCACCGCGTGATAAACGAGAACACAAATTCAACGAATAAACCAAGTTAAAAAACATTATTTCTTTTAATGGCAACCGAAATATTAACAAAAAAAGTATCTATTGAAAGAAACATCTAATGAAATATTAGTAGTCCATAAAACCATTGTAATATTGATAGTAGTTTTCAAAATAAGTATTGTATTTTGAACGTAAAATAGGCAAATTAAGTAAAAGAGAAAAAATATAAATATTCACAGAGATTAGTATGTGGTCAGGGGCAGGATAAAATATTGCAGATACAAATTTGGTAAATAAACACATAATAAAATATCTATTAATAAAAATGTTGTAGAAATATATTTTTTAAGTTACGTGAAGATTATTGCAGTAAATTGTAATTAAAGTATTATCACTTTCTTCACAAATTGTTTTAATAAAAATGTTAATGAAATGAATATTTCTATTATTTCTCTTTTACTTAATGCACCCATGCCAGAATGTCGACTAGTTAAATAATTAATTAAAAACTAATTATTACACACAGTTACTTGAATTGAAATATCATATATTTATAACATAAGAAAATTGTACAAACACATTTTATTACTTGAGTGGGCTTGGACTTTAATATTAGGAAGTAGCTTCTTCAAGTAGCAGCAATACATTGTTTTCATTAGTTTGAGTGTTACTTCGGACTTTGTTATCAAATGTCTCTGTCTGCATTCGTAGTTTCTCCGCACTTCTCCAAACTTGAGGACACGACATTTTACATTTAATGTTGCTTTCCTTTATTAAAAAATAAACTAAACGTGTTTCTGAAATGTTGAAATCCTATTGACGTTGACATTAAAAACACTGTATTTTATTATTATAAACATCATTATAATTCTTAAGAGTATACTTTTCCTTCCATAAAATTCAACGTGGCGAGGTAAATAAAAATTGTAGTTGCGAAAACGGTGAACTGTATTTTTATTTAGGTCACATTTTATAAAATAAATGGAATTGCACAGGAATTCATTTGCCACATGATACTTTTTCCAATTGATTTTCTTAATCTCAAGAGACGATTCATATTTAAGTATCAATTAATCTTGAAACCAATTTAAGGACGAGAGTATTTGTATTACAGAAATAGTCTCTTATGCACTATATCACTAAATTAAAACCGATACTATGTTCTTACTACTCGTATATAAAGAAATATACAGTGTGAAGGACGATATGATAACACTTTCTTTCGCAAAATATTAATATTTTAATAGCAATTCATAGTACTTATACTTATACTTAAGTAGAATAAAAGTAGTATAAAAAACGTAATTGATAATAAATTTTTAGTACTCTTTACATCTCTTTCACATACACTTAATAAGTTAAGAAAGTTATGAAGTTCTATAAATGGAGTGCTATATAAGTAAAAATAAGAGTCTCTTAAATTAAATTATCCATTGCATCTATCATTTGAAGGTTAATATCTCAACGCTTCAATTACATTAAGTCATGTACTGTTGGAACCTGGACAATGATTTAGATGTGACAGTATTTTAGATTAAATGATTAAGAATATCAGTTTTTGTAAACTTACTATTCTTAATATATAAACAAAATCATTTCAATGCAAACATGAAACACTAAGATTCATTCATTTACAGCCGTACTAATAGTCGCGAATTAATTCGAGTTTAAGGATTATTCCTTTATCTCGGATTATTTTAAAAAATAAACGTCAATTCAATAATCCCGCGCGACGCAAGATTATTTCGAGATTATTCGCGAACTGTCAATTTCTTACCTGTCAACAGATATTTTTATAATTCATTATAGTTAATATATTGTTATTATAATTTTACCTTTATCCATTTCTGTAAAATGAATTACCATTATTATGTACCATTTCCATTAAAAATACGTATTAATTGTACATACTATATTCGTAATTTAATAAATGGCGCTCTTCAACTGACAGAACATGACAATTCTGCCAACTTAAAACCAGTAATAATTAAATGTCACTAAAAAGTTCCCGTATCGAGGATAATTCTTGGAAGTCGCCGAAACTACCCGTAAATACCCGACTAATAAATACGACAAATAATTCAGGATTTTTCAGTTCGAGAATTAATTCGCGACTATTAGTACGGCTGTTAGTGTCTAAAAAGCTAATGACGGTCTTTTTAAGTTCGGGAATACCGAAATAAATTTTGTTCATTGTCAGGAACCGCTTCTTCACACTACTTTTTTCAAGCCTTTTTATTGAAATAAATATACAATGTTTCTCTATCAGTTAGGCTACTATTTTACCAAGTGTTATCAACCAAAAACGATCTGCAAAATTTAGCCACTACCTTCCACGTTCTCTAGCATTCTCTTCAGCAACGAACCTTTTACTTGCAGCCGTTCTGTGGCCACATTGCGTTTCTTCAAGGTATACTTCGTCCTAGGCTATTACCATTAAGTCTTTAGCTTTTTCAACTAACTTTTTTTACTTCAATAAGCCCTTCATCTTAGGTCCTATTCCATATAAAACCGGGCCTTAATCTCCTTAAAAATCCGTCCAAGATAAACTAGACCCGTATCAGAGGTCTCCTACTTAAAAGTAGGCATTATTCAGTCTTGGAGGCACTACTTCATTACCTTAACTTCTGGTTATCCCTACACATGATGACCTTCTGAGAGTGTTAGTAAAAATAACTAGCTAGAATTTTGGTCTAAATTTTGCTACCCTAGATTGTATTAGATTAGACGTGGTCGTTTGGCTATAGACACCCTTACAACACTGCCACCTGGTTAGATCATTTGTACCAGTACCCTACTACTACGATGTTCCCAAGAATTCAACTTCCTTGGTAAAATCAATTAACTTCTTAGGATGTCATGCCCTGATCCATTCTGGTGTTATCGCCATTTTTCCGATGGGATAGTCTGGTTGTAGGCAGTGCTACACACGCGCATAGGATGTACTCGGCTTTTTCCTCAACTAATCCACATAGTCTACAAATGATGTTATCCACTTGACCTATCTTGTGAAGATGGTACTTCACTGGGAAATATCCTGTGAGAAGACCCGTGCTACTACATCTTTCCTATGTGCGTTTGATAGCTCATATGTAGGCTTTTTTCCGATCGTAAAAGTTGCAGCTCTTTCCCTGGAAAGTACATCGGCATGTTCGTTGCCTATTATACTTGCATGGCCTAGTACTCACATTAGAGTGAGCTTGATGCCCTTGACCAATTGGTTTATAGCTTGTTTACACTTTACACTACACCAAGCAGTTTTGAAAATAAAGCTGTACGATTTGAAATTATTAGGAGCAGCCTGACTGAAATCTGACAGATATGTGCCTCTTTGCAGCTCTTTTTCGTACAAAATTGAGTACATCTTTCCAAGGCTCTTGTTTTAGCGTGTAAAACTCTCTCCGAGAGAAATTGATTTTCTGTATTTAGGCCTATATATGCCTAGATAGATAAATAAATTTATTCATCAAAAAAATGCAACACTATGTTATAAGGATAAGTCAATGTATCAAATATTTAGATGATATTTCAAAATATACAATAATAACTAATTTCATAAATAAACATTTTTAAATATTTCACATATTAAACATAAATCCACATACAGATTAAAATTTAGGTACGGATAAGGGACAATAATAGACAAATAATATTTCAAAGTTTTGCCATACAAATACAATAACATAATTAAACATATTAAAAATAAGTGTATATATAAAACTAAACTAATAAGTAATTAAAACTATTAAAATTCATGTGCTAACCAGTATATGACACAACAAAGCGAAACGTATTATGCCTAATGATAATAAAATAAATAAACAGATTGAACTTTGATTATTAAACAGACGGATATCAATTTCAAAATTGCCATCGATTTTGTAAGGTTCTGAATTAATTAACTTAAACAAAAGCTTATACTTCTGTCTCAATCAATTCCTCACACTGTCTGGTAAATAATTATAAAATTTTACAGCCTGTACTATAAAACATTTGTTCGTTCTGCTTATACGATGTGTTGGCAAGCATAAATCAGACTTTGATTTGATATTATGACTATATATGACTGCGAGTTATCTCCAGGTACCGTACAAATATCTAGGTTCTTAAAGTGACCTTTACCACTCTCTGTCATCTTCAGTTCTTCCATCATTCTAACACACTTCTTTTGCAATGCGAATATTTTACCAGCTGTAGCAATACCACCCCATAGTATTATATCGTTTTATCATACTATGACATTCTAATGAAATAACTGTTAACATTTTCAGAGATTTAACGTAGTAGATATATATTTTTACACATCCCGATAGTGACCTGATTAATATGGTCATTCCAACTTAGTACATCCCCCATAGGGATCTAGTACAACGTTTAGATAATAGATGGCACCTTTATGGAAATATGGTAATCGATGGTTAACCCGGAGAGTTAAATACTCCAACGTATATCTCGATTCTTTGTCTTCAACTGCTCTACGCTGAGAGGATCCAAAATAGATCGAAACCGGTCCGTTGCTGTTATTGACCGGGAACAATTATTAATGTTTGCATTATTGTTATTAAAATTGTCGCTGTTGACAAATCCCTTTAATGTCGGTGGTTATCCACCATCCCATAGGGATCTAGTGCAACGTTTAGACTATACATGGCACCTTTATGGTAATATCGTAAGCAAGGTTACTTTAACTAAACCAACTTACAGCTTCGTCTGCATATTGGTATATTGGTAGGTTTCAACAGCCATTACATTTTAAATTATTTGTGTATAACAGAAATTATTCAATCAATGCAAGAATGACACCCCGTGCACCATAATACTCAAGTTTATACATAGCTTATCACAACATACTGTATAAAACGCCTTAATAAGATCTAAGAGGGAGGCTGTAGTTACTTCACCGTACTAAAATCTAGTGTTGATATGACATATATTCATAGTGACTATTACTAATAAATTACTAGTATAAGCAATGCTACTTCATATATTTTTGAGAATATAGGAATTATACTTATAGGTCCATAATTACTCTCACCATCTATATTACTTCCTTTATGTATTTGCACCACCTTACAGACTTTTAATTGTATGGGAAAAATTCCACATTCAAAGGGTTAATGCACTCTTTAAAAGTGTAATTTTTTAGATGTTCTAGTATGAAACTTATTTGATCAGCAGTATTCTTTTAATTACATTTACATTTATACCGTATACATCTGTTGAACTGTAATTTTTCAGTGTTCGTATAATGTTATTAATTTCGTATTGGATAACTCATTACCCGTGCATTTGTATAATATTTTTAAATTGTGTCTAGTATTTTCCTATTGTTTTAAATAATTTTTGTACCAGACCCATTTTGAGGACGGTCTATTTCTAAAAATTTATTTGACTAATGGAAACAATTGTCAAAAATAGACTAGTAAACATCAGTACTGAGTTATTCATTTCAGAAAAGTTATGGTTAGATTATAAAATAAAGCACTAAAAACCTTTCTTCACACAGTTCATTTGAAATACCAAATATATATTTCGGACACAAAGTGACCATTATCAATGGTTTAATACTAAGTACAAAACTAAAATTAAACACACAAATTATGTAAATAATTTGGAAGGGTGGTAGTGTAATTTCCAAAAAAATGTAAATTATGGACGGTATTTGGAAAAAGGTATTAGGGAAAAAACCTGGATTAAGGTGGGACGATAAATTCTAATAATACGTTTTGTAATGGACCTAAATCGAAATTCATTAGTCTACTTTCATGTTTTTTTCATTTGTATTGCCTCTAACATGTTTAATTGATAATTTTGTAAATTTCGCTGTGTGTGACCTACGTATATTTTATCGCAATTGTTACAGTTAATTAAATAAATTCCTGATTGTTCTAATTCATTTGTTTTAGCAAAGGTGGTTCCTAATAATTGTCTTATTAAATTAAACTTATTAATAAACACGCGTTTAAAAATAAACTTAGGTTTGCAACTAGCCTTAAATCATCTAATCATAACAAAGATAAAAAATACGTCAAATTAATTTATTCCCCAAAAACTGAGTCGCATTTCAATAAATTATATAAACAATTCCACCAAATGGTGATGTGGCCATCATAGTACTTTCCCTATATTTTACTCAAAAACTATGAGGTTTACGCAAAAAATCTATTCTTGATAATTTGTTCACTTTTGAATACTCTACAAATGTTTGTCATATAAATTTCATGTAGCTCCAATAGTTTAGTAGCAATTGTCAAAAAATATCAAAATTTTTAATTTTTATTTTTTTTCTCCAAAATTAAGACTTTTATGAAAAATATGTTTTAACAAAACTTATTCAGTTTCTTATTTCCTTCAAATTTTATTTGAAAAATTTTGTAATATTTTTCGTATTAAAAGAAATATCAGAAAAAAACAAAAAACGGCCTCGAGTAAACATCGACTTCCGGTTTTTTAATATTCACCAAAAGCTTTTCAGTTCCAGTTTTTAATGACAAAACCTTAATTTTCAAGTTTCATCTCAATCGGATCATTCGTTTTTGAGATACAGCGCCCACAGACATTTTTACGCACGAAAACAATACTTCCCCTATATACAGGGTGTCCCATTTTAATCCGCCAGTAGCGATAATTCTGAAACTTTGCATTGAATCAAAAAGTGTTCCAAATGAAAAGTTAATGGTTCTGAGGGGGACATCTGATGCCGTAGACTTTGCCCCCCCAGCCCCCCAAGGGGGGCGGGAACAGGGAGTCTATGGTATCAGATGTCCCCCTCAGAACCATTAACTTTTCATTTGGAACACTTTTTGATTCAATGCAAAGTTTTCAGAATTATCGCTACTGGCGGATTAAAATGGGACACCCTGTATACTATATAGGGAAAGTAACAATACTTCCCCTATATATACTATATAGGGAAAGTAATAACTCCTGCGTATTATTCAAACTCAAAATTTTTTTGCCAGTGTTCAGTTTATACATGAGTTCGATTCGGTTTTAACGCATTTGTAAACCAGATTACTAATTACTTTCCCTATACACGTAGTATATAGGGGGAGTATTGTTTTCGTGATTTTTTTTTCAAAAATTTTTTTGCGGAAATATCCGTTTTGGGTCCCCCTGAGTCCATTGCACTGATTTCTGGAAAAAAAAATTCTGTGTCTGTGTGTGTGTGTGTGTGTGTGTCTGTCTGTCTGTCTGTCTGTCGGTGGGCACTGTATCTCAAAAACGAATGATCCGATGGGGATGAAACTTTAAACTTAAGGTTTTGTCGTTAAAAACTGGAGCTGAAAAGCTTTTGGTAAATATTCATAAACCGGAAGTGGATGTTTACTCGAGGCGTTTTTTTGTTTTTTCGTGATATTTTTCTAAATATGAAAAAATTGAAAAAATGGTTCAAACAAAAGTTAAAGGGAATAATAAACTGAGCAAGTTTTATTCGAACATATTTTTCATAAAATTCTTAACTTTCAAGAAAAAAAATTAAAATTTTAAATTTTGACACTTTTTGCCAGTTGCTAATAAACTATTGGAGTTACATAAAATTTATATAACAAATAATTGTAGAGAATTTAAAATTGCATAAATTATTAAGAATAACATTTTTACGTAAATCTCATAGTTTTCGAGAAAAATATAGGGAAAGTACTATGATGGCCACATCACCATTTTTTATGTTTCAGTTTAAGACGATACGAAATTAAATTTGGTCGGCATTACGTTTTGCAGTGTGTGTTTGTAAGAACTCTGATTTAATCAGATTCAGATTTTGAGTACCTAGAACTTTGTTAGTTTAAATGTACAGCCAATGTGTCAGTCCCCATGATCTGCTAAAGAGCCTGCGACATATCCATAGTGCCGCTATAGCTTTGCAGATTGATTTTTCAAGGTGCGGGTACCAATGAAGTTTCACATCTAGTGTCAAACCTAGATATTTCATTTAATCAAAGAGATTAATTTCAAGTCCATTTATTTTGTAAAACTTTAATATTCAGCTTCCTATGATTTGTGAAAGGTACCACCATGATTTTGTCAGGATTGAAATTGAAGCCTTCCTTCAGATACCATTTTATTATGATGAGTGCGTCTTGGTCTAGGGACGATATGATGTGTTCATATTTACCCCTTATGTCATCATAGGAGGGGTGATAGAACCCTTTATTGCAAGAATTCTTTTGCTGTGGTTACCATTTCTGATTTGCTACCTATACTTGTGGTTTTCGAGTCCGGCCTTGATCCAGCTTATTGTAAGTATGTCTATAATCTTCTTGATTACTTCGTTTTCCACGGTTTTGAAGGTTGTGTTATCAAACAGACCTTAAATATCAACGAAAATACCTATTGCAATCTACTTGTGCTGTAATGAAGCATCTATGCCTGTTACGAGGCTATGAAGGGCATCCACAGTGGAGTTACCAGCTTGATAGGTAAACTGCTGCTTCTGGTGGGAATTTGCCTCTAGGAAACTGCGGCTTATATCGTTGTCTAAAATTTTGTGAAATGAGGAACAGCTAAATGGGCAGTAGAATTTGACCTCGTCGGGTAGCCTTCGGTCCGCTTTGGGGATAAATAGGGTGATATTTGTTTTATTTGTTTATTCCATTTCATTGGAATAGCTTTTTAAACTACCTACTGGTATGAGGCTATTATATCGAGCCCCCGCTGGAGCAGTGTAGGGAAAATGTTATTTGGCAGTAGTCTTTGGAAGGTTTTTCTATTATAGTGATTTTACAAGCCTTGCTTTTGCTTGCTTTGGTAGGTAGGAATATATTTGCTTTAGTAGATTGAACAATGTTTTCTTGGGACTTCACAGATATTGAGCCTTTAGCATGACATTTTAGAAAAAAATGTAAATAAAGAGAATGGTTACGACTGTTACTACGTGGTAATATTATAGTCAAAAGTATACACGGTTAGCACACCGACTGTAGTCGGAGAGCCTCTCTTTTCTAATCTGAGGTATGGATGCTGTGTTCGTTCATTCATTTCAAATATAATTTAAAAATATTACAAACAATCAGTCATAGCTGAATAGCCTAGTAGCTTAAGCTATATCGCTCAACACCCCAACTCGCAATTCCATCCAACATCCTTTCTTAAAAAATGTACTCATTCGCTGATGATATTATTGTAAAAAAATATTTGATATCTAATGCATTATTTGTCTAAAATATGTTAAATTATTAATGTTTGATTAGTCCAAAATATAGCGTTTTTCATTAAGGGCTTCATATCTTTAAATATAAATAAAATAAAGTATATGTGAGATGATGGTTATGACCGTTACTAGGTGGTAATCCATATTTAAACACATATTGAAATACTTACTATGTTAATTGTGGTAAAAACATAGTAAGTGTTTCAATATGTGATTATATATGTGAGATATCATCAAAATTTTTTATGCGCTTGAAAGTTCGATGCCATTATGTTTGGAAAATAACATAATAGAAATATCTGTCGTGGTTTTCCTAAGTGGGACGCATCCCAAAATGTCAATTTTTGGTTTGTGGTGTATTTGCATAGACCTGTGACTTAAGAAAACCCCACAAGGAATCGCTCGTACATAATGTCCAATGTGGCATATAGCGTCGTCCTATGGAAACCACATATCGTTGGTATCGATATCATCCAATTCAAGCCAAAAGAACTTGGTAATCGACCTATAGTGATGGCATGGCTAACGTCATTCTCAAAAATAAGACCCGATGAAGCCACCAGCCAAAAATTCACATCAAACAGTGACCTTTTCGGGATGCATTGGGCGCATTGAACATCGGCAATGGTTCAATTCTATTTGGAATTGATTCATTCTCGCGACTTCCTTTCACCAGAAAGGACGCGCGTAGTTATGACATAGCTGCACTGATGAGCTGTGATACAGCGAAACATGTGTCTGCAGATAGTCATTGCATAACACTTTTCGAGGAGCGGTTAAAAAATGATAACACCACAAAAATTGTTACATCGTGCTAAATATTATTTCAGACATGTAACGACAGCTAACAGTTATGTTCTTCAATGCCTGGCGGTGCTTTAGTACGGGGAGTAGTTGTTTTAACTGTTTGCTGGAGTTTTTACATTAAAATGTAAAACATAAAGAAAATTTATTTTTCTCACTATTAATTATTATTATTAATACTGCACTCAAATTTCAATATTTAATTTGAACTCGAAATTTTTATGGTTGATCAAAAGAATATTCTCGCAGATAAGTTTAAAAACACCTCGTGGGTTGCACGTCTCGCATATTTAGCTGACATTTTTGAGAATATAAATATATTGAACAAAGAGCAAGGAAAAAATATTAATATCATTTTAGCCAGAGAAATAGTGTCAGCGTTTGGATTGAAGATTCAATATTGGAGACAGAAAGCAGAACAGAACAAGATAGCTTTTTTTTTCAAAGTTAGCTTTGTTTTTGGAAGATTGTGAAAATATTACTCTTGATGACATCAAGGACACAGTTATCAGACATCTTATCAAACTCAGAGAGCGTTTCTCTGATTACTTTCCAGATCTTGATATAAATACTGTCAGTTGGATTGTAGATCCTTTGTCACATTGACATTGTTAGTGTACCAGAAGATCATCCAGGTTTGGCTGAGGAAATTCTTGAACTTCGATGTAATACTGAAGCACGTATTCAATTTGAGAGCAAAGCAAATCTGTCGTGTTTTTGGTTGTTAAAAGCTGCAAAGGCCTTCAAAATTGCACATGAGGAGGCGGTAAAAAAGTTGCTGCCATTTGCAACAACCTACCTTTGTGAACAAGGCTTTTCCACTCTAATAAACATTAAAATGAAGAACAGAAATCGATTAAACGCCGAAGACTGATAAAAATTGCTCTTACATCAACAAGCCCCAATTTTGAAGTTATTGTATCAAACATGAAGCAACATCATTTCTCCAAAACATGAAAGAGGAAATTTTTCAATTAATTTTACACACTTGCTATTTTCATGTAACATTTTTTATTTGCCGTGTAAATGAATTCAATAAATAAAGTTTAATTTAAATTTACATTGATTTTCACGTGTTGTTGAATGCTATTTCCATCCATGGGGATTTGGCAAAACAAACTGAATTAATGATAACCAATTCCACTGATGTAGCTTTAACGATTTGGCCGCTATCAACTTTCAAAATTCTGATGTTCCTATTGGAAGAACATTTATCTGTGCTATTTGAAGACATTTTTATAGAAGTATTTAATAACCTACTAGATTGTTAATATATTAATTAAGTTAGATTGGGTTTGTGGGGTTTAATTAGCCTATAGAAGCGAACTGCTAGGGAATTTTTATTTAAAATTTGCACTACAACAAGTGCTATATTTCGTCTAAATAATTTTGTTTTACCATTTTACTATCATGCCTTTATTGCAATAAGAGATTCTTTATAATTGTAAATTTACTTGATTTTGGTTTATTTCTTTACTTAACGCTATAATTTACAACGTATATACAGTTTACATAAGTAGTTTCAAAAGAAGTCTATTTTTAGTGACGAACTAATCGCATGACAATTAATATTTCCTAGTAAATTACTACAGTCAATGTTACTATTTATAATTCTTTGCAAAAGCTAAAGCAGGCCGGAGCATTTATACTTCAGCGTTTTTATGATGTATAAATTTTAAATTATGCATGATCATATATTCCTCTTATATATTTTTTACCATTTTAGATTCGGCTTTTCTTTTTTTAGATTTGTTGAATTAGTTTGATATTTTCTTTTAAATATGAAGACCATATAGGGGATGCATATTTTAAAGTTGAAATAAGTAAAGAACAATAGAGTATTTTAAGAGACACGATTCCAAGAGACAAAGGTGAACGCCGTAATTTACGACTTTTGGTATAAATATAAATATGATCTTTAAAATTTAATTTTTTGGGTCATAAATTTATCAAAGATCATCTATACGAGTACGTTCATATTTATTGTCTATTACACTTACTAAAGTCAAGATAAAGTCTATAATTATCACACCATTTCATTAGACCATTGATATCACATTGAACTTCTCTAGAGTCATTCATGATCTTCATTAGGTCATGTTGACATTAATCAAATATTAGCAAAACATTTACAAATTTTAAGCAGAATCTACAGTTGTGGAAAGAAGTCGAAGATATTCTCGAATAAGTGGGAACAATCATCATCACCATCATGGTTTGACTGGAAAAACATTCTGAAAAATGAAGTCCGCTTGTGATTCCTGTATTCAAAATTTAGTGTATTTTTATGTATGTGTATTTTAATGTAATTTGTTAAAGGGTCATCCAAATCATCATAGTAAATAATTAAATAAATTACCATATACAGTTTTGAAACATTAGCAAATAGTAAGAAGTTGGATTAGTTAATTATATTGGCCCGCAATGTAAGCCCTCTGGTACGATTAATTCTACAGAAATTTTGCTTGACAAAATTTTATTTACTTGCATATATTTAACTGTAGTATTTTTATTTAATTAAAATTTTAAAAAAAATGTAGGTATGACTGAGTAAATACAGATATATTGGTTATCTGCATCATCACGCGTATCTAACTTATTAACAAGCATGAGGTAACTAAGCGATTAAGAAAATAAGAGAAAAATAATTTAGCCAACGAACAAACATATTTTCCTTTAGGTATAATTGGTATATCATCTGGTTCTACCGAATATAAATCGCGCAATCCTAATAATGCCTCAAATATCTCTTCATTAAAGAGGTAACCTACCCAAAATTTCGAAAGTCGCTATTATTTTTTAAATTACTAAATCTAGCTTATTAATACAAAGCAGTTAAATATGGACGTGTACATTACGTCAATCGGGTCTTTAAGCATTCCCGGGTTGGTCCTGGCTCTAAAAATTTCAATAGCTTCTAGTAAATCCATCTCTCGTTTTTTATCCGTTAAGTGTATTACCGAAAGCACATCTATTCCGAAAGAGTGATTTGTTTCCAATAAATAGTTTGCAAAGGTTGATTTATTCGTTTTATGACAAAATTATTTTTTATGCTCGTTGAATCTAATTTAGAATTTACGACCAGATTGGCCGATGTACACGATTTTACAGTGAGTGCAGGTTCCAGATTTATTATTATGTCTATTTACGTTTTATAGTTGAAAATTTTCGTACTTAATTATTATTTATTGCTAGTTTATTTCTTATAATGTTTATAGAATTTATTTATTTCAGAAAATTATCCAGCGCAGAGTTGATATTTTTCTAAAAATTTAATTTTATGTTATGAGCAGTTTTTAAAATGAGTATTAAATAGGATTTAGGTTAAGCACTTTTAATAATAACACCATTAGTTGAAATTATTTTTATATACTTTAATCTTTACGATATCAAGACGCTGGCAATGTAACAAAAACACATTTTTCTAATTCAGTCGCTATTATTTTAAAAAATTGGAACGAATAAACAAACTTTACACGAATTTATAATACATTTAGAGATTATAAAATCATATTTAGTTTAGCAATACATCACACACACTCTCTATAGACTACAAACAAAACTACATTTTGGGTTATTTCTATCTTTTTTTTTTACTAAATCAGGTTTTCGTAATATTTTTCTTTTCTTCAACATTCTTGATTAATTTAATTAGTTATTATAGAAAGTTTGTAAATGGTTGGCTTGTTGATATATTAAATTAGTCAGTAAATAAATATCAAATTTTAATGCGGCAATTTTCACACTGAATAGTTAATTTTCACTTTACAGAAAGGCCCATAATTTCCCTCCATATAACATTCAAAACGTGAGTTGATTGATATTCATCGGCGCACGCGGAACTTTATGAACTTTTCCCATTTTACTTAACTCGAACATTGCCGTTTCCCCGCAATCTCTGTATTCGCAAATACTTTTAAATTGCCAGAAATTCCCCGACGAACCGACCCCGCCGCAAACGGGCAAACGACTCGATCCCGGTGTAAAAATTCCGGGCGCTCCTCAAATTCCCGGAGTCGATTATCTCCCTTAAAGGACTCATCTATTTTCGCCCTTTGTGCTCCGCTAATGCCGAAACAAAACAGCAGTTCTTGTGTGTAGAGGGCTGAACCTGGACGCGCAACTGGTGTCTCGCCGCCGATCGAACTTTTCGTCGCTACCCCTCCCTCCTCCACCCCGCAAAGCTCTTCAAATTCCACAAGGCTTTAAAAATATAAGCGTTATTGCGAGATTTTCGTCTTTCGCAGCTTATCGAATCATGTACGAAAACTCTAAAGGGAAATCTGTAAAATCATTCCACTATGCCTAGATCATGCAAAATCATGTTTTTCTATTTATTTTAACTTAATGCTGTAGCAGACTAAATTTATATAAATATTAAGACACAAAATAGATTTAAATAGCGGAATGGTAATGGTGCTGATAGTACTCAGTAGCTTATACCATTAAATAATAAGTTTGTAAACCTACAATATAAGTCTTAGTAAAAAAAATATTTATTTATTTTAATTTACAAGATCTATTTATAAAAATACATAGAATACATACAGAAATACAATATTTTACTTTAAAAATTTTGTGCATAGACCTTGAAGGCGGGTTAGCGATTACTCATGTTCTTCCACTCGACCCGTTATACTTGGTTGTTGCTGATAATACTCATCCAGTGATGGTTGCCACCGTGGCAATAATTTAGCCATTTCTGGCGTATTTAGGTTTAATTTATGGAGACCTTATTAATAATTATATTATGTCACTGTTTTTAATATATAGAGAACTATATCGAAGATATTTTAATATAAGTAATCTGTATAAATAATTATTTTAATGTTGTTTATATATAATAAATAAAATGTAAACTATATTTTTAATATTTTTATTTCCAAAATAAACTAAGATATAGTTTTTATTGTTTCAGGAAAGCACGAGTTTTTGAATAAGGTAAGTAAAAACGTATAAATAATTTGGGCTTCACAGCAGCACTATAATTTAATTTATTGAGCACAAATCAAGTACACAAAGTAATAATACTTTGCTTTATTTTACTTTAATAATATTTCTAGTGCCAAATGTATAGTTTTATTCAGATGGGAAGCTAAGTATATTATATGAAGGTCTGTTATTTTTGTAACTATGTTGTTAATTATGTACTTAAATAATACAAGATTAAATTTACACATATATACAGCAATAACATGTACAGTTTTTCAGCGATCGGGAAATATACCGCATGTTAGCACTAGGTTAAAAACTCTTGCATAAGGGGTACACATATGACGTTCGCACAATTTTTATTAAAATTTCTTATATTTGATCGATTTACACGGTTAAATTAGGTAACTTCCTCAATATCGTAGGAGACGCAATAGTAATCTATATTAAAAGATATACTGTAAGCTTCATTAGAACTATTATATACAGGGTCCTGCAACAGTGCGTCGGGCTTTCCTAGCGCCTTTTTCGTGAGAGATAGAAAAAAATGTTTCTTATGAAAATTTATTGATTTAAAAATCTCTATGCCGTAAAATTATTTTCAAATATAAAGGGTGTCCCAATTTTGCGGTATAACAAAAGCAAACATTTTTTTAAATGGAACACCCTGTATATTTTTTCATTTTCTAATTTGGATAATATTTTATAACTTGAACCTTTTTTTGGTTTTTAATTTCGATGTGGCATTTCCGAGTTATTAACGTTTTTCTGAAAAAAATGTAAAAAGCGAAGGTTCACAAAAAAAATTATTCTGATGTTCTATTTAAAATTTTAAGAAATTTTCTCTTTCCTATGGTTGTTCATAAGTACTGTTTATGTACCAGTGTTAAAAATTTTCACTTTTGAGGAACCCTGCCTTTGTATCAGACACGCCATTTTCTAAAATTTCAAATTGTCGAAACTCTTTTTTTTTAAATGGAATCATGTATTTTTTTAAATTTTATATTATTCTACATCTAATTTTCTACAAAAAATATTAAGCATACCCTATACCTAAAGGTGATAATTTTCAAGATATAAAAGAATTTATATTTCAAACGGTCCTTGAATGCGAATTTGTTTTTGAATAGATAGCCATGACTGAAAAAAATGCATCTGTCAATTAAACAATTAGTTTGTTCCGATCACCTTGCCATTCGTTTTCAAATAAAAATCCCTTTAGATCCTCCTCAACCAACCCCTAATTTATTCTACAATTTTAAAAAATGTAACATTGATAAAGTTCAATTAGAAGTATCAGAATTCATTACAGCCAACCCCACTATTAACCCCAATTCTATCACCCATTTCAACGAAATCCTCTCTTCTTCCATTATACAAAACACCCCTCAAATATCCAAGCAATTTTATAAATATCCCCTCCCAAATTACATCCTCCGACTTATTAAATTTAAAAGACAACTATACAGAGACATACAACTGACGGACACAACTGAACTTAGACAGAAATTTAACAAACTAAACAAAGACATTAAAAGACTTATAACTGAATTCAAGACGGACGTTTGGATAAATACTTGCAGAAAGATCAACGACACAAAGGGAAAAATATTTTGGACGGAGATAAACAAATTAAGCAAATACAAAAAGACAGATAATCTTCAGAACATATTTGACCCGCTAACTAACGAGACCATCACAGACACTGACGTAATTGCCCAAAAATTTGCCGACACTTTTAACAAGACTTATACAATGACACATGATCCAAACTTTGACAACGCAAATTTTCAAAAAATAAATGACTGGTACGTTAAATATTTTGAAAAAAATGACTGTTCAGAACCGACGGACCTTTTTACACATGACGAATACTTTGAGATTTTAAAAAAGGGGAAAAATACAGCGACTGGACATGACAATATACATAGACACATCCTCAAATCCTTTCCATTTCATATACACGACCACATCCTCAATAATATTAACTTCCTTTATAAAAACCAATACTTCCCAGAAGTCTGGAAAATAGGAATTATTATTTGTATCCCCAAACGCGACCACCCCTCCAATTTACTAACCAGCTATCGTCCTATCACTCTTCTACCTGTTATTGGAAAATTGTATGAATCCCTCCTTAAAACCAAAATCCTTTCTCGAATTTCTAACAACATCCCCAATTATCAATTTGGATTCCTTCCCCGTCGTTCAACTTCTCTTCCTCTAACCATCCTAGCCTCTAATATTCAGACTGCCCACCTTGAAGGTAGAGCTTCTGCAGCATTATTTCTGGATGTCCAGAAAGCATTTGATTCTGTCTGGCACCAAGGCTTATTGTATAAATGTCACCTCCTAAATATCCCTCGTCATATAATTTTTATCATTAAACAATTCCTCTCTAATAGATCCCTAAAAGTAAAAATCCATAACTCCTTCTCTTCTTCTTTTACTCCCGAACAAGGACTCCCTCAAGGCTCTCCCCTTTCACCTCTATTATACAACATTTTTATCTCCGACATCTATAATCCTGATCCTCTCTACTTCAATCCTTCCAAATATCTCCTGCAATTTGCAGATGATACTGCCCTAATTTCCCATGCTCCCACGTTACCAAAAGCCCTCCAATTCCTTCAAGAGCTTATTGACTCCCTCCAACACTGGTTTGCAAAATGGCGTATTAAAATTAATCCCCACAAATCACAACTCCTAATTCCATACCATCGCACCAATAATTCCCCTTACAATGTTTCAATTTCCCAAACTATTATCCCTCCTTCAACTTCCGTTAAATACCTAGGCATAACCATAGACCCCAAAATCAATTTTAAAAAGCACACAGCTATAATTAAAAGCAAAATAACATCTAGGGCAAAATATTTTAGATGCTTAACATACAGAAACGATGGTATTACTATCAAAACAGCAGTCAAAATATATAAGATGATTTGTCGCCCATTATTGGACTATGGTTGTGCCCTCTATCCCAATCCCAACAATCCAACCTCCCACAATATCGAAGTTAGCGAGCGAGCATCCCTCCGTACCCTAACAAAACTCCGTCATCCTCTTAATCCCTTACACAATCCTTCTAACCAGCTCCTCTATGATACCACTTTAGTTATCCCCATCCTAGAACGTCTTCGATTCCTATCAGAAAAATTCTCCAAAAATCCTTTCAACTTTCACATATTATCCTTATATTGTATTCCTAGAAATCCTAGTGTAAACCCCAAATTTAAAAATCCTAATTCAACCATATTTGATTTCATCTCATCGTTTCATCCATCTACGCATTAACGACTGACGCCATATGACAAGGTAGAAAGACCTCTGGTCGATAGCCTTTTGACGAACTAACTCACTAATACATCATCCATTATTCATTATTTAAATGTAAATATGTATAGTTTGTCAATAAAAATGTGTATATATACAATTAGTTTGACATGTAAATGGGAGGTGTGAATTACAAAAAACAAAAGAAGACAGCTTATCATCAACGAGGAACCAAAAAGACATTGGTGAAGGAACTGGCATAAGCGAGAGGTCAGTACAAAGCATTCTGAAGAAAAATCGATATCAAGCATATCATATTCAGCTACATCAAGAACTGAGTAATACTGATTTTCAATTTCGTTCCGAATTTTGTTTCTGGGGAAGACAGAAAATACAGGAGGATCTTGCGTTTTTACAATATATTTTTTTCACGGATGAGACGTCATCCCATAACAACGGATCTGTCATTAGGTACAATTTTCACTATTATTTAACTGATAATCCGCATGTTATAAGACAAGTTGATTATCAGCATCGAATGTCTGGGGCGGAATTTTTGGAAACCATGTTGTAGGTCAACATTTCTTCGAGGGCCATCTCAGTAGGTCTATGTATTTGTACTTCTTGCAAATTGAATTACCCGGAACGTTAGCTAATGTACCCTAACTAACAAGAAACATGGTGTGGTTTTAACAAGACGGAGCACCTGCCCAATTTTCACAAGACATGAGGGCGTTTCATTTTTCCCAACCAGTGGATTGGTAGGAATGGACCCACCAAATGACCTGCTAGATCTCAGGATCTAACAAAACCTGAAATTGTTCATAAGGAATCACCAATAGCACTGAATATCATATGCTTGATATCGATTTTTCTTCAGAATGCTTTGTACTGACCTCTCGCTTATGCCAGTTCCTTCACCAATGTCTTTTTGGTTCCTCGTTGATGATAGGCTTTCTTCTTTTGTTTTTTTGTAATTCACACCTCCCATTTACATGTCGAACTAATTGTTTAATTGACAGATGCATTTTTTCAGTCATAGCTATCTATTCAAAAACAAATTCGTATTGAAGAACCGTTTGAAATATAAATTCTTTTATATCTTGAAAAATATCACTTCTAGGTATAGGATATGCTTAATATTTTTTGTAGGAAATTAGATGCAGAATAATATAAAATTTAAAAAAATATATAATTCCATTTAAAAAAAAAGAGTTACGACAATTTGAAATTTTAGAAAATGGCGTGTCTGATACAAAGGCAGGGTTCCTCAAAAGTGAAAATTTTTAACACTGGTACATAAACAGTAGTTATGACCAACCATAGGAAAAATAAAATTTCTTAAATTTTAAATAGAACAACAGAATAATTTTTTTTGTGAACCTCCGCTTTTTACATTTTTTTCAGAAAAACGTTAATAACTCGGAAATGCCACATCGAAATTAAAAACCAAAAAAAGGTTCAAGTTATAAAATATTATTCAAATTAGAAAATGAAAAAATATACAGGGTGTTCCATTAAAAAAAATGTTTGCTTTTGTTATACCGCAAAATTGGGACACCCTGTATATTTGAAAATAATTTTACGGCATAGAGATTTTTAAATCAATAAATTTTTATACGAAACATTTTTTTCTATCTCTCATGAGAAAGGCGCTAGGAAAGCCCGACGCACTGTTGCAGGACCCTGTATATAAGAATCCGTAAGTAGTGAAGAAGAAAAAGCACGGTCCGTTTTGTAATTGATGTAATAATGATAGTAATAGTATCTTTATATATCGTTTCGCCGGGAGTTTTAGCACACTTTTGTTTTTTTTTGTTAATGAGAGACCAAAACGGGTTCCTCATTAATCTCAGTGTTGGATCATCTAAATTACTCATTATGATTAAACCTCTGTAATTGTACTAATTGTATTTTATTATGACTGGTTAAAAAGGCAGGTGTTTAAGTTTTTTTATTTACTTATATAGTCTTCTAAATATTTTGGTCTTCTATCTATCTACCACTATCATCACTGGACTTATACGATTCACCAGTTGGTTTCTTATGATTTCCTTTTGTCTGAAGTTGAATTGTGGCTGATTCTCAGACTTTCTAAGATGTTGCTGGCTTCTTGGCAGGATTGCTCCCCTTTAATTCTTGACCATGTATGACCTTGGGGGCTTATGTTTTTCCACTATTATTCCTCTATCCCATTTTTTGTTACGATTTGTATTGTGACTTATCATGACTTAATCTTCCTTGCCCAACTCAACCTGTTTAAAAGCTCGTTGATCATAATAAACTTTAAATCTTTCCTGCTTGTCCTTTAATTTGTTTCGTCGGTATTTTATTCTTTGCATTCTAATTATTGATTAGTTGTTGGTTTTTAAACGTCTGCTAAACAATAGATGAGATGTAGACAGATGAATCCTCTGTATTGGTGTTGCTCTGCATTATAACAGAACACTTTCAATTTCATTGCACTTTCTTAAATATTTTTTTACAATTTGTACGGTTGTTTCTGCCATTCCGTTTAATTGATGATGATGAGGACTAGTCAAAATAAATTTAAAGTTCCATTCTTTAGCAAATGTAGCACATTCATACGATCTAAATAGTATGGTGTCAGCTACTGTTTCTGACAGGAGAAAAATCGTTTAAATGCCCGATTACATCTCCTGTCATTTTTTCTTTTAATTTAATTAGTTCTAGCCACTTGGAAAAGTAGCAATTTTTTTGTTTTCGTTATACGAAAATATCCCTTATATAATTTCGTTAACATTTCTTTTCTTAGACATTTAGATACTACTATCTTTTGGTTAAGAAATATTAGACCTTTGCATACATGCGATTCAGTCTATAACAGTAATACATTTTTATATTATTTGAACATCATCTGTTTCTAGGCCAACCAAGTTTATAATATCTTATAATTGTACTTAGCTCGCTATCCGTCTTAGTCCTTTCTATGAATACATGTTTCTTTTACCGTTATGCTTACGCATACTTCATGTACAAATTTATCTTG
This sequence comes from Ontholestes murinus, assembly GCA_963969525.1. NCBI lineage: Eukaryota > Metazoa > Arthropoda > Insecta > Coleoptera > Staphylinidae > Ontholestes > Ontholestes murinus. Next base: position 49,973,410 of record OZ018393.1, on the reverse strand, counting down.
TGTACTAACATGTTCTTCATTTCTTTTAACGAAATTTCTGTACAGAAGGTCTGCTATAAACATTTCTTTCCCTATTCAGTACTGTAGCTCTATTTCATACGTAGCTAACTTTAGTTTTAATCTCTGTAGTCTACATGAGTTTATGTTTGCTATGTTTTTATTCGCATTTAAAAATTTAATGAACCAACTAACGGTTTGTGGGTCAGTGACTATTTTTATTTTTCTACCATAAATAAATATTTTTTTACATGAAAATACAATAGCTAGTAGTTCTTTTTTAATTTGGACGTAATCAACCTCAATCTCTGTCATTGATCTCGATGCAAATGCTATATGTCTTTCGTCCTGCAATAGGCAACAACATATTCCATTTTTGGATGCATCCATCTGAATAGTTACTTTTTTCTCTTCGTCAAACATACCTAATACTGCATTAATAATTTTATTTTTAATATTATTTAATTTTAGAGTATATCTTTCTAACCATTCGTAATGAGTGTCTTTCTTTAATAGTCCAGATGTAAGTTCTGACAAATTAGTAATATAGCTGCGAAATATCCTATCATACTTAATATACTTTGTAGTTAGTTATTTTTAGAGGTTTTTAAGTCTTTTATGGCCTGTACCTTATCATCATCTATTGCCATTCCCTCTGTATTAAAAATATGTACTAAATATTTTACTGATGATTTTTAAATCGAAGTTTTGACTTATTCAATTTATTGTTATATTTTTTTGCCCTTTCAACAACTTGCTGTAATATATTTCATGCTCTGTGCTTGAATTTAAAGGTATCAAAATATTATCAAAGTATACTCCGTCAATATACCCAAAATATTTTTGATTTATTTTTTTAAACAATTTTGGAGCTGAATTTAGCCCAAATGGCATCATACTAAATCTGTAGTTACCTACGGGTTTTCTGAATAAACATATTTTACTTGATTCTTCATCTAACTGTAATTGTTAAAATCCATCCTTTAAATCTGAAATTGAAAAGTATTTCTTATTGCTTAATTTGCTTGAAATTTGATCTATGTTAGGAATCAAAAATCTTTCATTCTAAATACAATTACCGTTTTATCAGGTTTCTCTGTGGTTACCAAATTACTAAGCTATTCTGTTAGTTCATTTACTTTTTGAATTATGGCCTTTCTTTCTAGTTAATTTAACTTTTCATTAAAATTATTTCTTAAAGCTAAAGCTACCCTACTGGATGGTTTAGCTACCGCTTTTGGATATGTTTTTAGTTTTATTTTCGAAATTTCAGGAAACTTTCCTAGCCCTTTAAATATCTTAGTGTTTCTTTCTAGAAACTTTGTTTTTCACATTCTATATTACTGTTGATTTGATCAATTTTTTAAATTGATTTAAAATTTATGTAAGCCTTAAGCCTTAACAATTGTTTTGCTTTTCTGTCTACAATAACAAAATTTATTTTTACAATTGACCTTAAAATCTAGTTTTACTTGTCCAATGGGTTTTATTTTAGAACCTCCATATGTTATTCCATTTTTTTTTAATTCGTTTTCCTAGCTCCGGCTGTTTCTTCATCCAATCTTCTGTCAAGATATTCACCTCGGATCCTGTATCCATCTTGAATTCTATTTCGTGTCTTTCTACTGCAACTGTTTGGAATCATTTTTTCTGTTATCTTCTTCGTTTATATTTACTAGAGTATCCGCTTTAAATTGTTCTGGCGATGATTCTGATAATTCATTTGAAAATAGGCAAATATATTAAGTTGGTTTGGTTATTGATTATGTTTATATTTATGAAATTCTAGGGATTTGAGCAGGTAAAGTTTTGAGACTGTTTCAGCGAAATCAAAAATGAAAAAGGATTATTATCTTTAATATGTCTATTTATAATTAAATTGTTTGCAACAATGGTGTTTGTTACATTATTTAAAGAAAACATATTAATGTATTTTAGACGAATTTTAAAATTTCGACCAGACTGATCGATCCGTCCAAGAACTCTACTTAGGCTTGTAAATACCAGTTGTTTAGTTTTACACAAAGAAAATGTTATATTTTTTCTACAATGTTTAATATTTTATAACTGAGTTTTTCAAAATTGTTAATTCAACTTTTTTTCACTGGAAAAAAATCCTATACTAAAACATTGACTTTATTCGTCTTGATTTTGATTTTTGATTTATAATATTATATACCATTTTTCATTCTGTGGACGATGTGGACGATCATCTGTTCTGGTATTCTGCAGCTGCTACTTCAATAGACATTTATTTCGATAGTCGATTTATATCAGGTTTGCTTTTTACATTTAAGTTACCTTTTACAAGAATCGCTGTACCTCCGTGTCCGTGGTATTTGCGCTTATATGTCACAATCAATTGGTAGCTGTTTATGTAGAGAATATCCTCATCTTCTGTTGTTCAGTGCTTAAATCCACATTTAATTCATTTAAAATCATACATAATTCGTTGATTTTAGTGCACTGCATAATGTAAAACAGTTACTTGTTGAGCATTTTGTTGTATTTCATTAAGTTTCATTTGAAAAAACGGGAGATGCCACATTTGTGTGTGCATGGCTTTCCCAAAGTTGTGACTGTCCAGGGTAGTTTTAAATGAAAAATAAAATTCAGGGTATTTACTTTCTAATTTTTCACAGGTTGCTTTTGGGAAATATTTTCTGGTATGTTCATTTATATCTTCTGGGTTTAGTTGTCGGATGTAGGCGTATTATATATAGAAATGATTTAAGTGCTACCGTTTTTAAATTTTGATCACTCGTGGATAAAATAATTATTCCTTCAGACGGTCGTTTCCTTTTCTTCTAGATGGCCTTTTTCCATTCGTCTATTTCTTGAATTAGTTTCTCATGTAGCTCGTGGTGAAACATTTGTAATATAGAAATAACACAATTTACGCTTGGTTTTCCATATTCCATTCTTCTATTTCACGTTCAGTGTTCTGTATAAACTCGGAATCTTCGTAGTTTGTTTGTGTTGATGTGGTTTGCCGCCGGTTGTTGATTTCATGGTTAGATTAATATCCAGTAGGGCTTTGTTGTTTATCAAATAGTTTATTTGGTTGGCGGATGTTGATTCTAATGCGTCCGTGTGTTACTTTTGAATTGAAAATTCTTTTAGTTCGAGTATTTCTCGAGGATTCTTCAGAGTGTTAACCTTTGGGTTAATAGTCAGACTTCCGTTGCATTTACGGGTTTCTGTTTAGATTTTTAATTTATTTTGTAAGTCCATTATCTTCTCTTTCAATAAACATTTTTCTTTTAAGAGTAATTATTTTTCATCCATTTCATCAACCAACTTTCGTAATAGGGTATAATCTTTTTAAATAGTAGTCATCTTGAATATTAACCTCACTTGTGTTTGATTTTAAACTGTTCCTCTGAAACCGCTTCTCGTGTAGTTCCAGGCAGGATCTGTGAAACAATTTTTGGCAATGTTTGCATACTTCTGCAGTAATCACTGGTTTATTACATTTGTTGCATTTAGTATAACAATCACTAATTTGTTCACTTATATTAGTTGTTATTGTCGTCGCCATTGCAACTCCCATATCATACCATAATCAGAATGGTTTCAAATTCAGATTTAACTAGGAAATCAATATTGTTTTCATCTAAAACATTATTAAGTACCATGATAAAGGCATTTTTGATAACATGTTAAATGAATGTAGTTTGATAATTTATTGTTTGATAATAAACATTAATAAATTAAAATTGTATTATCGATTAGTGTTTCAGACATTTATTTTTTTAACTCTGGCTTAATTAAATTAAATAATTTGATTCTAATAGAATTTTTAAACTTTTTTTTATAACTCCAATTAAAGACTATTCGTCCAGAACTCTTTGAAATAAACAATAGGCTAAATTAATAATATATATATATATATATACATGAAATACTAATAGCTTATAACCGTAAAATTTTCTTATTAACCCTTTACCAACGCCAATCTAGAACGGAGATTATAGTCCTATTTGCATGAATGATTGATCATCACAGGGCGAAGGAATTAATTGGAAAAAGGGAAAGTGACAATCTCGTTGAAGGCGGCAGCATTCATTAACTAGAAATAATAATAAAGCTATTTAGTGGGGAGGATATAATTAAAGTCCTGATTAATGGCGACTGGGCGTGAAGTACTCGAGCATTTATGAGATGGGCGGTCAGGACGACTAGAACTCTGGTAACGAGGACATTCCTTACACTTTATCACATCATGTGTTAATTTAATTGAATGGCGAATCGCAAACTCTCTTCCCCACATTATTCACTAAATACCGTAGTAGGTTTATTAATTGTCGTTTTTAAATTTAAATTATAATTAAATAGTAATCCAGTTAAAAAAAGATGTTTTGATTGAACTATATCTGACGTAATAAAAAAAAAGTTTCGTACAAGCAAATATAAGAAACAATATGTTTACTTTATTATTTGTTAAAATAAGGAGTTTTGCCAAGTAAACAACAAAATCATAATATTCCATTAGATTTTCAATAAAACAATAGAATTTTAGAATGGATTTCGCATTTTTAAACACCAATAAAAGATTATCATAAACTGTAAATTAAATATTAATTTACAGGTGCAGTATTATGATAATAAAATTAATGTAAACTACGGTGCAGAAACACTCAGAATAATTAATTACTTCAATTTCATTAAATTTGGTCCTATTTTAAACCCATATATGTATCATTAAGATTCGTTCTAGATAAAACTAATGTTATGTTACTATCATTTATAAAAAATTTAGTAAAATATGTATGATGACGTAATAAGTAATATATGAGGTGTACGGTTTTCAAATTGACTCAAGAAGTCTTAAACGTCGCATTAATGGGAACTCATGTTATTACATTACATCAGTAGTTTACAAGTTTTACACCCCGCTTATGCCTTTGGCCTCCATCGTTTATGTTTGTGCCTTATATTACGTATATTGTTATATTTTTTATATCGTGCACGATGGCAACCATTTGTATTTGTACCCATCCTAGGGTTTACTAGGGCAATATTTATAACCGATCTTTCTGCACATTGGTGTGCCCAGTTTCTCTGAAACGCCATAAATTCTCCCTGCAGAGTAGAATTGTTTCTGTTATACTAGTCAGCATAAAAGCAACTAAATTATTCTCTAGGAAACGACGGTGTTGCACCGTCCTCGCCTAATTTAATATTCATGAGTATTTCACTTGCTCTAGCAGATGGTCTCGTGTCTCATCTGATGAATTAATATTGACGACGGGTATTTAATCATTTAGTTGCACTTTAATTACGTAATAAGTAGTAGTCACTAATATTTTAAATGTAAAACTTATAAATTAATTAAACAAAAACGTTTGCTTCGTTGATATAACACTTTATTTTTAAGTGACTCGAGTTTTGATCATTAACTGATCATTTTCAAACTTCAAAGTAAAAATAATATCAACAAAGTAAACGTTTTTGTTTAATTTTCCAAGATGTATCAGAAAGGTAACGCTTCAAACATTAATCAATTATAAATCAATTATTATTCAAATTTATTAAGACTATTTTATCTAATATGTGGCTAATATTTCTATAACAAAGACAAACCATTATTCTAGCACACTATTGACCTTCCCCAATAAATTGCATCTTGATCTTATGAAGACTATGTTTGGGTAAATCAATGAGTGGTGACCGATAATAAGTGACAATTAATAGATTAACAGTGATTTATCATAGATGAAAACTATAGATATGGTAATAAACAACGAAATTTAATACATTTTATCTCATATTCTTCTAAAGGTAGTTGATTTTTTAAAATTGAAAATTATTGTTTAAAATCAAATAAAAATGTACTTGAGTTTGCAGATAATGAAAAAGCATACAAACATACCATTAGCGACAACTAAAATTCCATTAGTGTAGCGAACTCTTGACCTACCCCAATAATTTATATATTGAGCTAGTAGCTCAATTGAAGTACGGTAGCTCATTGTACAATTAATTGAGAGCATGTCAAGTAGCTTACACTTCATTAATTTGCGTAAAAAAGTAAAATATAATAAAAAGAGCGAAACAAAAACTTAGGATTTTAATTTATCTAGATATATTCACAATCTTAATTGAGTTAGATCAAATATATATTTTTTGATATTTGAAGAGGTCAATATTACGCTTAATCAGAGTAGAATTAATTATACACATTTAAACAATATTCATATTTAAAAATATGAAACCTAAAATAATTAATTTTACATCAAATTAAAGAAACTTTTTGTATTTTTACAGTGAAATGTTTTACAACAAAAATTGAATTTTAATTTAGAAACTTTCTTGAAATAAAAACAAAGTAGGTAATTGTTTTAGTTTAGTGTTTATTTTTTAGTGTACCGGGTGTTCGCCCAACGCCATAACTTTGTTACTTATTAACTTTAAATACTATGAAATGACATCAATTATATATTATTTCAAAGTTAACTACATTGACAAATTAAAACTTAAAAATTTTAAATGGCTGCATATACTTTTCTCATTTTTTATACTAGACATTATTTTTCTGAATCCAACATGTTGATTTTAATTTAATATTTATTTCAGAAAAAAATCTTATCCATATGATATTTTCTTATAAATGTGGTGTGTCTTGAAAGAAATCAGAAGAAACAAATGTCATTTATTATAAAGTAATGTTAATTATTTGTTATCAGTCTGTGCTTTACAACAAATGGCATTTGTTCCGATTTTTATTTTTCAAGGCACACTACATTTATAGGAAAATATACCTAATATGAATTTGATTTATTATTATTTTTTTCTGACATAAATATTAAATTAAAATCAACCTGTTGGGCATCATTGGATTCAGAAATAATGTCTAGTATAAAAAATTAGGAAACGTATATGCAGCCATTTAAAAATTTTAAGTTGACTGACATTTGTCAATGAAGTTAATTTTGAAAAATATATAATTGATGTCATTTCATAGTATTTAAATGGCCATTCGATTTGTTTGTTATCACGTTGGGCGTTTTTTTATAGAATTATACAGTACCGGATGATGAGATTTTCAAGATCGAAACACGTGCTTGCAATGTTTCTTCACATATTTTAATTATTTTTAATTGTTTTTTGTTTGATGAGTTGATTTTAATTAGTATTTAAAACGTTTTACTGTTTTTTTTTTAATTTCCTATCGATTTCAATGGTTATTTTTTGTCGATTTAACTTTTAATTTCAAATAATTTTAATTGTTTTATGGAGAGACATTAAACTGTTCTGCCATTTTACGTTGCACTAGATCCAAAATGGGTGAATAACCACCGATATTGAAGGGTTCTGTCAACAGCGACAACTATAAGAATAATAATAATAATGTAAACATTAAATGTTGTTCTCCGTCATCAACAGCCACGAGCTAACTAGTGCAACGTTTAGACAATAGATTGCACCTTTATGGTATTATCGCATCGATGTTTAAATACAGCTAAGTGAAACCGCGCTACGCCGATGAGGTCCAAAAAGATCGAAACTGGTCCGTGGCTGTTATTAATGGGTAACAACATTTAATGTTTACATTATTATTATTGTTATAATTGTCTCTGTTGACAGATCCCTTCAATGTCATGTCGGTGGTTATGCACCCATTTGGGATCTAGTGTAACGTTTAGACAATAGATGGCACCTTTATGGTATTATCATATGCATACAACCCTATCTGTAGCAATTGAAGCTTTACTAGACCTATCAAAAATGAAGAGGAAATGAGTGCGGTGAAACTGAACTCGCATGATACAGATAGATACGACAGAATCGGGCAGTCTGAAATTCGGGCCTAAATAAGTGAATCAGTTTTTCTCTGACAATGCTCATCAGTCTTACAGAAGGAAACAGTAGGCTTGAATATATGTGCCCAGGTTTGTGCAAAAATGGTCTACAAAGAGGCACACATCTGCTGATCTCAGACAGTCAGGCAGCCCTTAAGAACATAAAAGCGTACACCTTCAACTCTAAAAATACTTGGAACTGTAGAAAGCTCTAAGCCAATTGGAAAAGGGCGACAAACGCACTCTAATGTGGGTACCAGGCCAGCCAAAAGGTAGTGAACATGTCGATGTACTTACCACGAAAACATTTGTTAAGAGAATGTAATGAGATTAAAAAGGAGCAAATTCTACACAAGGAGGTGTTGAAAGGAGAAAGAAGAGGTTTTTAATGGATGCGAGAAATAATAAAGCAAAGAAGTAACTTAAACCAATAAGGAAGAAGCAAATATTTTTACAATTATATTCAATGTATTGTGGTGAAATGAATTATGTTATGTTCATTATAGGTCACAAGGAAATACACTTTTCAGGAAAGGAGCTGCGACTACTATGATCGGTGCAACATAGGGGCTATCAAAAGCAGATAGGAAGGGTGTGGTCTAAGAATGAAAAAATGATGAACTAGAGCACTAAATTATCACATTAGGTCAAAGGCAATAAAAAATATTCATTGGCCTCTAACTAAGCAGAGCTAATCAGCTTTTGCACCCCACTAAAAGTGAGCTAGTTTTGTATCTCTTTATAGGACAATGACCAGTGAAATACTGAACAACACCACTTATAAACTCTGCGGATTGACAAAGAAATCAGCTGGGCAGATCCTATGTGTGTAGCACTGGCTACCACCAGACTAGCCCCAACCGGAGTAATGGTGATAATGCCAGAACGGATTAGAGTGTGGCCTTCTAGGAATTTAATTGATTTCGCCAAGGAAACTGAATTCTTAGGAACATACTAGTATTAGTGTACTAGTACAAAAGATCTAACCAGGGAGTAGTGCTGTAAGGCTGTCTATAGCCGTCAAATCTAGTTTAATTTATCTTCTTAACTATATTTAATATTATTTATGTTAATTTATAAGCAAATTTAATTTTTATTCGATAGTTCCAATACAATTTTTGATAAATGTTAGTACTTTGTCTTAAAGTTATATATTTAAATATTATTTATAAATAGAGGAAAGGTCACATTACAATTTTCATCTGGTTTTGTTGCAATTAACATAATCTAATTTTAGGAAAATCGTCAATAATAATTATAATCCCAATATTCTTAGTACTTTTGATAAAAGTGAAAAAAATATTCAAGCTGTATGAGGGATATAAACTCCATTTTTCTGGAAGGATCCTTGTTAGCATTCCAGTAATTCTAAGTGATGAGACATGTCTCTTAATTCTGCATATTGGCTTTTCAGTCTTAAAAATCTATCACCTCTATTCTACCATTCTAACAAGATTTCTCTTTTTCAGTACACATCTTTGAAGGAATTATACAAACTATAGAGATATTTTTAAAAACATAGCCAAATTGATTATATGATAGGAAACAAGGTGATTGTTGACAGTTGGTTTGGGGATGATGATTACACATTCGATTTCAGAAACCACCACTTATCTCCTCACTTAAGTATTAACTGGTAGTGACATCATTTTTAGCGTGTACATAAAAAAATCCTTCATTTAAGATTAGGTGCACCCCTGTAGCCACTGTCCTCTGAAGTTAAAAGTTAACTGTGTTGTCATCATTTAAAGGTTATACATATTAAGCTAAGTAAACATTAATCAATGTTTCTCTTCATTTAAAGCTGAGTATAACTAGAAAAAGTCTCCCCAAAAAAATAGAAAGCATAGCTTTGCCTTATACCGAGTTTCTGATTTTTTGTAGATATTTTGTTTAATGTCAACAAACCACGTCTTTTAATAATGTAAATTTCGTAGAATTTTGTTAGTATTATAAGTCCTTTTGGCATTACTATGATATCGAAGTTAACGCACATTAAATATTTCCTTGATAATAATAATAAATCATAAATTAAAGTCATTTAGGAGTTTTTCACTTTGTTTACTCGCCATTACAACCGGAAGACAATTCAAGGAGGATAACTTCTTCACTTAGCTACTATTAATTTTTTGACCTTTGCTACATATATTAAGGTCATTAATTCTAATATTCTGCCAGAGTTCTTGTACTTTAAACTACGAGTTACTTTTCTAATTTTTTATAAATGTAACACGTTCATTTAGAAATTTATTGAGTTTTTTTTACTGGTTCGTAGATGTATGACACAACGGGTTTATAGACTTAAAAATCTTCGTATAAAATCCAACAGCTAAAATCATTAAAAAACTCAACTTTTAGAACACAAAGTCAATTTTAAACAACAAATAATGTACTGGTATTGAAAATACTATAAATAAAAATAATTTTATAGATGTAAATAATTTTAAGATTTTCTACTCAGGTAATAAGGGATTTATTTTTAAGCTAAGAGAGGGCCTTGAAATAAATACAGCCATAAATCGGGGAAAATTCGTCGTCAATTACAATGAAGAGACTTGGACTTCCCCTATAATTAAAGCACTTATTACCTGAATATAAAATATCTCTTGATAATACGGTAACAAACGAAACTAGTCGATATCAGTGAAACAAATCATGTGTTGGTCAATTATTTACCCATTACAGATTATACAGGGTGGCTGACGAAAAACCTTTGGTGTTGTATCTCGCTTATTTTTTATCCGATTTTAATAAATAAAACATCAAATTAAACCATTTTTAAAAGACTTTAATAAGATCTGAACTGTTATTTTTTCTCGCACCCAGTTTTTGACAAAATACGATCAACATTTTTTTAAATTGCACTGTATATATATTTTTATTGATTCGCAAGGAGATTTTTTTCTGAATATAAAATTGTAGACAAATTTATCCATACATCAAACTTAAGTCGAGAAATTGAGGATTAGAAAAAATTAAAAATCAAATACCCATAGTAAATAATATACAGAGCCTATTCCAAATGTCAAAAGTGACAGTGTCAGTCATTGGTACAATACTGCAATGATTTTTAATAATTTCATAATAAAAATGTTGCAAGATTTCAAAAACTGAAAAACGATTTCTGTAAAAGCACAAAATTCTAGTACAGTGTTGAAATATTGCGACATTTTTATTATGAAATAATTAAAAATCGTTACAGTATTGTATCAATGGCTGTCACTGGCACTTTTGACATTTTGTTTGATGAATGGATAAAATCGTTTACAAATTTAGATTCAGAAAAAAATCTCCTTGCGGATCAGTACAAAATATATATACAGTGCAATTTGAAAAAAAAGTTGATCGTCTTTTGTCAAAAACTGGATGCAAGAAAAAATATCAGTACAGTTCATATTAAAGTCTTTTAAAAATCATTTAATTTGATGTTTTATTTATTCAAATCGGATCAAAAATAAGCGAGATACAGCACCAAAGGTTTTTCGTCAGTCACCCTGTATAAAATAACAAGGGACAATATTAATTATTTAAGTTTTATATAAATAGATAAATAATTAAATACGTACATATATCAGTAATTAATATGCCCAAAATATCGGAATAACTTCCACATACAATAAGAGCTTTTAGGACTGAAATTAAATTATTGACTGTGTACGTAATGAATTATTCCGCTCTATACGTTTAATTCGTTTTGATATTCAGTATGCACGGTTTATATTTATATAAGCGAATTCAAAATAAACATGAATATTGCAAATTTAATCATACATTCATAACGTTTTTATGTGCTTGGATTTAATAATATAACTTTATTGTATAATGACTGATAAATATTATTAACATGATACATTTGCATTTATCTATTTGCCTAAAAACTTTTATTACCAAATTATTCAGTTAAGTTTAAAAAACAAATGGCTGACCTAGAGGTAAGTAAAAAAATTAAGGAATTAAAAAAATCTTGATAATACAACAAAGAAGTAACAACGTTTAAAATAAAATAATGCGCTAAGATAGAAATTAAAAATTACTTAAGAAATTACAGAACGAAACTCTGGGACTCTATTAGTTATTAAAAAGTGCTGATCGAAAGCAACTAATTTTTCAACGAAGATACATTTTTAGTTACTCGTTTTGCAGAAAATGATTGCAAATCAACGGATGTTTTTACAGATTGGATTTGAATCAGTTAGTTGTGGGAATTTTTTATTAGGTATGGTGTTTCTGGACATTTTAATATGATACCTTAAGAAATGCTCTTGTAGAAGTATGAAACCTGCATTTTTGCACTATTGCATTTCGTATCTCTTTTTTAATGAGTTTTTTTCACTGAGTTTGTTTAAGTTAGATGGTGGTGTGCTGTTTGATAGAGTGATCTATCTGTATAGGTTTTATTTTTCTAAATATCGTATGTCCACGTAAGGCTTTTTATTATCAAAAATATTAAGACAATATTGGATTTGGCTTTCCTGATAATGTATTGATTGCTTATGTGACATAAAAGCATGTCTCCTATTAAGTGTCATCAATTTATCTGAGCCACAAAAGTGGTTTTAATTCGACAGTCTCTACTCTGTTGGATAAAGCAAGTATATAAATAGTGCTTCATGCATTCAGTTGCAATTTGTTATTTAGTGTCCTTTGTATATATTATGTTATATAGTAGAATGTATAATAATTTGGACTTAACTACTATGATATCCAAAGACTGATGTGCGATCTGAGATAGGCAATCTGTTATACGTAGATAAAGACGAGGTTAATGCAGTCGTGTTTTTAAAGAAACGCTTCGTAGTTGCATTGAAAGAAGTATTATTTATTTGACCAAGAAATAAATTTGTTATTTCGACGTAAGAGTGAAAGCCGCCAATTCGTCTAATCGTAAGTAATTACAAGTCTTATTATATCAGCAATTCTTAAGAAACATGCTGATGAGAAAATCTTAGCAATAATGTTAAAGCATTATGTAGACCAATATGAAAAGAATGTTTTTTTGGTTTAACAATTAAAGACGTTAGCTAGCTAACTTTTAATTTTACAGAAAATATATCTCACCACATTGTTTGAATAGAATTTTTTTGAACGAAATCCCTATTTTTCGTTTCGGAAACCTAAAGGAATCTCAATGGCGAGAACTTCAATAGAAAGAGTGTCAATCATTTTTTCGATTTCTTAGAACAAATTATCGATGAGCATAAATTTACAGCAGACACTATATTTAACGTTGACTACTTTCTGTTTAAAAATGTACAAAAGATAGTTGTTCCTAAAGGATACCATCAGGTAGGAAGTCTAACAAGTAGTGAACGTGGCGTAAATACAACGACGGTCTTCACAATTAGTGCTGCTGGAGTATATATTCAAACCTATTATAATTTTTTAGAGAAATTTTTTCTTACCCTGATGTTAAAATTTCTAGTATTGTTACGATTTCGGACAAGGGATACATTAACTCAAATCTATTTGTTGAGTGGCTGCAACATTTTCAAAAGCATAACAACAGTAATAATGATAATACAGTTCTCCTACTGCTCGATGACCACACAACACACATCAAATATTTACTGGCTTTGTCAGCTTGATTGTTGTAGACTTGTAGTCAACCTTTTGTAAAATGCAATATAGTAAGAGAGTGCGATAAGATGTTATATTTTTGTCGGCAGTAGACCATGCAATTGTTATTCTGCCACGATGTAAATTTTATGACCATTTATGAGCCTGCCATCGACGAGTTTAGTAAATTCTGCAAGGTGGCCTGTAATTATTATCGATAAAATTCGAATATTAATTGTTGAAGCCAATATCGTTCAAATAAAAAATAATAATTTTCCGCGCAATGGATCCGGTCGTTGTTTAAACAATTCGTATTATAACCGAACTATAATTAATAATGACACATATTCCAAGAATATGGCCTGGCTATTTAGAATCTAATATCTGTATTTTTTGCATATGTTGCAAACAATTTTGGAAAACCAAAAATCATCAATTACTTACTTCTCATGAAAAAAGTTCACTACATTTAGAATGTTTTATGAAATATTTCAAATTTAAAAATAATTTAAAATTCAAACAACCTTAGATAATGAAAGAATTTATGTAATTATTAAATATCTTGCATTCATATTTAGCTTTAAGAGGTTTCTAAAACTTGTCGAATTATTATCAAAATTTGACATTGTTATGGCAAATCATTTAGCCAAGATTCAAAATAAAGAATTGCAATTTGCCCATTATTTAGGCAAAAACGTACAAATTGAAATTATATATTTGATTTCCAGTCAAATATAGAAGTATTTTTCCGTTATATTGAATTGCACCCCAGATATTAGTCACACTGAACAATTATCAGTAGTTATCAGATTTGCACATAAAGACAAAGATAATAAATTAAGTGTTCGTGAAAATTTCCTCGGGTTTTTAGAAGTAGAAGATTCTACAGGAAAAGGTCTATCAAATTATCTAATTGATTTTTTTACATAACATAAGTTAAATTTCAAATATCTACGCGATCAGGGGTACGACAATGGCGCAAACATGCGTGGGAAAATCAATGGGGTTCAAAAACAAATATTAAATGAAAATCGTAGAGCAGTTTTCGTTTATTGCTCAGCACATACTCTCAATTTAGTGATTGGTGATGCAGCAAAGCAAACTTTTAACTTTTTCTAGCTCATCAGATAATCGTTGGAAAGTTTTATTAAAACATACCAATATAACACTTAAAAATTTATCTGATACTAGATGGGAGTCTAAAGTTGAAGCACTGAAACTTTTACGATTTAGTATTGAAAATATTTTGGATGCATTTATTTGCATATTTGAGAGTAATAATTTTGATAATAACGTCAAATGCCCAATCGTTTGCTTTCAAAATTAGAGATTTTGAATTTGTTTGCTCCATTGTAAAATAAATTAATGAAAATTATAAAATAATTTTTTCTAATATTTATTTGAGGGGAGTCAATTAGTGTTCATCGGGGCATCAAAATCCTAGAGCTGGCATTGCATATCATCCACAGTTTTTAGCTTTTCTTGGTCTTCTCCAGATCCATTTTACACAAGCTCAGGAAATGTTTCGTCGCTTATTTAAGAGGAAAAAATATAGCAGACATAAATGTCAATATTACTCAATTAAGCATATGGCAGAGCAGCTACAGTAGGAATTGCAGAGAGTGCCTTCCGATTTATAGATGACCAGATGAGGACTTCTAGAACCCCTACTACAACTTCCAGTAGTGATAATGGATACTGATAAGCTACTGCAGAACGAGAAAAAATTATTTAGGACAGTTCCTAAATGAATATCACTACGAATAAAAAATCCATATCCAAATGGCCCTTCGTATTCTCGCCGTGCAACGCCCAGAAAGCAGTTAAAATAACCAGCAGTCCTTACAAATCGCAGTGGAAACAAAACTTTAAAATAACACATTTCAATAACCCAAATTTTGAGAAAATACAGAAACATAAATAAGAAACTGGTGGTTCATGGTTTTACGTATTGTGTGAAGAAACCAAGGAAGAAGAAATGATATGATACATGAAACGTCACAACTTGTAGTTAAGAAAGCTAATAGCCGAAACCAGTGGTCTAAATAAGTAATTAGGTTTCCTAAATTGAACTGATGACACGATTTTTTCTTAATTAATAGGTAAAGAATGCATCGATTCATTACTTATTATTTCATATTATTTAATAAATAGTTTTGTTTTAAAAACACACTTAGAGAGCTGCTTTTCTACTACTTAATTTTAATTGGCATTTCTTTTGTGTTACTAAATAGTGAACAATGTAAAAATGGTCTACACAAGACTTCACACTATGTTCTCCAGACAATGTTTAATAAATTCTATTATATCGCGTGGCTATCTGTATTAATCTTCAATTACGGATAATACTTTATTGGCAGGAACTTGGGTAAATGGGTAATGTTACGACAGAACCTACAAGAATGTCTATTTTTGTAGTGTTTAAGTTTTAATGATTTCGAAGTGATTTGAAATTTCAGCTTCTTCTGTTCTCTCTACCGTTTGGTTGGAGTTATTTATTTGACATTTACCTTAAAGATATATATATATATATATATATATATATATATATATATCACACTTATTACAGAATAATAGCCTAATGACGGAATCGACTATAAAAGACGATATATTTATTTACTGACACTTTATTAGACTTTATTTGTAAATATAATTCTAAATGCATAAAACGGTAAACAAATCTATACAAATAATTTCGCCGCCAAGCTGAAAGGCGTAGTTCACTCTTAAAGAATTTTCTTCCATTCTTCTTCATAGATAAACTCGGCTTCATATACATATTTTAAAGCGATAAATGCTGTTTTCTTCTAATAAAGGGGCAATTTTAGAAAATATAGTCACACTGGCATTGACATTTTTAATTTTAATTGTTTTTTCTCTACTATAAACTCGTTCTCTACGACAATTTTAGAAGAGCACATCTAAGGATGACACACATGATTACTCCAATCATAAAAACGGTCCTCATCAAGGTTTAAATGAAATCTCTAAATATACAGTTATGCAAATAATAAAGTGACATTTATATTTAGCTTGTAACTTAACCAAAAATAAATAAACATACTGAAGGAAGAAAGATAAAAGTCTAAAAACTTGAAAAATATAAACATCAAGAAATAAAAGACAATGAAACATTTGGTAATTAGCGGAGATACAAATACAAAAAGGCTGTGATAAAAGATGCAAACAAAGTAAAATAAAAGGAAACCTACATAAAATAAATATTTTAGGAAATAAATAACTGCACTTACAGATAATACGGATTATTGCTTTAAAATTTAAGTACGGGAATATTGGATAAGAAAAGTAATGTTGGTATAGGTCGGATTATAGAATGTGTCTACTACAAAAAATAGTAATAATAACATATTTAAAACAAAGTGTCTTATAATATAATTAATGTCATATAAAGTTGCTTCTAAATTGTACACTATTTATGAAAATTCTCTAAAGATATTAACATAATTTAACGTAACATCTATCATCCTAGTATTGTATTAAATTCAGTACTAAAATTTGACTTCCCTGCTCCTTTCTGTGCTACTCGGAAGAATTCCATAACAAATCACACAAATCCATAGGTACTACTGATAAGATATACAAATTTACGTAAAAACTATATTGGGGGCAATCTTGAATATTTCCTTGGTCAATTTTCATTTAAAAACATTTGCTAAGGTAAATATTACCTTATGTAAATATGGAAAATATCATCGTATCCTCCTAATAAATTTCAATGTGCACTG